>PVLA01000874.1:122295-237989 GCA_004027455.1 Hydrochoerus hydrochaeris
GAGGGAGGAGAGAGAAGGAGCAAAGTCCCCTGGCTAAGGAGCCTGTGACCATTTCACCACTGGCTGCTGAAATTGTAGCCCACAGCAGCCTCTCCCCGGTTTTTCCGTAAACACTAGGCTGGCTGCCATTCGCGTGACTGATATGCACGCATGGGAGTGTCCAGATGTTCACGGGCCCCACCCGCACCCCACGGCAGAGGGGTGCAGAACACCGCAAAACTCGCCATCAGGCCAGCTGCGAGCGGCTCAGCCGTTGGCCATCACTCACTGCCGTCCGCAGTGTCCTGGAGAGAAGCTGTGGAATCTGTCTTTTTCCACCCTGTTCTAAATTCATCTCTGCTCTTGCATTCAAGAATAGAGGGGCAACGGGAGCCAGACATTGTGATGCGATTATAACAATTAACCTCAAGGCTGCCTTCCTTTTTTATAAAAAGACATCTATGTCAGAGGTTTACACTTTATTATTAGTAACAAAAGACAAGAACAGACCTTAAAGCTGCTCAGAAAAAAATAATAATGAGTCAGAAGAAGGTCTGCGCATTTGGGTGGGGCTCACTCGTCCACATAATGAAGTTACTTAGATTAAGAGCTGAGTCCCAGGCTTCCTTCCTACGTCTTTTTTTTCCCCCTTCGGTAACCACAGTCTAAAAATAACATGTCAATATTTTCTTGTTACAGTTTTCCCCTGGTTAGTGACCTCTTAGTGGTTTTCCTCAGCACCCATCAGCTCTCCGACTCCTAAAATGTAAGCTAGACTGCGTATTATCAATAACTGTGTTACTCCCAATTCCTTGATTTCAAACATCAGATTTTCTGGCCTGAATCAAATCACTTCCCATAATCGATGCGCTCCAGTCAACAGCGTCGCTGTACCTGTTGAGACCGCAGCTCTGGGGACCCCCACTCTTCTTTCTCCATTTTGAAATCTGTGGTCCCGCTTTTCAGGAATTCCCTCCCCGGCCCTCAACTCTGCCTCTTCCTAGTGCTGCTCTGGTAAACCTCATCTCTGTTCAAACTCACCTGTCCTTTTGCTTCATGCCTGTACCTGAGCATCACATCGCATCGTGACTGGAATCGTTCACAGCTGTGATTACTGGCCTCCCTTTAGATTTATGACCACACAACTCAAATGGGCCCCAGCACCACCTGAAAAGCCAGCCATAGTCCCTGCCCAACGCTGTTTATCCAGATGATAATTGACACCTTCTTATCAAATGGGTAATGCTCACACTGTTTTTTTGCTTTTTGTTTTTGGTATATGTGATTCATAAAAATTGTATTTGTTTTGAGGAATTACTCTCATTAGATGGTGTTGGTTGTTTTTTACTGTATTTTAAGGATAACAGCAATCAGAAGGGCATTTTCTCTTTTTAACCTGTATCTCTACACATGGATTTGCCCTTCTGTTTTTCATCTTGATAATTCAAATATCCCTGCTGTAACATGAACCCACTTCGCTCACTCACCCAAGGATTTTACTCCTAGAGTTCTGATCTCTCTCTCTGTCTCTCGTATCAGCAGTCTACTGAATCTGTCTCCCCAGAACTTGAATATGTCAAAAGATCCTTTCTCCACACAAACAAACCCTCCCTCAACTTCACTCCTTCTAGCAGTTACCCTTCTCTTTGCCCCCTTTCTTGAATATTTCAAAGTCTGCTTGCCTGTCACTCCACCAACACAGCTCTTGTTAAACTCACTGATATCACTCTTCAGCCCAATTGCCACATCTTCCACTGGACTGTCCTTGAATTTCAGTATCATTTGGGGTCACTCCTGCTTGAGAACTTTTAGTTTTCCATCATGGTTCTTTCTTGGATTCCCTTCCTTCTCGCTGGACAGTCAAATTCTTAGGTGTTTTCTCAGTGTTTTGTGTTGGTTCATCCAAAATTTTGGCTCTAGTCTTCTTCCATTTCTCATGCACAACGCATCACCTAGGTCTTTAGCTCTAAATGCCATCTGTTTGCTGATGACTTCCAAGTTCAGACTTTTCATATCTACCCTGATCTCTCCCCAGAACTACAGACTCCTAGATGCATTGGCATAATTGATCTCTTCACTCAGATGCCCGAGAAGGTCAGAGATGCAAAATAAGGTTTGTGGCTTCCTGACCCAAACTCACTCCTCCTTTCAGTAGGGAGCATTTCAATGGACTCGGTTGGTCAATTTAGACACTGAGAAGCTGGCCCTGGGTTTTATTTTATTTATTTATTTTTCATCCCATCCTCCTCATATCCCATCCCTCAGCAAGTCCTTTTGGCTCTGCCTGTGAAGTGCATCAAGATTTGATTTTCCTGACCAGCTCCATAGATACCACTACTCCCAAATCAGTCCTGTGAGGTCTCCTAACTGGTCTTCTTCCTCTCAATCCTGCCTCTCCAGTTGACTTTCCTTGCAGAAGCCCACAGAGCTGAGGGGGGCAGGGAAAGAGTGTCACTTTCCCTTTAATAAAATCCCAGTAAGTTTGAGTCACACCTGTAATATAATCCATATTCTTCATGTTGTCCTTCAGGGTCTTTCCTCTGCCTCTCCAGGCTCGTCTCCCACTCTCTGCTCACTCCAAGCTTCTCACAGACATCCTGAATTCCTCCTCACATCAGAGTCCTCCTCTTCCTCCTCTTCTCCTTCCTCCTCCTTCTCTCTCTCTCTCTCTTTCTCTCTCTTTTTCTCCCGCAAACTCTCATCCCTGAAAATTTCTAATGACTCACTCACTTGATTCATTTCTTAATCCAAATATTACCTCTTCAGAGAAGCATCCCTGATTCCCTCCCCTAGAGCCTACCTATCATTCACCAACCTCATTCTTTGCTTTGTTTTTCTTTAAAGGACTTTTCATTGCCCAAAATTCCTTTGTACGTGTGTTTGTCTACTCACTCACCACCTACACTTCCCCTTAGAAATAATTCCTATGAAATCAAAGACCTTTGACTTTCTTGTTCACTGTTCACTACAAAGCACATTGTAGACACTAAATAAACATTTGTTGAGTAAGTGACTGATATTTATAAAAATAATAATGCTGTGAATGTTTTCAGTGCCTTGACTTTCTTGCATTCATATTAGATGCAATAATTTGGCTTAAATAAGAAATCGTGAGTAGACGTCGGCCTGTGTGGATTTATTCATTTTACTTAGTTTCTTTACTCATTACCTCTGCTACCTCCAGATGCTAGATGGTGTTTAAATGAAGGAAGAATGAAACTATGTCACGTTACAATGCAGACTAAGCTAATAACTGGATTTTCTTGTCTCTTAGCATTTTTCTAATCATATCAGACATATTAAAATTTGGAAAAAACTCATCGATGTTTTGTATCACACAATGACACATAAATCTCATAAATACATGTACTGCATTTGACATTAAGATTAAGCATCATCACTTTATAGCATGCAATTCATTCCTGTGACTGACAACTGTCCAAAACAAGATTTCAGAGTGTTGATCCGGCTTGCCTAATTAAAGGAGGGATGCTGGAATGGTATTTTGGCATGCTTCCCCCTAAAATTATCACTGGCTTCCTTACAGGAAGATCTTGAGGTTAATTATTAGTCAGTCAGATAGGGCTCCTCTCTGGAGGCAGGCTCACCAGGGGTGGAAGACCACAGGGAAAGTGAAAATATGGGGACATGCTGGCAAGTGGATCTTCTTGCTCAGTGAGTTCTAGTCCCTTGTCCTAATAGCAGCCATCAGTGGATTGCACCCAGACCAGCCCTCATGATTTCTTTGCACGTCAGCATTTGCCTGGCTTAGCTGACAGTCTGTTGAACAGGCTGTGCACCAGACCCATGTCCACTGGCCAAAGATGTGCTCTCAGTCTTCTGTCTGTTCTGAACAGCTACAGAAGTCCAGGCTGCCTGTCCCCCAAATATTCCTTGTGTTCTGCCTTCCAGGTACTCGATATGATTATATGTGCTTGTGTTCCCTTTAAAGATAGTTATGACCCTACTACTTTCTCTGGCCAAAGAAATGTAAGCATAAGCGATGTGTCCTTTTTTATTGGAAGACTTAAGAACAATCGCATAATTCGATATGTTCCCTCTATGCCAAGATGACTGTAGAAATACATGGCGAGAGAAGCCTCCTTCAATAGGGGCGTTATGTGACTCTAATGAGCAGAGATTCTCCTGTTGACCAGAGAAGGATGGGGAGGAAGAGAGACAGAAAGAAGAGACAGAGAGTGAGAGAGAGACTGTCTAAGACCCTGAGAATGGGCGATAGTTGTCTTTACAGAAAAACTTTGCCCATCCTGACTGCTACCACCTTTCTCTTAGGACTGAGGATCTGAGATCTGAGAAAGGGCTGGCAACGGTATAAACCCTGACATTAACTCTGTAGTCACGGAATGTTTCTTGACAAAGCAGGATGTGTGAGAAGGCGGAAAAGACAGGCGCTGAGACGGTCAGCACAAGGAACCCCTGGAGAGACTGAGTCATCTCAAAACAGGCCCAGGATTCAGCCTGGTCTCCTCCATCGGAAGCCTGGTCTCTAATAGAGTGCCTCCAGCTCTTAGAGTTCCAGCCAGTCAGGGGACTTCAACCCCGATGGTCAGACCAGCTTCAAAGCATACAGAGACAGGGCTGACCCACACCACAGGGCTTTCAGTGGCCCCATAGGCTCCTATTCAGGGGACATCGAGGACCCTGGGCTTCAGTCTCACAGTCAGAAACAGGTGCTGGACAGAGTTAAGTCTGAGTCCTGATTTCTCTGGCCACTTGGCTTTGGAAAACTGGTATCATCTCACTGACCTCAATTTCCTCAGCTGTTGAATGAGAGCCCTGATAGTATATGCCTCAACTAGATGATATGAGACATTGTAAGATGACAAACTTAAAAAGTCCCTCACTGTGTCTGGAACAGGTCAGGTGAAGCATACGAAGGTGACATTTTTACAGAACAAAATGCCGAACCTTTGGCAGTCTGCCAGGGCCCCACAAGCAACAGTAAACAAGAAGCCATGCTCACCCCTGGGTGGATTCTGACGGTTCAGCAGGGCTATTCAGGGCTCCACCTGTTATCCTTAGCCAACCTCTGCCCAGCCTGGGCCACCTGGGCCTTGGGCAAAGGTCTTCTCTGAAGTCCAGATCAGCACCTGCCCCTGGCTTCCTTCCTTTACCTTTTCCCTTAGGTTAATGACACCCAAGCCAGCTTAGAGAAAAAAGGGACAGTCTCTAAGACACCTACAACGTGTTTCTTCTATGCCTGAAAAGCATGTGGAGCGACCATTACACAGAGAAAACGCTAATGTTTTTTCATACTGTCTACTGGGCAAACCTGCCTCAGGACCTCCCCACAATCATTTGTCCCCACGCTGACCTCAGTGGTTCTATGACACATCGAGGACCTCAGTGTAGCTTCAACAAACACTGAACTGCTTCCTGCTGCCACACGCGTGTCCCTTCGGTGCCCTGAATTCCCTCCTGCTCCTGCCCGTGCCTCTTTCCTGCACCTCAGCCCACTCTATAAATGCACTAAAACTGTACACTTCATGAGAGCAGGGAGCTTGCTGTCTTCCTCACTGCTGTGCTCCTAAGGTACCTGCAGTTAACAGATACGGGTGGATCAAATAACCGCATGGGGGAAATGCAGAGTCCACCGCTAAGTGCTTCAGAAAGATGGGCCAGACCTCTGCGCGGCCGCTGGGGTCCCTCCCTGCTTGCCTAAGGCTCATCTGGACGGGCCTCCGAGTTTGTATTCACAGTGATGCATGAAGCCAGAGACGGGGCCTGTACTCCGAGGGAGGCCTCTGGACCTGGCTTGTAAGGTGCTCTATAGACCCATCCCTGACCCTTCCCTTCCTGTGCCTTGCCTGACCCTTTGCAAAGACCCCAACCTCTCAGCCTGGACTCCAGCTCCTCAGATCCTCACAGGAAGATGAATCCAACTCAGGGAACTACCTCGGGGGGAGGGCCTGGTGCTTTTCACATCCACGCGGAGGACTGCAAATTCTTCCCTTCTAAGCAAAATGGCAAAAGGAAAATATAGGTCTTCAAACGAGTGATTTATTCTGTATCAGAAGTGCATTTACCTGGCCTATTTTGCTGAACAGAGAAAGCTCAGGTTCACTTAGTCAAACTCAATCTGAATATTTCTATCCTTTATTTCCATACAGATTAGCTCCCCATGGCCTTGAGCATGAACACCGAGTGGGTTCTGGGGGAAGAGGCGGCAGCACAAAGGGAGATCATCGCTATTTCAAGTTTTTTCATGGTTCAGCAGGCGCCTGCCAAGAGTTCTAAAGGAGCAAACAAAATAAGAAAAGTTTATTGATTAGTTTACAAATAACTGTTGTATAGGAAAAGATACCGAATGGCAGGCTGGCTTACCTATGCGCACCGCTCACACCCCTTTCTTCCCGTGGCCTTGGGAGTCATCCTCCGGGGGACACAAAGGAGACAAAGCAGATGGTTTGTCTGGATAAATAATGATTTTCCACCAGGTTAAAAAAGTAAATAACCAACACCCTTTATTTGTTGCTGGTTTGGAGGGGCACCAATGTATTCCTGCTCTTCATTTCGCTTCTCCATGGAAAAAAAATTTTTTTTTCTTTTTCATCTTCTCTGGCCATTACAATAATCCCTCTCACAAGGGGCTCCATGACAGGGTTGAGGTGCTTTGACATGGGCCCTCCGGGAACCAGTCATTGAGAAAAGAACAAAAGCATCAAGTCCATGCTCCTTCTAGGCTTGGGTCTGAAGGATCTGGCCAGAGAGAGGAAAGTCATTTTAGGTGAGGGAGTTATCCCTCGAAAGGAGAGCGTGGACAAACACACACACACACACACACACCCAGGACTTCCACTCTGCTCCACCCTGATCTCTTGGTGAGATCTTGACTTTGATCTTCTTTGACCTCCGCGTAAGGGAAGGAAGGCTTTTGGGGAGGAGGCATAAGCAGGGGGCGCAGAGAGTGCTTGATGCGATGATCACGGGTCACATGGAATCTCTTGTGAGACATGGCAAATGACAAGAGGGCTCATCAGTGGACCAGAAGGATAGGGAGGGTCCTTCTGAGTCCTGCCAAGATCTGGTGTCCATGGACTGGCATATGCAATAAGTCAAACATGTGAAATGATCTTTTAAAACATTAAGTGCATTACAGGTCAGGAGCAGAATCCATAGACTAAATATCATGAGGTAGCAAGAGGAAGATGAAAGCTCGGGAAAGATGATAATCAGTGATGGATAAAGGCCCAGTGTCCACATGAACAGGGCGGCTGCAAGGATGTCGCAGGTCCTTCTACTCTTTCTCCTTGCCTGCTGCATCCGTCAACCAGAGAACATGGTGCAACCCAAGGAAGCATCCACATGTGAGCGAAAGCCAGCAGGAGCTCAGGCGCCCACCCCAGTGTACCTGAGTCACTGTGTCCATGCGACTTCTCCTTTAGGGCCATGTTTAGAGGCCACATGTCGGAAAGAACGTAGTCAGGTATGGGAACCACCATGTCAGCGAGCAGGGATCCTGGTGGTGAGGACGGGGGTAAACAGAGGTGGGCAAGGGCTTCAGGCCTGAAGAACAAGGCAGAGTTTGGATTGCATTTAAGAGAAACAAGCAGCCCTTAGAAGGCTCCGATTTGCTCTCTGGCTACCTGCACAGAGAAACAGACTCTAACCCAGAGTTTCCCTGCACTACAGGCAGGAAACAATGGCTGGGGTGGGCCGAGGGGTGTGAAAACCTCCAGGAAATGCTTCCTCCAAGAGCTGGCAAGCAAATCCTTTGGGCAAAATTGAGGTCAAAAGGCAGCCTGCACTCTATGTGACCATTCTGAAGCTTTTTGTTAAAAGGAAACAAGTAAAATCCATTCTTAACTTGAGAGCCAATGAAACAAGCAAAGAAAAGCCAGCTGGAGAGGCTGTGTTTGTCCCCTGAGCTGCTGCTGCTGCTGCCGACACTGGTGAGGGCACAACAGGAGAAGGGCTGGGCCTTTGTAAACAGGACACGGGGCCCAGCATTGGAAACAACTCCTCTGTGCCTCACGACGGGCACCTCGTGTGCGGAGCAGGATGAGAAGGGTAACCAGCCTGAAGGCTGTGGGTGCTGCTATTTGGTTCTGCCCACACCCTTCTAATTGGAGCCACTATTCCGTATAAAATGGGTTTCTGGGGGTTGCACATGAAGTGGGACCATTCCTTCTGCGTTTCAGGCTGTAGGAGCACAGCCATCTGACACTCAGGTAGACCTGAATGAAGCTGTCCAATGTGTTTGGATTGGCAATGCCGAAGCATTTGTTCTTTGGACATGAGGTGTATATTCTATGGTCCAGAAGAATCCAGGTCATCAACATTTATTGAAGGGGTGGAGAAAAGGATGGAAGGGAGTGGGCACCAATTCTGTTGCCATCTGATTGATCCCCAAGGTTAAAAGCCTTGTAACTACCCCAAGTAACAACTGAGGCCTAGCTAGGCCAGCAATAAGGAAATCAGAAGGGCTCTCCATATAGAACTATCTAATCCATAGGGATTAATATTGCACATGGCCCACACCCATATAATTTTTCTTCTAAAGTACACTGGACTAAAGTTGCAGACTGACTAATCTTTATTTGTTGGTCGCCCTCTGCAAGTAATATGTAGGAAAATGCGATGCATGAATGTAGAATTATGATGAGCCTCTTTCCTTCAGATTCAAACCTGCAGTGTGCTGTCTATTATACAGTTTATAATATGCTCCCTTTGTAGAACACTGTTTATTTCACAGTACCTGTGATATACTTTGGCCCTAATTTACACTTTCGCTTTCTCACTTCCAGAGAACCAATGCCATATTTACACATGAACTAGGAAGAAATTGTTCAAAAGAAAGGGGTGCTGTGAAGTGGGAGTGGGGAAGGAAGGAAGAGAAAAGAAAACAAAAACAATAAAAGAAAGATAAAACGGAAACAAAGCTTTGTTTTAAAAAGGTGGAAAAGAAGGTTTGAGGGGAAGGGAGGTGATTGGGAAAAAAGTGAGGAATCTGGACATATCATGTACAGGTACAAATTCCCCATGATGAAGGTAATCATGATAAATATATCTCATACCAATAAATTCAATAAAATCTATCCTGCCTTTACATATGTATGGTTACGTTTATAAGACATACATTTATTAATTTATAGCACAAACATACTTATATTATAAAAACAATGTAAATATGAACATTTTAAAAATTTACTCCCTCCCAAAAGAAAATATTTACTGAGTTCCAATAACCATGGGTAATAGTATTGTTTTATTTAAGTATTTTAGTTTGGTTTATGTTAAAGTGGAGTGACTTTTTGTTGTTGGTAATATAGCTTTGGCTCTTTTTTTTTTAATCTTGCTTTATTATTTAACCCAGTACTTTATCAGCAGCATTTTATGAGGACTTCCCAATCTTCTTCACATGCAGGGTCAATAGATTGACAATCAATAGGCTAAATCAAGCTGCAATAGTTGATTTAAATTGAACTGAAGCAGTTTTTCAATATTTTCCTATTTTAAGTAACAAATCATAAATCTCTGTTGTTGTGGGTTGTGTCTTTAGCCTAAGACTAGTGGGTCTGATGTCACGAGTCTGAGGCCAACCTGTCACCCCAACCAGCTGCTGGTTCCTGCCTATCCATCCCTCACCAACTGCACGATCTTTAAACATTCTTACATTAAACAAAAAACTTTGTTAATTTAATCAGCACAAAAGCTTTATTCCCATGTTTGTTAAATGAATGTATTTCCTCTATTGAATTGCTTTTTCATCTGACTCCACATTTTTTTTAACAGAGCTCTTAACAACTGACTGCTTTTGCATATCTCCAATGTTCAGGTGCTAATTAATCTTTATCTCTTTTTTGAGCAAGTTACCTACAGCTTCTCCCTTGCCCAGAAAAGCAATTGACCTGTTGGCTTCCATTATAACCACGTCAACCATGACGGTGGTGGTGATGATGATGACGGTGGTGGTGCCGTCCTTGGGTATTATAGATTCTAGGACTTGTCTCTAGGCAAGTCTCCTCCCTGACACCCCATTCCCCACTCTGCTGGGACACATTTGGACTTGTATGACATTTGAATACTCTTGATCTGCTCTTATGTAACCAGTGTGACTCACGCTGCTGTGTGAGTCACCCAATCCCTCACCTGGGGCATCTCCGGAGGCCTGCTGAGCGTCCCACCTGCTCTGATCCTGTCTGAATAGAGATAATATGACTCAGCTCCGGGGACAGGGTGGTTCTTTCTGTCTGGCTGGTGTCCTCAGCTCCAGGAAGCTGCAGCCCTATGGTTGACACCTAAGAGGAAGCCACGCTACTCACGTCATCAGTGCCCCTTGGAGGGAGGCAGCCCCATTCAGGATGGTACAACTCAGACACCAGCCAGCCCACCACCTGCTTCCGGGTGTGGAGAGGAAATGGGGCGTTGGTGTCTACCAAGATACGCAATTACTTTTCCTTTCTTCCTCCGCAGTCTCCTAGGATGTCAGAGGGACAAGGATGAAAGTCACTGCTAGTAAGTTTGGAGCAGTTACTATTTACCGACCACTGGGCAAAGTGTGTTCCATCTGTTAACACACAGATCCATGACAGCAAGACCATGAGGTGGCTGCCACATTTGTGCCCATTGGACAGATGTGGTCTCACAAGTAGAAAGCCGACACTGCGAGAGAAGACCAGATCCATAACTTAAATCCAGTTTCCAGAGCTTTCACAAGCTGTCTTCTCAAGCTGTAAAGCATGCATGAGTCACATGGGCTCTGCTTGAAATGCATCTTCTGACTCAGCAGGTCTGGGTAGAACCTGAGTTCTGCATTTCTAATACATCCTCAAAGGAGAAAAATCTTGCCTGTTTTTGGATCACATGTTGGATGACAAGGTTCTATGTATCACATGTTTATGCAAGATCTTGCACTATTCTTTGATTGGCAAGAATTTTATTCATCCATTCCTTCATTTTTTTTATCCAGGCCATTGTCCATTTACACATTCATAATGCATCTATTGAATGTCCACCATGGGTGAAGCGTGAAGAATATAGAGATGGCCATATACCATCAGAGACATGGAAAAAATCAACTTGTACGAGACAAAACCTCCTAACACACATACGCACACGCAATTACAATGGGCATGACGAGGGCTAAAAAGGGGGGTGACTTTTCCAATGATTCAGGGATAGCACCCCAAAACATGGAGTGAGCAAACCCGGGTGACACAGACTAGGTGTGATGAGTTAGGAGTCCAAGTCTGATCTCCTAAGGACATTCTCTGGTTTCTAACCTGGCATGAGTGGTGCATAGGAGGGGACAGAGAGTTTAAGGGACCAGCCAAGGAGCATCTGTCTCTTCACTGGAGACCCCTTTCCTTCCCATTCCCTGCCCCAGGCCATTTTATGTCTTTATTGAATTCTGTCCACTTGGACACGTTCTCTCCAAATCCCAAGGACTGGTCACTTCTAATTCCAACCTAAATGTCCTTCTTCGGTGTTCCCCAAGGCTCCTTACCTTCATGTATACCAGCAGAAACTCTTGTCTAGAGAAGTTTTTTAGCTCTTATTCTGTGCCAGACACTTTACTAAGACTTTTGCATGTGATAAGTCATTTAACATTCTGGACAACTGTGAAGTGTGTAATATTGTTGTCTCAATTTGTTAAGTGAGAAAACTAGGGCACCAAGCAGTTTAGAAACTTCTGCAAGACCATCCGGCTCCCCGTCACAATACCTGGATTACAACTCCCCACTGCTGAGCAGTCAGGCAGGCTCCACAGGCGTTA
Source organism: Hydrochoerus hydrochaeris (assembly GCA_004027455.1). Classification (NCBI taxonomy): domain Eukaryota; kingdom Metazoa; phylum Chordata; class Mammalia; order Rodentia; family Hydrochaeridae; genus Hydrochoerus; species Hydrochoerus hydrochaeris. The sequence goes on from PVLA01000874.1 coordinate 134,015, forward strand.
ATCCTCTCCAGCATTTCCTTAACTCACCCTTCCAATGCAAGATGGCTCGCTGACTGCAAACCTTCTAAACTAGTTGGAAGAGCTTTGCAAAGGAGGTCCTGAGAAGAAAGAGTAGCTGTATGCATCAGGGGCTTTAACAATAGGGAACTAGCTGGGTGCGGAGACACAGGCCTGTATTCCCAGCACTCGGGAGGCTGAAGCAGTAAGATAGCAAATTCTAGGCCATCCTGGGCAGTTTAATGATTTAGTGAGACCATGTTTGGAAGTGAAAGAAAGAAAGAAAGAAAGAAAGAAAGAAAGAAAGAAAGAAAGAAAGAAAGAAAGAAGAAAGAGAAAGGTTAGGTACTGTATCTCAGTGCAAAGGCTCTGGGTTCAGTCACCAGCACTGTGAAAACAACAAAAGAAGGAACTGAAGTAGTGTGGAACCCTAGGTTGGGGGAGGGAAGGAATGAAGACCCCGAGCTCCCCGTGGCTGCACTGGAGGTCTCTCCAGGAAAGGGTCATTGTATTCATCACATCTGTTTGTGAAGGTGAGCTTGGCTACCTGTTGCCACCTTCAGAAAGGTGTCTAATTGCATTCCCAGCCCAGCCTCCTGGTCATGGTGGTAGCCAGAGGGCACCCACTGCAAAAGGAGAAATACCCAGGGCCGTGAGCTACCATCTCACCAGATACAGCAGCGGACCTAACTTTCCCATGCCCCAAAGGAAGCACTGAGATTGTAGGGCAAGTCTGCGGGTAACAAATCACTTTCCTGTCCACTCTACTATCTTACACCCTGGTACGTGTTTCTGCAAGTATGGCCCCTGGGCTCGAAGCATCAGCACCATCTGGAAACTTAGGAAAGATGCAGATTCTTGGGTCCCACTCCAGACCTGCTGAATCAGGGACTCTTGGGATGGGGTTTTAACAAGCTCTCCTGGGGATTCTACTGCAAGTTCAAGTTGGAAACCACTCTTGCATTAATAATGAAGCTCTGGTTTAGTCACTAACTGCTACCTTGGTTCCAGCCACTCAAGCTTTCTAAACCTCAGTTTCCCCATCTACAAATAGGAAGAATGTATAATACCAACCACAGAGTTGTTGAGAACTAACAGAACTAAATCATCCAACACGGGGCTCTGGATAGACCAGCTGGGGATGGTCAGTCCTAACATAAAGGGCAGTGGTTTTACAACGTGGTGCAAGGCCCCAAAAGGCTCCTCGTTTTTACCTTTATGGAAAGCAGCAGTTTAAAAAATTCCTCAGGTGACTCTTGTTGCTCCAGTAGCTTGTGAATTCTCCTTCAAACTTTAGAAAATCACTGCCTAACAATAATAAAGTCAAAGGGCACTGATTTTGTAAAGGTCTTTAGATAGAAAATGATAAGCAAAGCTAATGGCCCTGGAAAGGGGTGGAGAACATGGTATCAGGGGCTGAGGGCTGCAAAGAGGGTCTCTAACAGCCTGGCAGTTCTTTCTGACTTTTACTCTGCAGCAAGTCAGAAGAATTATTTCATGGCTGTGACTTTTGTTTTTTTTACTCATCTGATTTTTTAATGGTCCTATCCCAGAACTCTGGTAGACAATAGAACTCCTCATTGGATTGTTTCTTGTAACCAACCATAGAAATAATACCTGAAAGTATAGCCTTCCTGCTGGATTGTTTCAAAGCAAATTTTAAACACATGTGAATTAATCTCTAAAAGTTTTAAGATGCATCCCTAATAAACAAAGGCTTTGTATTTCAAACATAACCACAGTTTATTACTTTATACTTTCAGTGTAACACTAATTACCTGGTCCAAAATAGCTATGGTTTGTGTAGCTTATGACTTGATAGGAGGATCCGGGCTGAGGCAGGGAGACTGACAGGATGCTCTGGAGGGCGCTCCCCTCCAAGGCAGCAATGATGGACCAGGTCTTTCACAGTTTTAGACACACGGCCCAGAGTAACTGGGAGTTTCTGTCTGCAGTAATAGATGAACAATCTCCAACAAACAATCCCTTCAGTAAGAATAACCAGAAACCCTAACTACCACTGAAGTGCTATCAAGGCAGTCAAAACAACCAGGCCCAGATCTGGAGAGAAGAGGAGTCGTGGAAGCTAGCCCTGCCCTCCGCACGGCATTTTCCTTAGGGGGCATTTACCAATTTGTAAGAATCCTGGGCAGAGAGCAGAAAGTCAGGTGGTGTAGGTTGGAAGAGGCAAAGAAGCTGAACAGTGTTTTTGGCAGTCTCAAGGGGTGAGGCAGAGAGAGAGGGGGAAAGTGAAGTTTGGTGTCTTAAGGGAACCGAGACTGGAAGGATAAAATCTTGCAAAGAAATAAGAAATGAAAAAGTCTAAATGTCTGATCTGCTTATCTTTGGGTGGACATCAATTGGTTTGGTATATGAGAAACAGCAGTAAGTTGCCATGAGCTCAGAAAAAGAGGCAGACGGTCCCAGGAGTGCACAGACACAACACATTTCAGGCTTCTAGACAGCAGTGTGTCCTGCCTACAGGAGAACCAGTGGATTTCCACACCCAAAGGCAGGAAAAGTGGATTTCTGTACCAACCTAGACAAATGTGGGCTGTGGTCAGCCAGAAAGGACCTGGTTTTTCTCAGAAACAATTTATATATGCAGCATTCATTAAGTAGTTTGGGCATCACTGTCGGATACATGTCTAGATGATTAACTTATCAACTTTGTCCCGTAGGGCTTGAGATGTTTGTTGAAATCACCTAGTGGGCCAAACGGTAGATATGATCAATATGGTTGCAGTCACACCAGTCTAGAGCCTTACAGTAATTCATAAGCTATACAGACCTAGAAAGACAAGAAAAAATGGCAGGCAGTAAGACAAGCAGAGGAACAGGATTTCGGGTGAGTTCTAGGAAGCTAAAACTTGGAGTGTCACTTCTAACAAAGAGGCTGAGAAGAGATAAATTCACGAGGATTCTGAGAGAACAACACTTCAGATATAAGATAAAGAGAATAGCACTTCAGATCTTTCTAAGTCTATATTGCAGGCTTAAAAGAGTTCAGCTCACATGTATAAATATTGTATTGTGTCCCTAGTGTAAAAAACTGAAAGAGTAAATAAGATCCAAATGTACAATAAATATTGTGAAGGGAAAAGACAAAGAAACTGCTCAAAAAGAAAGAACAACTGGGATGGGTAAACAAGAAAGGATTATATATACATACATATTCATGTAAAAGTGTATATATAGACATAATAGATAACTATACTATTAATCTCTGTTAGTTTATTGAAAAGGAGTTTTTGCTTTCATTGTTTGAATGTTTGATCATTTTTTCATGCCTATATCTTGTAATGTGAACAACTACTTTGAAGATAACAATACACAATATATTAATCGGTATTAATCTCCTAATTGTTTTTGAAATTCTGTATTGCTTTTCCAGTTAAAAAAAGAGTTCAGTTCTATTCTACCTGCCTGTCAAGAGCTGAAGGCTTATCTAAACCTTCTAACACTTTCCATATAAAATATCTGTGTCTAATCCCCAGTAAAATATTACCAGGCTAATAAGAGACAAGACCAAAAACTAAATAACAAAGAATAATAAAAGAATGAAAACACATTAGACAGACACAGATCCTAAAATATTCATGATGGGAAATAAAACTCCACAAAAGAATAGACATATATAAAAACAAAAGCATGAAAATTTTAGAACTAAAAATACAATTCTTGAAATTAAGAATTCAGCAGATACATTTACTAGCACTTCAGACAAACAAAAAGGACAGCTGGAGGAACTGGGAGTTAGCAGAAAACTCACCGAAACAGAAAAAAGATAAAAGTGAAAAGAGTTAAACATCATAAGAGACACATAGAAAATGGAATCAACACATGTGTGAGAGGAAAAGAAGAAAGAAGATACAGAAGAAATATTAGGACAAACAAGAATGTTTAGGACAAACATGAATGTTCCAAAAGTGATGGAACAAAACCACAATTTAAAACAGAAGATAAATAAAAGTAGCATCCTAATTAGACACACCATTGTAAAAATCCTAATAGCCTACAATAAAGATAACTCAGCAAAATACTGGCAAGTCAAATCCAGCAGCGTATTAAAAGGTTTATACATCATGACCAAGTGGATCTTATCCCAAGAATGCATGGGTGATTCAATACATAAAAATCAATAAATGAAGTGTACCATATTAATAGAAGAAATAAAGATGTTTCTCAATATTTTTATAGAAAAACATTTGAAAAAAATCTAATGTACATTTGTATTAATATTATCAAAAACTAAAAGATGAATTTTCCCCAAAAAGGCATGTATGAAAACTCCATGATTAACATCTCCTGTAAAGAGTAAAAGATCTCTCCTAGGATGAAAAACAGAAGGAGGATGTCTGCTCACTCTAATTTTAGTCAACAGTGTAGTAGAAGTTCTCGCCAGGCAATTTGGCAAGGGAAGAATTAAAAAATCATCCTAAGACTGAACTGAGAAGCAAGAACTGATAATATGTACTTTATTAAAATAGTACATGTTCGTCTAAATGCACCATTAACTTAGCAAAAAGGTAAGTCACAAGTGTAATGGCAGATTCTATACACGAAATAGGAGATAATAGACAGATGATAAGTATACATCCAGCAAAAATATAAAATGAAACTTTATGAGTCATTAATAGATAGACAATCCAGTAGAAAAGTGAACAAAAGAGAAATTCTACCAGAAAAAAAAGGAGATAACCAAGCAATCAATATGCGTATAAGAACCAATGGGCAAGGCTCAGTATTTTGTTGAGATCTCTTTACTGTGGGCCATTAGGAATTTTATAATATGTAAATTCTACGGAGCAACTCTGCTCCTGAGTGTGAACCCATGGAGGTGTACATACTAAAGGACAATGATCAAAGTGTTCATTACATAATAGTTAAGCCTTGTGGGGAGAGAAAGCCTCAAATGTCCAGCGAAAGTAAGATGGTTAATTCCACGACGGTATACCTTTTATAATGAAACATATGTACTGCTGAAAATAATAAACTGCTTCTACACATGAGCACAGTTGAATATCAGATATTGATGGAAACAGACAAGCAAACAGGGCAGAGTAAGTCATATATATGATGCTTTCTCAGCTTTCTCAGCCTCGGCAGGTAAGCTACTGGAGCCACGTGAGTCTGTTGCATAGCTTTCCTGTGCACTGTGAATACCCTGCACTATTCCTAACCTCTGCCTGCTAAATGACAGTAAAATCTTCTCTTCTGCTAATTGTAACAAGCAAAAATATCTCCACATATTGCTAAACATGACCTAGAGGGAAAAAAACCCTACTTGTTCTAGAGCATGGGTTACCTCCATCCCAGTAAGGTCATCATTAACCAGTTCCTGAGTCATGTTTGGGTCTGAGCAGGATCTATTAGTGGCAACAGTAATCTCTGAGGCATGGGATGGAGGATTTTATAGGACCTCTGTAATCAACTGCCAATGTCTAACTGGACCCAGAGATCTGCTTCATTCTACAGGGGAACATGCCAACAATGATTAGTGATGTCTGCTCTAGATGAGGGAAGGGGTAGAAGTGTTTGGTCATAGTCTATTGGTCTGGATTTCAAGTTACTTAGACTTAAAATCATGATGTTGTGGAAATGAATTAATGAATGATTCTTGCATTTAATTGTCTCAGGGAACCAGCTAAAACATATGCTTAGCTACAAATGTTGCAATTTTAAGAATCCGTTTTCAGAACTGTTTGTGGGCAATTCATTCATTCTGTAATCCATTCGTTTTTATTCCTTATTTCTAATGAGTTTCCACTGCGGCCCAGTTCCCATGCTAGGATAATAAATGTATGCTGTGTGGAATCCATGGCTTCGTGTGAGGCAAAAATCAAACAAATATGCAAAGAAATCAAAAGACAGTTATCAATTAAAGCACTATAGAAAAAAATAAAAGAAAATCGGGACTCTAAGAGAAGAGAGGAGAAGAATTGAATGTGGGGTCTGAAGAGAGGTTGGACCATGATGTGAAGGGCAGGAGGTGAGGCAGGAGCCCAGCAAAAGTGACCCCCAAGGTGGAGGGGAGCCCAGCATGTTCCCAAAATGAAAAAGAGGCAGAAGTGGGCCTTAGAATGCTGCAGACCAGCTCAGGACCAAGGTCAAGTGGGCATTTGCACTTTCCTCATTTACAGGAAGTGGGAATGAGCAGAAAGCACCACTCATGAATGTTCTGCTAGTTTCTCCATCCCTCAGATGCCCTATGGTTCCCCAAATGTATTAGATGCCCAGGACACACATGACGAATGCAAATGAGCAAACAGGAAGAGAGAGGGGCATAGATGTGTTGAATGTCTACGATGCTGGGCATTTTGCAAACCAGTCTCATTCAGCCTCACAGTGATTCTGTGAGCGAGGTATTGTAGACATTGCACAGATGCTCAGGACCCAAGAAGTGGAGGAAATGACTTAGAGACGACTAACCAGTAAGTAAGAGAACCAGGATTCACACATGAGCCTCGGGAGGGGATGGTGGCACACACCTGGGAAGCTGAGTCAGATGGATTGTAAATTGGAGCCCAGCATAGGCAGTTTAGCAAGACCCTGAGTCATGCTAAAATAATAAACAGGTAAGGGCCAAGGATGTCGCTCAGTGTGAAGGCCCTGGGTTCAATGCCCGGTGCCATGCACGCACACATACGTAGGTACACACATACATGTCTCTAGTTTTCCCTATGTAATGTCAGTGTTCACTTCCAGGAGGTGGGCACTGGAGCCACGCCCTGGCCACTCTCTGCAGAGGCCCGGACCCTTGGCAGGCTGCTTACCCACTGCACTCACCATGTGTCCCTTCTGCCAACCAGGACCATCTCCACCCGCCTGTGTCGCTGGATTAGCTTGAAAGGCCAAGCACAGAACTCAGAAGAACATCTTGACCTGACTCCTGCTACCGCTTCAGGCTCTGCGGTCTGTGGTGCTGGCATTTACGATGGCTTTGTGTTCAATGTGCAGCAAATCTGAAGAGGATTTTCACCTCTTGGGAGAGAGTTCTACTTTTACTTCATCTTTGAAAGTCTACCCCGACACGATGAATGTGATTCACTTGGCAAGCACCACAGCCCTCTGAAGGGCGGACTCCAACCAAATCCAAGTCTCAGACATGTCTCAGACCAAGGCTTCGAGGCTGTGGCACGCCAGAGGAGGCACTCAAGGGACATAAACGACAGAAGAAGTTGTCTCTGTGGTTGGAACCCAAGTCAACTTCCAGGCTGCGATCTGGAAACGGGCAGAACGAGAAGAGGCCATGCCTGCGTGTGCCAGCCCCAGGCCACACAGCAGCTGCAGCCAGTGACTCACACTGTCTCGCCTCCCCGCCAGCTGTGGGAACCTGAGCTTGTGGGGGTACGCGGTTCACCTGACTGCACACCCAGGGGAAAGCAAAGACAGTCGCAGACTTGGCGTGTCCCCTCGAAGGGCACAATTTCTCATTGGGAGAATCATTTTTTCTTCTTCAGAAAGAAAGTATGTTCCAGGAAGCCAGATAAGAGACCAGGGCAGAACCCTTTCCAGCAGTCAAAATGTGGTGTCTTAGCCAGAGGGGAGGATTTATGGCTTTTGTGGGTATAGGTTGACTGCGGAACTTGTTGATAAGAACATTCTCAGCCTGCCCCTTGATTTTCTAATTCGGTAAATGGATCTGCATCAGGTACTTGCAAAATACCATCTGGAGAAACACTGATTTAAATGCTTCTCAGTCACTACCTGCTCGTGCAGGGGCATCTCCTGACCTGGCGTAGACTTATTTCTACATCAGAGCTCTTTGTGAGATTCTGACTTAGAGTTTAGCAGAAGACAAGGAGATAAACAAGAACATTGTCATAAAAGTGTCCAGGCAAGCGAGGAAGTAGGAATAGTTGAAGTACTTTGCTTAATATTTATGTCTCCAACCCTTATCCTGGCCCCCTCTGCTTGCTACTTTGTTCATAACTTGCTTTTCATTCTGGAGGAAAAGCACACACTGTGGCATCTCCTCTTCTCTTTCTCCTCTTCTTCTCTTTTCCTTCTCTTTCCTATTCTTATTCTCATTCTTATTCCTTCTTTTCTTTCTTCCTCTCCCCTTCTCCTTCTCTTCCTCTTCCCTTTTCTCTCTTCCTTTTCCTCTTCTTTTTCTTTTTTTTCATCTCCTTCTTCTCCCTCATTTTCTCCTTGCTCTTCCTCTCTTGCTTCTTTCTCTCCTTTTCTTCCATGTGTTTCCCATGTTTTAAGTCCTAGGCAGTTGCAAATGGCTTTCACTTCAGAAAGAATCAGCTCTGCTTCAATCTCTTTTTCTGCGGCCAAGGGCTGGGGATTCAGCTCAGCGGCATAAATGCCTGCCTTGCAAGCACACAGTCATGAGTTCGATCCCCGGTACCAATAAAAAAAAATTTTAAAAAAAGAAAGAAAGTTATCTTTTTCTGTGGCCACCTGTGTCCCACTTGGTCAGAGGTAACTACGGGGACAGACACTGAGTACACCAGGAGGTCTCTGTTTCACATATTCTTCCTTGGCAATACCTGAAAACATTCTTTGAGACATCAGAATCACCTGTCTTAGCAAAGCCAGGTTGTGCAAAATTATCACAGAAAGCATAGAATTCCCATGGCGTAACCTCCCTAAGTTCCCATGCAGGGCAAGGGGCAGCTTCTCCACACTGTCACTCAGGGATGTGGGGTAACAAAAATGGTGCTATCCTGCCACTGAACTGGCAGAAACACATGGCTCCCAAGCTCATCTCCGCAGAGGGAGAGAGCATCAAAATGTACATGTTGCCACTCACCTGCCCTGTCCGAGAAGTGACACACTTCTGTTTACTTCCTCCTGAGTCACAGATCACCTCTTAGCTCCTTGTGACTGATTCTGCCACAGAGATGAGAGCAGTGCTATCTAACCTCTCCCTAAGCCACTGGAATGGAGCAGTTGTCTCACCTCACAGCATTAACTCTTTCCTAAGTGCAAGTCTGCTACTGTTGCTCATAAGCATTAATATGTCCGGCTTTTCGAGTTCACCCTGAAAGCTTCAGTGGAAATGCCTCCACCACGATATCATTCAAATGGACCTTTGGTGGTGCTTCTCGATGGATAATCGTTATCAAGTTAAGACAGCTCCCTACACATTTCTCGACTTTTAAAACAAATGTGCAGTAGCTTTGACATAAAAACTAAACACATGGAAATATTTGAATGATGTGCTACCTGGATAGCTTGGTGTGGGCTCTGCTACACTGATGGGACACCCCTCTGCTCTCACCCAGGTGGGATCTTCTTCCCTTCTGTCACTAGGTTTCTATGTTGAGTAAATATTTATTCCCAGAGCTCAAGTGGATCCTACTTCCTGGAGTCAGAGGGACATGCCAGTTGTAAACAGTGGCGAGCTTTGCTCCAGCAGACACTCCATCTTTAAAGATTAAACAATATGTCTCTCACTACTGTGTATATGGATTTTGCTGTTCCATTTGTGTCCCAATATGTCACTGCCTGTGCTCTTACAATGCCCAGTAGAAAATCTAGGTGTAACTTTTCCCCCATTATTCATATTTGTGCAAAACACCTGTTACAACTGCAGTGAAAAAACATTTTCTTCTACTATTTTGGCAAGTAAGGGTATTTTCTGGTCCAGATCTACCTAGAATGATCTCCCAAACATTATTTCTCTACCTCTCTCTTTCTCTTGTTTCTCCAGTTTGCAGAAGCTGGAGGTAAAGTCCCAAGTTTGCAGCAGACAGCCTGGCGCTGGGTGTGAACCAGGCAGCCACAGGGGTTCCCAGAGTCTACCTGATGATGCCCTAACCTGCCTTCCACTTTGGGCTGGGCTCCTGGTATCATGCCTGGCTCTGGTGCAAGTGAGGACCAGAAGCAGTGGAGGAGAATGAGAAAGGTAGGTTTCTGATTTGGTGAGAAGAATTCAGCACCTTGGATTCAAATGAAAACCATGCAGTTACTGGCTGCAAGATGCACCCTAAGCAAACGAATCTCCATGGCTCACTGTGCTGACATGCACATTAGATGCAAGGACTTTGCTGTGTTAAATGAGATATTGTACAAAATCTCTAGGTCGATGCCTGGTTCAAACATGGACCTCAACAATTCTTATAAAGGGGCTAATTGATTGATCTGATTGATTATCAAATGTTTCCCAGGTCTATTGCCTGCAATGAAGAGCTGGGAACAAACAAATGAACATAGGTCTGTCTAGTTATTAAACAAGGAACCATCACTGGACAGAAAAAAGTCCAATCCGGACTCAGCTATGAGAAAAACAGAGAATAGATGAAATGACATCTATCTACCTTTGGAGATGAGCCCTCACCCCCGTCAACCCAGAAGGCTTTTTATTTGCTAATGGATCAACTCCAAAGCATGTGCCCTGGGAAATCATGATACGCCTAATCATTTTAGAAATAATCCCTGAAAAATTGGCCATTACTGGAAGTGACCGACCATTTGGTTGTGGCAGCCTGAAGCAAGGTTATTAACAGCAAATGCGAAGATGATTATTCTAGCAAATGGCCACTGACTGGTACATCCACACCACGAGGCCCCATTGCCCCACGAGAGTCTGGGAAATCCTTTTATGGCCATAGTAAATGTTACTGCTTAAAACAGAAGAGTGATTTAGGCTGCTTTTCTCTGCTTGGGACAGGAAGGTTCCAGTCATGGGTCAGAGAAAAGTAGAGATTTGTAGATGAGATGAGGTGGAAGGTGCTGAAGAAAAGCCCATTTTTTCCTATTTTCTAAGCCAAAGGGGAGTCCGCTAGATGATAAGGTTCAGTGTGTGCATAATACCGTACATGCTATCAGCATAATTCCTATGTCTGGAATTAGTTCCGTACATTTTGTTTGCAAGAGATAGGAGTCTTAACCCAAACCAATTTAAATAATAACAATCTGTCAGCTGCTTACAGTGGCAAGTCCTGAGAGGTCTGGCTTCAGGTGGGCTTGACCAAGGGTTGCATCCCTAGCTTTCCTGGAGAGGTAGGTGAAGGTTTCCTCTCTCAAGGTTCATCTCCCCCTCTCAGAGACTCTGCCTTTGTAACTTGGGTCCTGCTGTCACCACCAGACCAGTCACAGTGGCTTGGCAACACAAAGTGTTCACTGATCAGTCCCAAACCATAGGACAGAGGCAGGCTTAGGCAGCAGTGTAAGATGGAAAGAGGGAGAAATGTGGGAACTTCTGATAGGAACAACCAAAAGCAAGGGCTAGAAGGGGGATGGATGCCCCCACAAAAACAAAAAAACAAGACAAGACAGACAGATAGAAATACTGGTTCACCAAAGTGTGATACCAACCCTTTGATGAAACCACTTTAAATGCAAGAGACTGAAATCCTGAGTACCTACTGCTAAGGATAAGGCTCAATGCGGGAATAAGAAAGCATGGATGCACTGCAAGTCAAACCCTCACAGCCGTGAGTTAGGTGTGTTTTGTTTACAAAAGGAAGGGGGCTTAAACTGAGCTCATTTAGGCTGAAATGGGTATTTGAGTTCATCCATATGGAAAGTCTGGAGCCAGGGCAGGCCTCAGGTCTGGGCAGCCTCCTGGGATGCACTGGCAAGGGAGACCCTGGGCAAACAGGAGGGCTGGACAGGTGCCCCCACTGTGGCCAGGCAGGGCAAAACGTGAAGGTACAGTAAGTGAGCCCAGAAAGAGAGAGCCCACGGCCACTGCTCCTGCTACACTACCTCTGTGGTCTCAGGATGGCCCTTATTAGTCCTGCTGGACAGGGGCTCAAACTTTCTCCAAGGTGGACCCCCATGGCTGACCACGAAAAAGTCCATCTCTCATTTTCTTTTTTTTTTCTTTCTTCCTTCCTTTCTTCCTTTCCTCATTTTTACTCTCTCTCTCTCTCTCTCCCTCTCTCTTTCTCTGTACTGGGGGTCAAACCCAGGGCCTTCACCCTGAGCTACACCCCAGGCTCCATCACTCTACCTTTTATTGAGACAGGGACTGATTATGTCACTAAGTCCCCAGGTTGGGCTAAAAGTTGTGATCCTCCCGTCAGCCTCCCAGAGCCCTGGGACGGCAGGTGTGCTCCACCCCGCCAGGCTCCAGCTGTCATTTCTAAGTTTGTGAGGTCCACTTCCCCTCGTTTATATTTTTTTCTTTTTAAATTTAATTTTTGTTAGTGCATGTTTTCAGGGTCACAGGAGCTGGTGCATGGGTGACACGCATCTTCATTCTTTCCCCACCCCTCCCCTCCCCTCTCTCCCTGCCCCTCCTTGGTCCCTTTTCCCATTTGCAAAAGATCACCCAGCTTCCTATTATCTAGCTTTTACTTTGTTCTTTATTCATATTTTTCTCATGTAAGAGAAACCATGTGAAATTCAAGCTTGTGTATCTAACTTACCTCACTTAATATGATGGTTTCAAGGTGCATCCATGTACCTACTAACGACTCACATCTATCCTTCTTTATGACATAGTGGCACCCCATGGTGGAGAAATACATTTTCTTTATCCATTCATCTGATAATGAGCATATGGGCATTTCCAAAAAGTAGCTATTATGAATAGTGCCGCTATAAACGTAAGTACGCATGTATCACTGTGATGTGACACCTTTAACGCTGTAGGGATAATAGCTAGGAAGGAAATACCTATGTTAAGTGGAATTTCTACTTTCAGTTTTTTTGAGGAATCCCCATATCATTTCCATAGTGGTTTTACTAGTTTACATTCTCGCCAAAGATATAGAAGCATTCCTTTTTCCCTGCAGCCTCGCCAGCATTTAGCATTATTTGATTTCCTGGTGAAGGCTGTTCTTTCTGGGAGTAAGATGGAATCTTAGTGTTTTAATTTGCATTTATCTAATGGTTAGCAATGTTGAACAATTTCTTGTGTATCTATTGGTCATTTTCACTTCTTCTTCAAAGTGTCTGTTGAGTTCCTTATACATTTTAGATATTAGTCCTCTGTCCAAAGAATAACTTGCAATTTTTTTCCCAGATTCTTGTCTCTTCATTCTATCGGTGATTTCCTTTGCTGTTCAGAAGCTTTTTAATTTGATATTATGGAAGTGGAAATTTATTAATTCTTGGTACTAATTCTTGTGTCATGGGGGCTCTGTTCAGAAAGTCCTTGCCTATATCTATGCCTTCAAGAGTTTTGCCTGCTTCGTCCTTAGTAGGTTAACTGTTTCTCTTTTAACATTAAGAATTTTCATTCATTTTGATTGTAGTTTAGTACAAGGTAAGTGTCTGGGCTCAATCATCTCCATGTGGATATCCAATTTTCCCAGCACCATTTATTGATGAGTCTATCTTTCTTCCAGTGTGTCTAGGATTGTTGCTGCTTCCTGTATTGAGTTCCATTGATGCACATACCTGTTTTTGTGCCAATGCCATACTGTTTATAAAATTGTAACTTTGTCATATAGCTTCAAATCTAGGATTGGGATGCCTACTGTTTTGTTACCCAGAATTTGGTCTCTTCTGATTTCATATGAATTTTAGATCTCTTTTCCCTAGATCTATGAAGAATTCTGTGGTATTTTGGTTAGAATTTCATTAAATCTATGTATCAGTTTTGGAAGCATATCTATTTTGACTATATTGGTTCTGCCTATCCAGAAACAAGGGAGTTCTTTCCATTTTCTGGTATCCTCTTTAATCTCCTTTTTCAGAGTAATATAGAGTGTTCACTTCCTTAGTTAGATTAATTCCTATTCCTATTCCTATTTAGTTTTTCTTGATGTTCTTTTTTTCTAATTTTATCCTCAGTAAGTTATTACAGTACAGGAATGCTGTTGATTCTGTGTGTTGATTTTGTGTCCCTTTATATCGCTGAATTTGGCTATAATTTCTAGGATCCTTCTTGTGAAGTGAGTTCTTGGGTCTTCTATGCAGAGGATCATGTCATCTGCAAATAATGCTAATTTGACTTCTTCTCTTCCTATATGTAACCCTTTTATTTCCGTCTCTTGCCTGATGGCTCCGGCTAATATTTCGAGGACTTTGTGGAGTACGAGGGCACCACCACTTCTTGATCTTTCCCCCAGTGAAAGCCTTTGTGAGCCATCTTCACAGCACAATGTCAAGTAAAGGTGCAGATTTCAGAACCAAACACGTCTATTTTCAAATATCATGACGGAGTGATGGGGGGGTAAGTCCAAGGAAAGGAAGGCAGTGAGCAAAATCAAAAGTAGCAATGCCAGGTGACTGGGACCTTGGGAGTCTCCGTAGAAAGACATCTTGCAGTTCCCCCATGGCAGGGGTGAGGGGTTTCCCTCCCAGCATCAGTTGACAGTAATCCCACCACAGGGCAGAAGCCTGTTGCCCAGTGAAAGTCCGTGGGCAGAGCAATGTGGGTGCACCCCACGGTACTCTAGAGGGGAGCAGGCAGCCAGGGATCTGCCTCTTGATGTACTTATGTGGCTTCTGAAACCAGGAACACCTGTTCTTCTGGCCTCCTGTTCTCCTTTAGCAGCTGAGGAAACCACCACCCTAGTAGTTATTCTGCAGCTCAACCAAAGGGTGGTGGTTAAGTCTCAGGGTCACAATTGTGATGCATCTTGTCCTGAGATAGGGACTTTCCTTGCTCTTGTTCTTTGGCAAACTCAGAGGAGGAACTGGATTTCCTAGGAATTCTAGTGGGAGAGCAGAATATTCAATCCAGCACGGAATCCCAATTTCTGGCAAAATGACATTCAGGGGACTCATCACATCAAACACAAAAGCAAATGGCCTAGATTCCCATGGCCAAAGTGTGCAAGGCTTTCATTTATTTTGTTGCCTTTATTTTAGAAAATACAGGAAAATGATTAATCAAATTAATCAAAATGATGAAACACCACTCATCAGGGGGAAACAAGAACCAAGCTCAAGGCTGAAGGCTGATTCCAGGAGTGGGGAAAAGATACAGACGGGGCTGGAAGCAAGAAGGCCAGTCACTCTTAGCTGTGATCCCTGAGATTCCTGGGCATCACCCCTGCCTCGCTACCATGTTTAACTTCAGACCGTGGTATCGGCATAGGTTTCCATGGATCCCCACAAATGCACGAGCCTCTCCCCTGCCCAGAATCCCATCCTCTCCCTTTCCTAGATTCCAGCCTTTGGCTCTACTTCCAGACTCAGGCCTTTCCTCCTAAGAGCCTTCAGGTCTCCAGCCTGAGGAGCCCCCATCTCTCCAGTAGCCGTGAAAGTGCAGTGGGATGACCCTTGTCTTCTTTCCCATACCTGCTTTTAAGAAGAACGGAGGCCACTGAGTGGCATTGTCAGTAGTTAGACTGATGGTCACCAACAGCTTGGGGTCCAGAAGCTAGGAGGGGTGCCCAGGTCTCTGAGGGTTTACACTGAAAGGCACACTTCTGGGCGAATGTGGAGTGAGGGTGGGGCACACAAAGGTACCCCGGATTGAGATCCTCTGAGAGGGACAAGGGTGAGTGCTGTGCCTGCAGGAGAAGGTAAAAGCTGCATCCAGAGGAAGACTGAGAGCAGGAAGTGTTCAGGGATGGGAATACAGTGGCATCAAGAGGACACAGCCAGGCCACAGGTAGGTGTTCAGTGTCTTGGGCACTGGGGAGCTGGCAAAGTAATCAAGTGACTTGAGAAAAAGTGGTATTTCAGGGAGCTGAACCTGGCCCGGGTGTGTCAGGGTGACTGCATGCAGAGCAGAGCCAGGGAGCCCTGCACAGCTGCATGAGTGAGGGGGAAGATGCCCTGGGATAGCAGAGGCCTTTGGGCCAGGAGTGACCAGTGTGGTCAGCCTGCATTACTGATGGCACCATTTCCGGTCCTTTCCTCAAAGTAGCTCTCCTAATCTGTCCAATGGTTTTATTTGCTAAGTACTATTAGTATCTGGGTTGGTTTTTCTTTTTTAAATGGGGAAACTTGGGTCAAAGAAGTCAAGATCACCCAGTTATCACACAACGAACCAGGATCCCATGGCAGGGAGTCTGACCCCGGAGCATGCACGGTCACCATCATCCCGAGACAGAGTGCTCCATATTCACACTGCAGCATTTCAGCATTCCAGTCCCCTGGGTCTGGGAGCCTCACTTCTGAACCTTCTGTGTCCCCAGCTTCCCAATGCAGATAATGGTACCTACACATACACTCCGAGTCTGTAGCATCCAAATGATGTGAGCGCTGGGCAGAGAGTAGAACCCTTGGCGGCTTTAACTGAGGCTAATTTCCCTTCTCTTCTGGCTCCAGTTGGTTGCAACATCACCTTTTACTTAAAATGCATTGTCGAGCAAGCAAAAGTCCTTGGGTCTCCAGGACCACAGCAGCCCTGTGCCACAGGTGCATCCTACAAACCCCTCTACCCCCCCTCCTCCAAGACAAAGCTGGTATTTCCCCCTTAACCAGTTCATTTAAGGTCTCTACCCTGTGCAAGAAACTCAGAATCTGTGGCAGTGAACTCAGCAACATTTGTTCTCCAACCTAAGAATAAACAGAGAAAGCAGGCTCTCCGCGTCTTCAGAAGTGCTTTTACTGTACCCGAAACAGATGAATTCCCTCTGTTTGCATTAATCGCATGACTATTTGGTCCAATTATTCTTACCACTTCAGCAATCATGGTGCGCTTGTTCAAGAAGAAAGAAATAACAACAGCTTATCTTGTTGAGAGCAAAGAACAAACAGTGGAAAATCAGGGTCCGCTCCTAAATGCTACACTTGCTGTCATTGTGCTAAAGAGATGATTCATGTGCTCATAGCAACTCGGGCAAAGAAAAGAGAGAGAGGAGGGAGCTTCTGAAAAGGATTCAGTTGCAATGGTTAAAAACCTTTTCACAATCAGTCCAAATGGAGAGAAAACTCTATTTTTATCACTCAACTCAACTCTGCCTGCCTTCACCCAATCTGATTTTCTCACAGTGACTGATTTACATAGGTTTAAATAATTCTTTCAAAGAACATTTCATCCAAACGGGGCAATGGACAAAGCACTTAATGGTGCCTCATTGTCTCTTGCAGAGCCTCAGGCCTGTGAGTGTTTGCTGCAAAGACGCAGAGGTAGACGCTCAAAGACCCAGGGCACCGCGCAGTGTGAGTAGCAGCAGAAATTCGTTCTTTCTGGTTTACCAGACCATCAGAGGTGCCTGCGCCCTGGAACAGCCCTTGGCATTCTCCTGCCACCACCGTTCCCACGATTAGATCTCCAAACAAGAAGAATCCATAGGAAATCATTGTTGTTTATAGATCTGGTCTTAAACCAACATGCAGTCCATTTCATGGCCACACGCTGGCCACTTCCTGCCTCTTGACTTCCTGTGTCATCCCTTGGTGAACCCCAGGACAAGACAACAGGCATTAGTTTGGGTACGAAGCCTTGGTCCTCCCATTGGCAGTGTCGGCTATTGCCAGCTTCGCTTGATCCAATCGAATGGCAAGGAGCACATGATAGCAGCCATGGAGGACAGGCTGGCTGCGGTGTTGTGGGCAGGGAACAAAGCTCTCACCCCGGGAAACCATCAGGGGACGGTGGGACGGTGGCTGGAGGATCTGGCCCTCTGCCATCCAGTCTGTCTGGCCATGGATTGAGGAGCAGCCCAGGTGACTTTTATGTATTGGCAGAAACTGGGTGAGAACTTCCGTCTCTTCCATGCATTGGACCCCGAAGGGACACGAAGGACCCAGAAAGCAAATGGTGAGAATCAAATATGGAAGAGTCACTGAGCAAATGTAAGGAGAATTATTTTATTGCTAGCAAGTGAAGCTCTCTTGCAAGTTCAGAGCCTTAACAGTGAACTGTGTTTTATTTTCACTTCTTAGGAAGTGAAGTAATTTACAGATCCAAGGAGTCTGCTGTACAAAAGATTCAGTCCCATAAGGTAATAAGCATTTACTGTAATAAGCAGCCCAAAGTAAACATCACAGATAGAAGCATGAGAATTTCTTCTCCTCTTTTACATAGTTTAAAAGTGGAGGTAAATAAAGATAAATCCAAAAATGCAATACAATAACAAAAATCCACAATTGATGTAAATACAAAGAACAGTTACGACATATAAACATTGTACTATTGAGCAAGAAATGATATCCCCAAAAAACATGGTAGAAGAGATGATATCTAAGAGGTTTTGAAGGGTGAACAGGAGTTTTTCAATTGTACAAAGAAAGTGGAAGTGTTTCAGGTGAAGGAAACCAAATCAGCAAGGGCTAGTGAATGAAAATGTCCAAACTTCCTGGCAGGCTTGATATTTAAAAAATCAACATAACTATAGAACTGAGAAAAGAGAGATATAAAAAACAAAGCTAGAGAATTGGGGCAAGTTTCTTGGAGACATTTTATATCTTATTTTATATCATAGAGGATCTGGAACCACTGAAATGTACTGATGAGGTATACAACATGGTAAGTCATGCAATTGAAAAGCATAGAAATGGTAAGCAATTAAATAATTAATACATTTCCATTGAATTAATCACTGTTACGTCTCCAAGATTCGGCTAAACACATTTGACTGTCCAAATAAGGCATAAAAAATTTATTCCATTTATTCAAAGAAAAATACGATCTGTAGCAACACGATCAAGTCTAGAGCTGATTGTTACTGCAAAATGACTGAGTTCAAAATGCATATCAATTGCACCTGCACCCTGAGGTCCCTAAGACATGAAAATGAAGAAAAAAGAGATTTCTTGAGCTTGGTCCCCTTCTGCCTTTGGACTCTTCTTTCTGTGATGCTATGATGTCTTTTTGGTGGTCAAAACCACCCCCCATGAAAACCACCCCATTTTGCAGAACATCCCTCAGCTGGGGTTCACCTGATGTTTCTGTCATGATTAGATGGTGCTATGCATTTTGAAGAGGAAGATCCAGGGGAGAAGCACCCTTCTGATTGCATGACGTCAGGAGTACATGTTGTCAGCGTGACTCATCTCTGTCTCTGTTGACCTTGATCAGCTGCCTCAGGTCACACTTGTCAGCTTTTCTCACTGCAATATTATTTTCCCTCTTCCCATCGTGTGTTATTTGGAAGTTGTTGTATATAGACCGTACCCAAGATCCCAGCTTTATTCTGTGCCTATGTTATGACAATCTTTAAGATTGTCCACCCATAAAATGTAGTCACCATAGCAGCCTTGGTGTAAGCATAAAACACACATCTAGCATGAGCTAGGCAGAAAACAATTATTGGCTACGTATTATGAAATTATATATTTCCTATAATGTACTGAGCTCAGTGATCAACTCTTAAGTTGGATAGTTATTCTTCTTTCTGTTGACATAACTGGATGTCTTTCAGGCTTGTTAACTTACATCTCTATACTCAGGAGGGACATTGAATACAACCAAGTAACCCAATGGTATAAGACAGTTCTTCAATTGGATGGGACTCTATGATTGCTGCATCTCGCACCTCTCTGTTAGATTCGGGGCTGAGCCAAAGCCGCCTCTGATTCCCAAACTCCAGGCTCTCTCTGAGCTTCTCCCAGGTTCCCTCACACCTCTGAATGTATTTTCTTTGAGGCTCCAGTATGGAGGAATAGCCTTGCTCTGCTAGAATGGACTTAGAAAATTCAGTGAATGTGGGACATGTCTGAGTTTGCTATGAGTCTTCCCGGCCTCTCAAAGTGTGAATGTTCAGTAAGAAAACTGATGGGAAGCTAACTGTGGTCCTGGGCCCTAAAACAGATCACCACTGTCCTAAAGACTGTGTGCTCTCCACATGTGGCATGCAAAAAGCACCTTCCCAAACAGGCCTTAAGCAACAGGACATCCTAACTCAGCCCAGGACAAGATTGGTCAGACATTCCAGTTTGCCCCTCCCATGCACACACCCCTCTGCCAGCCTTCAATCTCTCAGCACCACGAGAGGGACTTCTCTGAACCTGACACCTCAAACTCTTTCTCCCTACAGACCAGGGTTTCTCAAGCTCAGCACAACTGAAGTTGGAGCCACAGGTTCCCTGTTTGGGTGCTTTCCTGGGTACACTGGTGACGTTTGGCATCATCCCTGATCATGCCCATTAGATTCTGGCAGCGTCGTCGTTTCAACAACCAAAATTCTCTCCAGACATGGCCACTTAACACCAGGAACATAAAATGATCCCTGTCTGAGGGCCACTGACACAAGGAAAATCAATCCATCTTCTATGCACCCTGGAACCTGTGAGTCCCTACACCCCAATCTCTGACCTTTGCAACACTGGTAGACCATGGCCAAAGAGGTGACGCTCCCCTCTGTTTCAGTCTGCTGTGTCCCAGCACTGCAGCCAGTCCTCTTCCAGGAGGAAGGAGGGTGGGCTGGACTCTTCTGGCTTCTTCCTCCTTAGCTCAGGATTCTGAATTCTCAATGCAGCCTGGTTACTTTGTAAATTACAAGCAAGAAGGACAGAGCTGGTCACCCAAGACCATCTGGAGACCTGTCCTAAATAGCCAATAATACTGCATTGTAAATTTGAAACTTTCTGAGAATAGATTCTTTTCAAAAAAAATTCTAATTGCATGAAATGATGGCTATGCTAATTAATTTACTGGTGATAATTGCTTCACAGCCTAGAGATATATCAAAGTGTCACCTTGTGTACCTCAACTATATACAATCTTTATTGGTCAATTATACCTAATAAATCTGGAGAAAATGGGCTGCATACCAGACTTTATCAATGTAAGACAGGTGAACCTCTTATTACACTCAGGATCCAACCCCATGTCTGAGTTTATCAAAGCCTCAAGTTGACAAATTTTTCTAAAAGCCTTGAATGTGCTCAATGGATATTCCAGTTTCAGAATGTTTAAAAATTTGGAGTGCCATTCTTTCTGGAGTGTCACAGGATGTCCCAGGGTTTCTCAGAATTATGTGCAACACTGGGCATCCCAGAAGCTTCCCTGAGCACACAGGAGGAGGAAGAGCTCGCTCTGAAGAGCCTCTCCTTGGTCTCCTCACGTATCAAGAAGCCAAAAATGTCATTCTTAAGGTTGACCATAAATACCAGGACAGGTGTATCCCAGGCATATTGCCTGGAACCAGAAACTTGGCTGATGACAGTGTCACTGTCAGTCACCTGATTTGGGGGTGTCGCTTGTCCATCTAGGAAGAAGAGGCAGAGCTCCCTGCAAGGGATCCTTAACCAGCTTTGCTGCAGGTTGGGAGAACCAAGCTGACCTTGTCTTTGCAAAAGCAGAGGTGTCTACCTTGTTTCACAGCAAACTACATCTCTGACAAAAGGACAGGACATAAACCCTGCAGGACAATTCAAACCTCAGCAAGATCAGAGGCTTCGTGTTCAGCTGTGTAATCTGTCCCATCACTGCCACAGCAGATTTAGTCTTGCTCACTAGCTCTCTCTCCTCTCTCTCTCCTCTCTCTCTCTCTCTCTCTCTCTCTCTCTCTCTCTCTCTCTCTCTCGCTCTCTCCTTCCCTCCCCCTCCCTCTCTCTCTTGCTTTCTTTCTTCTTTTTTGACAGTATTGGAGATTAAACCCAGGGATAATCTTCCACTCAACTCTTCCACTAAACTATATCCCCAGCACATATTTTTTTTTTAATCTTGTGACAGGAGCTCTCTAAATTGCC
Source organism: Hydrochoerus hydrochaeris (assembly GCA_004027455.1). Classification (NCBI taxonomy): domain Eukaryota; kingdom Metazoa; phylum Chordata; class Mammalia; order Rodentia; family Hydrochaeridae; genus Hydrochoerus; species Hydrochoerus hydrochaeris. Next base: position 155,462 of record PVLA01000874.1, read on the forward strand.
CAGGGTGGCCTCACACTTGTAATCTTCCTGCCTCAACCTCCCACATCGCTGGCATTACAACCACGCACCGTGTCACTCAGGCAATTGAGTCTCATATGCAAGAACATCTCCAGACCCTGAGAGTGAGCCTTTGTGTGTACCTTGGTCACTGCAGAGTCCCCATGACTAGAATAATGCTGAGCACATGGTATGTACTCAGTTCACATCTGTGGAGAGAAGAAATGAGACAATGGTGGATTTGGGGATTTCCTCCCACTTTCCCTAGCAGAGAAAGGAGCATGGATGGACCCACAGGAAACAGATGCCCGAGCACACTGGAGACCACTCTCGTGCTGCTCATGACAATAATGCCCAGGCCAGGACTTCTGGACCTCAGAAGGACGTGCCACCAATTGCTTCCTGCCAGAATCTGGGCTGTTGGGGGCCTGATTCTCTTTCACTCCCCTTCAGTCTTCACATTACTGTGAAGCAGCTGACAATCTTGCTCTACAAGCTCGGATTCTGACCTCAGAGGTGACATGGGTTTACCTCACCGCATGAAGTGAGGGATGTGAGTTCAGGGTCTAGATCTAGGGACTTAAATCCTATGCTTCAACTAACGTGTCTCTGTATCTGTATAATCGTAAGTCACGGACAGTTATGAATTAGGTAGACTAAGGGGCCCCCGATGCGCAGGCTGTTTCATCAGCAAGAGCTTCTCCTAGAACCACTGGCTGGAATGGCAATTGTCCTTTTTGCCTCAGGATTCCCAGGGTGCCCTTTGCAGAGCTGAAAAAAAAATTGTGCCTGTTTGAGCATGTGTATGCATGTGCGTGCACATGGGTGCGTGTGCATGTGTGTGCGTGTGCGTGCGTGTGTGTGTGTGTGTGTGTGTGTGTTTACATATGAGAGGGAGAGAGAAAGAGATTTAGAAATACGAGCCAAAATGACGGCAATGGTGGGAGGAAAAATCCAGCTCTCACCTCTGAATTTCCATGCTGAGTGTTTGAATAGGGAGGGAGCCGGGAGGCCACACTGAGCTGTGTAAATCAGCCCCCGCAGCTGCATCCCCCACACTAAGACCAGATGGGCCCAAGGGCCCTACAACTGTTTAGACCTCCAGGGGAGAGGGGCAGAGCTGGGGAGAGGGCGGCAGGAGACGTGGAGTGAACCCAGCACTTAGGTTCTCGGTTAATGGCTAAAATCCCACATCAGCTACTGTCAGATCTTGGCATGAACAACCCTAACTATATACAGTTGTTTTCACTGCATTAGCATTTATGTAAAGCCTGTAATTATTATCCTTACTCATGGTGTGTGTGTGTGTGTGTGTGTGTGTGTGTGTGTGTGTGCGTGTAGGTGAGTGTGTGTGAGAGAGCGCAAGCTCTAATTCCTGTTTATACCCATCCTCCTAATTCATTTTTGATCGGACTGAAAGGGGGGCCAAGCCTCTTTAGCTAACATTGACTTTGGCTGGGTGTCAGAGGAGCAGGATTTGCAGGAACTGGAAGGGGGTGGGGTTCTGCCCCACCCCACCCTCTTTTTAATTAACTATTTTTGAATCCCAGCGCAACCAAAACCCTGCATTCGAGCCCTGCCCCTTTGCTCATTTCTACTTTCTCTCCACTTTGACGACCAAGTCCCATGTTAGTTGCTTTTTTTTTTTTTTCCTCAACTTATTACCCTTAAACCACATTTGTTCCTGGACTAGAATGAAAATTCTCAGCAGAAACCAAATCTCCTTCCTCCTCCCCTTGATGTTTCACTTCCCTGGTGAGCTCAGGATGGCTTTTTAAAAAATGGATAACACATACAAAACAAATTAGGTATTATGAAAAATAAAGGTAAGATAATAATCAGCTCAGAGCAGCACCCGCACCCAAACTGAGTTCGTGGGCTGTTTTCTAACGGTTTGGCCAGGCCTGGTCCTTCTGTCCTCCATGGCCTTTGTGGCGTATCCACATTGCAGGACAAACCCCATTAAGACAGGTGTTTGGAGCCTGACTTCATCAGCACAAACTGGCATCCCTGTTACAGGACATCCAGCTACCTGAGTGTCCTGGGCTAAGGTGGCTGTCTCCTCTCTTGTCCTCAGGTCCTTCAGGCTCATTGCATCCCAAACAATGGTCGCTTCCTATGCAAACCTGCTGTTTCTATCTGTGCCATCCACCTCGCGGTCCAAGCGGAATCTAGGGTATCCTGCAGGTCTCTCCTTGTCGCCCCGCAGGCCTCCAGCCTCCTAAGGCCCTCCCCTCTCCTAACCCACTCTCCTCAGTGGAACCGCTTCTGATCACGTCATCCCCTGCTCATAAGCCTTGGGCGAGTGTCCTGTTGCCATAGACATAAATTCCAAACTTAGTCAGTCCTTCCCTGGATCTCAAGAGATACCACTGACCTTTCAAAGAAATTCACCTCATTTTGCCCCCAAAGGCTTAACTTGGCTTCTGGTATCCACACGTGGCAAACGATCACAACAAATAGCTACACTAACGCTTTGCTTTACAGTTTGCCCATTTTCATGTAAACAGAAAATTTCCCCTGTAGTGACCGGTGGAGGAACCAGCCTTGGGTGGGTTGGAGGGGGTGGGGAGTTGGAGAGAAGTCAGAAAATGCACAGGAAAGTGAGGGGTGGGAGGGATGGAGCAACGAGAAGGAATGAGGTCCTGGGAGAGAAACGGGAAAGACTGATGAGGAGGAAGTGACGAGAATGAGATCGTCTCCTTCAGAACAACCAGGTAGAGGAGAAAGGACCTGTGCGGGGCCAGGAGGATGAGGCTGGTAAATCGCTGTGCATGGGAGTCAGGGAAGGGAGCAGAGCGGCCCTGGAGGACACCGGGAAACTCCAGAAGTCCTGAGAAAATGTGAGCCCCGGGTGGCCAGCGAAGGACGGGGCTCTTCAATTATCACTGGGACATGGCACATTCTGACAGGCAAGGCCACCAGGTCAGGTGAAGTGGGTGGGCAGGAAGGTACTTACGGAACAATTGTAGCTGACTCGTGCTGGACTGTCAGAAGAGGACTCCGGGGGCTGCTCTGAGTAGCCTGGTGAGAAGCAAAGAGCACAGGGGTCACAGAGGGAAAGTCTGTCTCCTTTCGGGCCTCAGAGTCAGTGCCTCTAGTCGTGGGTATCAGCTTCTTGCCCCTTTCATCCTAGGTCAGGTGCCCGTGGGGACTTAGCTTCACTGTGCTTTACACAATCCCGTGTGGCCCATATTTCTCATGGCAAACTGTCTTTCCTCTTTATGGCCACACTGGAAGGTCCATGAGTGGATGGAAGGGGGCATCATTCTATTGTCCATGTGCTTCTTCAAGGTCACTCTCAGCCCTCAACATTCAGGACAGCAGTTACCACATACATGACGAGCTGAATGAAAGCATGAAGGGAAAGATAGAAAACAGAGCATACTTTGGAGGAAAATCAACACACACACACACACACACACACATGCACGCACGCATGCACACACGCACAATAATGACTGACTTCCATTCAGCAAATATTTATGCAGTGGGCTGGGGACTGGAGCTTGTTCTAGCTTGTCCCTGTCATCCCACCCTAGCACCGCCTGATCCAGCTTGACTTCTCTTCCATCCGTGGTTCCACATTTCTCCAGCATCTCCTTTGCCTCTTTTTCCATGAACCAGAACAGACCATAGGCAAATCTTCATTTCCATCTTGGAGAAAAATCCTTCTTTTTCTTACTCATCGGATATGAAAATATTTTATTGAGTCCTTTACACAGTGGATTTTGGGCCCGAGAATTGGAAATGTTCTTTCTCTGGCTGCATAGCTTCTCCCAAAGCTGTGAGAACTCAGCAGCAAGTATCACTTGGGGGAAGGAGCTCAGCCTGCATTTTTATCCTCACATCAAAGCTGCCAGCATTTTTAATGGGAAACCAGGCCCCTGTCAGATGAGGAGGAGGCGAACGGGACATTTTGAAACTGAGAAAAAGACATATATAAACCAGCAGGCTGACCACATTATCTCAACTGCTGTTTTATAGCCATATTATGCATTCAATTTTTAAAAATGTGGGATGTAAAAAATGGAGAAAGATAAGGCCCTTGGTAAGAGGGTAGAACCCTAGTGAGGCCTTTCTCTCCCCCTCCAGGAGATACTTTCCTTGGCTCTGGAACTGAAAATGCTTCAGTCAGCAGCAGCTCCCTTGTACACTGCAATCAGGGTGACGCATGAGACCAGGCTTCTGAAGACGACTACCCAGACAGAACTCAGGATGAAATGAAAACCAGACCTGTGGCTGGAGCAGTTGGCACCAGCCAGGACTCCGATATATAGGAATGGTATAGATGGAAGGCGAAAATGAAATGAAAAGCAGTCATTACAGTTAAATGGCTGTCACATTCGCCAGCTGTTTATTCAGAAGGAAAAGTCGGAGTGGAGTGTGGATTCTGGCGGCTGCCGAGAGGATTCTGCCTGGACCGAAAGACCTTTGAGCCACTCCTGCAGCAGCAGAAGCAGCAGGGGTTGCCGGCGCACCTCAGGTTTCTGGCTAACATGGGTGCTGCTCACTGCCTGGGTGAGGGCGCCTCAGGGTGAGCCCCGGGTCGCCCTCACCATCTCTGGGAAGATGCTGAGACCCGACTCTGTGCTTCCCTGTGAGCTTAGTGGGAGGCAGAACTCAGAAATCTAGATTTGTACAGCCCTCCGCCCATGTTCCTAAAAGCTGTCCCGGGTCGGAAATAGCCCAGCTCCCCATTTGGGGCTCCAGTTCCCTCTGCCCGAGCCGCGCTCAGAGCTGGTGGCAGTGCTAACCCCACACCCACCCACACACCACCTCCTTTGGGGCCTGAGTCTCAGTTCCATTCTTTTCTTTCTTTCTGTTAATTTTTGTTTGTGTGAGTCACGTTTGAGGAGGTCCGTGACTGTACTCACGCACACGCTACCCCCTCACAAACAGCGTGCTGGTAGGGCCGGGACCTCGCCACCCGTGTCCCAGGTCTTGTACCCTGTTCATCCCTGATACTGAATGACTGACCAGGGCATGGAACACACCTTGTTTTAGGAAGCAGAAGTCAGGATCCCTGTGGGTAACCGGTGCTCCAATCTGAGAACATCCAAGGCCAAATCTCCAAGCAGAGGGACTGTTAACATTCCGTGACCCCACCATTCCTGAAGGCGGTGTTTCCAGGAGAGATTCCGATAGGTGAGGATGCCAGCCTCAGAGCCCCACTCCCAGGAACTGTGCCCGAATCAGCCTGTGTGGGGCTCAGGCACCAGTAGTCATTCAAATCCTCTGGGGAGATGGTCATTCCTTGCCAAGATTGCAAATCGGGGCTCTAGGACTGAGATAGTTTGGGAGGAGAACAGAAAACAAATATCGTAGATCTCGCTACTCAAAGCTCTCTCACCAGCCATCTAGGTATTGCTTGGGAACTGGCAAGAAAAGCAAATCCCTGGGCCCCTGCCCTGGCCTCTGAAAGTCTAACTTGTAACAGTGGAAGGTGATCGGGGTGTATGAGGTAAGGCCCCAAGAGAATTGCTCCTGGGGCTAAGCAGGCTAAGGAGCTCTTAGCCGTCCTCCTGAAGCCCAGGCATAGATTCTTTTGCCTTGCCTGTGTCACACAATGAGATCCTGTAGCATAAGTGCATAGACGTCCCTTTCTTCTATCTAGTTAAAGCAAAGTTCACATTTAGAGCTATGAACCTCCCGGCTGCTTCTGGGACTCCCTTTCTTGCAGGAAGCCTACCACTCTGTGCTTTCTCCCGTGAGCCTTTTTCACACTACCGTATACAGGACTGCCGAAAGCACAGGAAGTTTTCCACTTCGGGCAATAAGGGTTTGAGCCTTGGCCTTGCTACTTATTGGCAATGAAAACTTTAGTAAGTCACAGAAGCCCTACCTTATCTGCAGGTTTGTCATCCATTAAAAAAAAGGAACACTAGTCTTTGCACAGCCCATCCTACAGGGCTGATCTGGGGATCAAATCAGATCATTTACATAAACAAAAGGAGGAGTAATTATTGTCATTGCGTTTGTGTGACTCACAGCATTCTGGTTCATAAAAGCTCTGTTTGGGGAGAAAGGAAAGGTACAGGTGAATATATAATTTCAGGATGGCACCAGGAAACAGTCCTTGGGGAGCCAGGGCCCGGAGAAAGCCAAAATTGGTTACTAAATTTATGGGAATCCTATGCCTTCTGAAAACTCCATGTGACCCAAATATATTTCCTTTATTTGCTTTGGCTACCAGAGAGCTTGGAGTTAAATTAGGTTCCCTCCAATCACTAGGTCTCCACTCTTTCTCTGCCAAGTCATCTAAAATATTTTTCCCAAAGTAGACTGAGAGTAAATCAATAACAATAATAATAACAATACCAAGAAATATGAGTTGCAACCCAAAACACATAGTCATAGGCCATTCTAGCCGGTGTCCGTTGGTCTGCAGCAACACCATCTTATATTAAATTATACTGCAAGCCCTTTACATAGTTCTCAATGAGACAAGAGTCAGAATTTTAAAAAGCAAAGAAGAAAAAGGTGGCATTTACTTAATATATGTAAAGTCAATATCACTAACACATTATTGCTTCAAAATGTAATCAATGTAAAAAGCACCAACGTATTTTACATCATCCTTTGTGCATACTAAGCCTCTCAAAACTGGAAAGTGCTTGGTATTCACAACCTTTCTCCTTTGGGTTTGGTCCATTTCAAGGGCCACACTGGACAGCAGAGTCTTAGACAACGTGATGGAAGGAGAATTCCACTAACACTGACCGTTCATTGCAGACCTATTTGGTGCTTTTAAGCATTTCTAATCACCATAGAAACACATTGCACAAGTGTCTACCATCTTTCATTTTCAGATAAGAGAAGAAGCTATTCACAGCAATGAGCTCATTGGGCCAAAACTGAAAAACAGAGCTGGGATCCAAACCCACACACAAAACCTAGGCCCCACAATTAGCTCTCTACCTCGTTTTCTGCTGTACCAATTTGAGAGTGCCATTAAAACTAGAGACCTACAAGCCCAGCCCCCTTCAGGGACTGTCTGTCTGAACTCAAAGCCCCTCTAGCCGTGCAACCCAAGGACCCTCTGAAGATGGCAGTAAGGTCTCCACCCACCAGGAAGCGGGCATCTCCCCCACCAAACCACTACCTTTAACCTGTATGGCTCAGATGAGAAGTTTGGTAGAAGCAATTATGATTTTACTGAGCTCGCTGTGCTGACGATTAATTCTGAGTGCGGGTGGAAAATGCACCCTCTCATTTGCCAACACGTACTATAATTATGCATGCCTCTCCAGGTACTATAATTTAGGACTTTAAAAAAGCCCCATTCCGAACAAGTAGTGCTATACTTGTAAAACATTACAGATGTGTTATCATATAAATGAGATAGCTGTGACATGATAGTGTGATAATAAATCCCCAACTTAGATTTGGAGACAAGATATGTCAAAAGCAAATCCACACTGCCACTTAATCTTCTACATAAACTGTTTATTTTTTCTGAGTCCTACAATAATACATGTCAGATGGCTTTGATAGCTTCCAGATTAATGTGTTTTCCCCCTTCGGGTCATCACAAGACTACTCATTTCATTAAATTAACTCTGCTAGTTGCAAGGTGGAAACGTGCTGGAAAACATAACTGTTTTGCACCAAATTGGGAGTCGGCAAGATGGAATTAATAAATAAAACTGATTTCCCCCCATTTCCGGAGAAGGTTGGAAATATTTTTCTGAATCGCATCCTAATTTTCCAAGCTCCCTTTGGGCACCACGATCCCTGCAATTATGACTTTGGAAAACGCTCTCACTCAAAGCCATTTGCTTGATGTTGGATGGGTTCCACCCCCTTCCCATGGGCTGTCCCCCATCATTTCACACCCTAATTAAAAAGAAAGACACCTGCAGAAGCCAAGGCCCATCCAGAGGAGCCTCTCCGTGGGGCACCTCCCCAAGGTGAAAGCCAGGGCCGCAGAACAAGCTCTTTCACACCTGGGAGCCCTGAGAATCTTAAGCCCAGACATTGCCTGACTCCACAGCCCACCCAGAGCCCAATTTTCAAATTGGAAAACTCACAGAATTACCCCATCCCTCCCAATCATTCAATAAGCAAGCACAGAAGGCTTTGTCAGTCCAGGAAGACTATTTGATGGTGTGGGAAAGCGCTCCCGTGAGCCTCTAGTTTCCCAGCACAAGAGGCCAGGGTCGGTCTGCAAGTTCTTTTCTGTTAGGCTTCATGGTCCACACACATCTCCAGCTCAACTGGCCAGGTCGCTACTTAGCCCAGAAAGAGCTGTAGACAACCCCTAACCAAAGGAGCATGGCTGCTCCCTGTGAGAGTTATTCATGAACATTCATGAACCAGGAAATTTGAATTTCATATAATTTTTCATTGCAGGTCACTATTTTTGCAAATGTCTCAAAGTAATGTTTTTCTTTCAGTTTTTCGTCTTATTTATTTATTTATTTATTTATTTATCTATTGTCTTTCTGAGACAGGGTTTCGCTATGCAGTTCAGGCTAGGCTGGGGCTCACTTTGTAGCCCAGGCTGGTCTCGAACTTGCAACAACCCTCCTGCCTCAGCCTCCTGAGTGCTGGGATTAAAGACATGTGCTACCAACACCTGACTATTTTTTTTTTCTTTTTAAAATGTGGAAACCATTCTTATTCAGTCTGTGAGCTGTATAAAAGCAGGCAGGGCCAGATTTGGCTAATGGGCTATCCCTTACTGGCTCATGGCATAGAGAGATTGGACCAAGGGGCCTCAGTATCTATCCCAAAGCTATAACCCAAGGTTCTCCTGTTAACCCAGAGCTACTCTCTGAGGTGGACAGCAGGCCTCGGATGTCAGTTCCCTCCTGTGCAGCCTCTACCTATGTCACTGTCCCTCTCGAATGCCAATAGGAAATCCTCCCTACCCTGGACTAAATCCCAAACCCTTGGGGATATTTTCACTCTAAGGCAAAAAGTGTGTGGATCCAGAAAAGGTTCCCAGAAATCACATGCAAGGCATCAGCCTGTGCAGGGCAGGTAACTGGTGGGAAGGCTAAGTGATTAATCGGCGCTTTCTCCCACTGGGTCACAGCAAAGCCTCCAAATCTTTCTCAACTTGGTGAGCTGCACACACAAGCAACAGCATGACACAAGCTACTGGAGTAGAACCAGTTCCCATCTCACACATCTTCCATTTTTCTTGCTGGAAGCCACATGGATAGTCTGGCTCAGGTGTTTGTTCTTCAAGGAGAGGCTGCAGTTAAAGGAGTTAAAGACGTGGACAGAGCTCAAGACAGGACAGGAATGAGAAGAGAGACCTGTTCCTCCTGTTGATTTGCCAAGCCTTTCTCCCAATCAAAGAACCTGGATGTTGTGAGGGTAAAAAGCATCAGACACCAAGTGTGCATCTTTAAGACTCTCTCACCAGTGACCGAGACCTCTACTAAGCCAGCTGAGCTGGTCTTGGCCCATCCTCCTCCCACAGGAGACTGAGGACATTGTCCTAGTACTGCTTTTCATGTCTCCATGGAAGGTGCAACCCTGACCGTGGATGATAGAAACATTCTCCTCCCAGAGTAAGGAACTGAAAATGCCTGGTGGGGAGCCACTGAGCAGGAATCTGGACCTTTGTTTAAATGAATTGCGTACTGGTCATTATAGAGCAGGCCAGTAGCTGTAGCAGAAATTATCCTAGTGGCTTAACCAGATTAAGCACTCACTTTTTTCCTTCCATAAAATCCCATCCAAGGCATTCTGCTTAGCTGGCTTTCCCAAGTGGCTGTCCTCTAGATTGTGACTCAGGGATGTTCAGCCTTGGGCATCCACCATCCTCAAATTTGAGAGCACAAACTAGTCACCAGGAGAGCAACCCACCAGCAGAGATGCTGCTCCATTGGGTGTGGGGTGGAGCCAAGAACCTGAAGCTTTAGCAAGTCCTCAGCCGACCTATCTGCTGACTCACAAGCCACACTTTGAGAATCCACTTTCCACAAGGAAGTTTGCATGGAGCTGGAAGACCAGCAGAGAAGCTTTGAGAGGTTGCACAAAACCTGTCTCACATGTCTTTCTTTCATCTGCATATTTACATTTGAGGAGTTACCGAGCCTTGTCATTGTTACCATTGAACTAGCTCTTGGGTCTCTGTCCTCTGCCACTGCTACTATTGTGCAAGAGGTACCAAGACATGGTTGAAATGTAAACTTCATCTTGCAACTTCAGAATCTAAAATTGTCAGACATATATCCCTTGGCAGTAAGAGGGACGAAAGACCCTTTTGTGTGGCCAAGACCCCTACAATCCTGCTGTACCACTTCCTCATCCACATTCCTCTCCCTTTTTATCCAATATTTTATCCACGACACATTCCCTCCCCAAAGCTCCAGCTCAGATAGCATTTGCTGCTTTAGCTCGAATAGCTTTCTCTTCCATAGTGAGCCTGACTCCCGGGTATAGCCCTAATCACCTTCTAAACTCAGGTCCAAGGAAACACAGCTGGCTGGTGTACATTTAAAATCATGTGCAGAGGAAGGCCTGTTAAGACATAAGACCCACACATCCCTCTGGGAAGTGTGGAGAAATGTTTGCTACTCTCACATGTTGGCAAAGTTGTGGAAAAACTGAACCCTCCCCCATGTCGACAAAGGCCAGAACAGGACAGTACATGTAGTGCTGTTCATAAAATGAAAAATCAAAATTTATGTGTCCATCCACAGGAGCATAGATGTAGAAGTTGCCACAGGGCACTACTTTTGCAGGGGGATCAACTCTCAGTGGCTCTTGAACTGTCCCTTGGTCTTAGTTCTAGAAATCAAAAGCAAGCTCAGTGTCCATTGGACAATATAACACAACATACGTAAACAGTCATAAACACACACAAATACACAGACTGTCCACTTCTATGTCCTAGGGCAATGCACTAAAATCTCATAGAACACTAATAAGTGTGGTTGTCTATGGGGTCAAAACTTGAGGTAAATATCCTCAGAGGCCTTTAGATTTATCTCTGAATTTTTTTATTTTTACAAGTAGTATTGCCTTCTGGTGTTGTCTCTATAACTAAAGTCGAACTTTTTTCCTAAACCTCTGAGGTCTCTGGAGTTGTTTCTAAATCCTCTAGCAGAATCTTCTCTATCATTTGTGTGTTTTTATTTACTTGACTGCTGGATGTTGCATGCCAGCCCGTTCACCTGCCTGCTTTCTTACCGGGGGCTGAGGCATCTCCTGTCTCCCTGTATCCCTCGGTGTGTAACACAGTGCTTAGCATTTGTGAGTCACCCAGAGGAACACATCAAAAACCTAAGGGAATGAATGAATGATTGCCCCTCAAATCCTGCAGTTACACCCCTGTCCATAAGAGAACTCTTTCCAGTCTGAGTACAGAGCTGACACAAAGCAGCCCATTCAATTAATAACCCATGGTACCAAGGTTGACATGAGGCCCCTTTGGACCAATGCAGCTGTTCCAGTTGATGGAACACCGAAGTCCTTCTGTACAACTATAAACGGCCTCTCGACACTTCCCACTGCCCTGATGGCTTCGCCAGGGATTCCCACAGTCCAGTAACTAAAGAGTTAGAACTTGGCCTAGCAGGGGCTACCAAAACTTTGCTCCAGACCTGCACCAGTGAGCCCCTCTTGATACTAGGATGTCACCTCTGGTTAGTACAAACATGCAACATGATTAAGTTCTTGATGTGTCATTGTTATCTCATGGGATCCTTGTCCTCATAGGGAAAGCTGAGGACCTCAGTCACTCACTGGGACCAAGATGTTTGCGGACCAAGGTGGGACTCAAGCCCAGTTCTGTCTAATCCAAGAGCTGATATCCCTACCGTGAGCTCTGCTGCCATTGGCAGAATCCATCTGCTCTGGGACCAGCAGGATGGGACCCACAAACCTACCCTGTTAGTAAGGTACATTCCAACTCTGTAAGAGAACATCCTCAACATGTCTCTGTCCCTTTGCTGGCCTAGCTCAAACACACGCTGTCCTCCTAGAGGACCCTAGCAGCCCATTCTGCTCCAAGAAGGTCTTTCTTTCCTGTAGAACTTGTCCCTGCTCCTTCCAAGAAGTCCCCATGTCCCTCTGTGCACAAAGAGGCACAAAGAGGCCAGCAACTCCATGCATCAAACCAAATGGAAATCTCTGAAGACAGAGCAGACTTTAGAGGACTTGACAAATGCCACATCTGCCCGCTCTGGGGCTCTGAAGTTCAGGTGTTTCTGTTTCTCTGGTGTTTGTGTATAAAACATGGGAATGAAAGGAAAACAGATAAATGTTATTTATCTGCAAGACGCTTTAATCAAATTCTCCAAACAGGAAAAAAAAAAGAGTTTATTAATGTAGTCAGCATCCTCGAAATGACAAGTGATGTCTGTAATTGCAGCTAAATGCTGCAGGCTCCTTGGTTGTGTTAGGGACGGCGGCTGCTGAGGTGACAGGCATTGGATATGACAAAGCCGCGCGCCAGTCTGGGAAAACAGATTTCCGCTTTTGTATCCGCCCGCAGCCCAGACAGGAGGTGCCTCGTGCTCCCCTTAATCACGCATCAAGCCGAGTGACATTTGAAATGGGAATAATTTCCCCACGAACTGCAGCTGCCCCTCTGCGTCCAGATGCCTATTCCGAATCTGATTGCCTTTTCCCGCAGCAAGCAGGGGCTGAACCTCATGCAACACTCACAGCAACTGGGCTGCAGGAAAAGGGACATTTATATCTCCGCTGCAGAAGGTATTTGGAGGAAAAAAAAGTCACGTAGGAAATACGTTTCTAAATGGAAAGAGGAGTCGTGAGCACCTATAGAAAAGCATTTACGACCCACCCTCACTGTCTTCCTCTGGGCCCCTATTCTCAATTGTGGTGGCTTAAAAGCAAAGTCACTAATCAAGTCCCATCTCAGACCTCCTGTGTCCAGTGGGAGGGGCAGGCTGCAGGACGCACTGGACATGGACATTTTTTTATTCTTGAGCATCCCACTCGGTAGCAGCATATGTGAGTCTCCAGAGGTTTCTGCGGCATTTTGTACCTGTGCCTCAGAGTCCCTGTAGTGTCAAGGATTTTAACTTTAGGCCTCAGAAGTGAGGGAAGAACCTCCCTCCTTGGACTTCCTCTCTTGCAACCCTGCTCCGGAGGGTGGCAGCTTTGCCTGTGTTTCCTTTGGTTTATTTCTCCATCTTTGGATCCAGATACCAAATGTGAGCTTGTTTGTAGTCACTTTGACTCTGAAAAAGACAGAGTGATGGGAATGACCCAGAAAGAGAAGGGGTCACTGGAGCATCACAGGGGAGAGGAGGGCAGCAAGGGCGGGAGAACAGAAAGCAAAGCGTGACACAGGTAGAGGTGGTCTCAAGAGATATGGCAGAAAAACATGTCACAGTGTCTGTGGCAGCTGAGTGATGTGCACAAAATGCTGAACTCCTGCCACTCAAAATGAGATGTGAAGGCCAACAATGGCATAGGGAACGTGTCAGAAATGCAGAGTCCTGGGCCCCACCCCAGGCCTCCCTAGGGAACACGCACTTGCAGTCTGCCACCTGCATCTCAGTGAGGTCCCCTCTGTGAGGCCAGTGCCCCTGAACGTCTGGGAGTGCATCAGAGACACAGTCAGAGCCAGGAACAGCACACCCTGGGAGCTGTGGACACCTCTCCCTCCCCAGCAAGCTGGTTTTCATGGCCACTCAGCTGCTTCTGAGTCCGATTAATGGCCAGAGAGGTTAGGATTTGCCTAAGTTTAGGAGGAGTTTGGGGCATAAAGATGTAGGTATGAAAACAGCCATTTCAAAAGAAAAATAACAGAACCTTCATCTCTTCTCTCAACTATTTCATAAGGTCCACCACAGGTCTGGCCATCAGGTTTCTCTTCCTTTACCAAGGGTTAGTCTGGCTCCTGAGAAAGCACAGGTATCATGGCAGACAGAACAGCAATTCCAGAACCCCAAATCAGTTGTAGTAAAAGAGCAATTTGTGGATAGTGTTAATTACAAACCCACGGAACCCTATCTCATGAGGTGTTAGAATGATGAAAATAGCTAATACACATGAGCATTTTCTGGATCCCTGTTAGCACTTTACATACATGTTCTCAACCCTTCAAAGTAACAGTGCAGCATAGATTCCATCCCCCTGCTTCACACATGACAAAACTGAGCCTCAGAGAAGCCAGAGGACCTCACCAAGCTCACATGTAAAGTAAACCACAGGCGGGGGTCTGAACCCGGTGACCGGGGGTCTGAACCCGGTGACGGGGGTCTCTCTGCCAGTGCCCTTTCTGCCTTACCTATCCATCTGCCACTGGAAAACAAAAATCAACCTTTCAAATGTATGAGGAAGGCAGTGTTATTCCAGTGGCAAAGAAAGCATGTGAATGTCAATCAGACCTTTATCCTTTTGGCTAATAGATTATTAAACAAGGTTAATGTTACAGTGATAGAAGGAAGAAAAGCATCTATCTATGTGTCCCCGGAGGCCACAAGCAGACACTGCCAAAACATGGGCCGGGAAGGGAAGATGTTGCTGAGCATAAGCCTGCTGTGCTCAAGTGAGGCCAGGCGTACGGAGCTTGCCAGGAGACCCGCCACACACAGGCACGCACACAGGAAAGGTCTAGGGGCCATGGCTGGGTGGGAGATCGTCACCCAGGTGGGGAGCCTTAGCTGGCAGGATGTGGTCTCTCTGAACCAACAGAGCAGAACTCTGGGCTCCTATTCTTTGGCAGCCATGTTGGACATGGTACATTGTGGTATATGGGACTCCACACTGTGCAGGTCAGTGCTGACCACAGGAAGGTGACACAGTGGTTAGCCAGCAGTAACAGAGGAACTGACTAAAGAACTCCACCATGTACCAACCCATCTGGTGCCAAGCATCGGTGTGAGGAGGGTATGCTAGGAAACGAAGATTCAGCATTGTACACAGAACACAGAATTTACCCAGGTATGGTGATGTGCACCTGTAAATGCCAGCTACTCGGGAGGCTGAGGCAGGAGGATTGCAAGTTCAAGGCCAGCCTGGAAAAATTAGCAAGACCCTGTCTTAAAATCAAATAAAAAAAATTGTGGGAGATACAGTTCAGTACAACAGCAGTTGCCTAGCGTGTATGAGGCCATGAGTTCAACCCTGAGTACCAAAACCCAGGCAAAACACAAACAAAAATACCATGGAACTTGAAACCCCAGTGCATTCCTGCTTTGGTCATTAAGAAGCCCTGTGATTATAGACAGTTGCACTTTAGGTTTTAATAGCTTCTTTGGCAAATCTAGGATCAGGAAGGCTTTATGGTTTCACTTGTTTTGCTTTGTGTAATTGGATGGCCAGAGGAGCTTTGATAAAATTACTTCTCTAGACCTCAGTTTCTAGATCTGTGAGTTGGGAATAATATTACCTACCTCAGACTGTTCTTTCTTGCAGGTGCTAAAGAAAATAAACGTGATCAGCCTGGAGGGAGGTGCAAACTATGGGATCCAAACGAAGTAGGTGTTAGTATTATTCTTGCACCATTTTAAAGAAATAACAATGCAGCACTAGGCTTAAGAATTTATGATTTAAGGAGTATCAACAGTCACCATGGAGCCCTTGCCAATGCCTCTTTAGTGAAAGTCACAGCAAAGGACAGGGCATAGTCCTTTATGCTACTGTGAGCTGATCAGAGCCAGGAGCTCCCAAGCATTTCATGTACATTTCTATGAAATGTCTTTTCATGAGAAAATATTTCAGCAGGAGGGAAGCTGACAGCATCCCAGAATACCACTGAGCCTGAGCCTGAGTCTTCCCGAACAAGAGAGGCTGGGGTATCAGGGTCAGTATCTGAAAGTGGAGGAAATGCAGTTGCTCACATCCTTGCGGGTCACCCCCTGAAAGGAGGTGGGAAATCTCAATTTCCAAGACTTTTCTAGGAGCTTCCCCTGCACAACAGAATTTGGTCAGTACTCATTGCTCTCAGGCTTTGTGAAAGGTTACACGTGTTGTGATTCAAGAGAATGTACAGAAATTTAAAATTCCCATTTAAAATTATTTTCATTCCTTCTATTTTTGAATTTAATTTTCAGATGTTTAAAATGAACATAATACATTAGTATATGACTATACATGCATCACATATAAAAACATGTACAATCTCTCCACAAGTGCATGCACAGAGAGGCACACACACACCATACATGTGCGTATGCATATACATACACACATACACATGCATGTACACATGTACAACATTTTGGAAACTACTGCTGTACTGTAATATTCCTGAGGAATACATCTCTACCTTTCTGGAATTTATCTCAGCTCAGCTTTTGCTTAGAACATTCAGTTCTAAGTTTTATTTATTTTTTACTTTCTTTCAGTTATGCAAGAGGAGAATCAGCATTCTTTCATTCACATTGTTTTGGGAAAAAACAGCACATCCATTAAGGGGGCAAGAGCCTAAAGTCCAGGTTTCCTGTGTACCAGGCTGAAAGAGACATGAGCCCAAAGTGCCAGGGGTGGGTGGCAGAGTGACAGGCTGACAGTCATTTCAGTTTAAAAACTGCTTAAGCTCTTTCTCAGATTAAGAAACCATGTGCCCTGTGCCTAAAGATGGGCCACATCTCATGAGGGCTGGAACCTACACGGGACCTGTGCTTTGCGTACATTCATACGTTCAACAAGCTAATAGACTCATCAATTCCATTATTCGACAGATATTTATGGAGCATCGCATGGATCCATTATTGTTCTTGGCTCAGGACCACAGCAGTAAGCAAATCCAACAAGGTCCCAGCACTCCTGACCTTACTTCCTTATGGGGAAGCCAAGAAATAAAGTAAGCTAATAAATAAATATAAAGATTGTCAATTCAAGTGAAGAGTAGGAAGAAGACTAAAATAAAATGTTGGTCTAGAGAGAAACCAGGGGAAATGACTTAGATGGAGTTACTTAGAGTGGCTTGACCAACAGGACAAATTCTCTACATTTTAATTCTCATGCATCCCTTGCCTGAAAATTACTAGAAGATATCTTCTATAAACCATGGGAGGAGACGGAGAAATACATCATGCTCAGGAAATAGAGCTTCAGTACAAGAGTAGTGTGGAAACCTAGGACAAAGAGACCCCATGACCATGGCATGAGCCACCCATCCCAACTGGAGGCCATTGAGACACCCAGGAGGGTCCCTTGGGAGGAAGTGGAATTGACGAGTATCCCAGCTTTGAGAAGGTTGACACGAAGATCGTGTAGGGTGGGGGAAGGAAGAATCATGTCAAGAATCATGCAGATACTAACAATCACAATAGCAGTGTCAGTGACACCAATCACCATAGACTTCCCAAAGAACAAATCTGTAAATGAAAAAAGTCATCCCAACACAAATGCACGTCCTAGCTGTGAACACAGTTTAAAGTCATTACGGTGCAAACATCGAGTACCTGCGTTAGAGCATAATATAGGCACATCGGGAGGACAGGGCCCGAGGTGCACAGTGGAGTCTCTAGTAACGAAAATTTGATTCTCCTCTCGCACAGCTGGAAGAAAATAAGAAATAGATAACTCTAAAACAGGGCATGTGGTGCCAAGAGCTGCCCCCCCGGGGGGGTGACACTGCCATGAGACAAGGAATAAACATAGTCTCCAAAGTGTCCACTGATGGGCATAAATGTCAAATCACTGTTTTATCTCAATATCCCTAATCCACACTTCTAAGACTACTACTTCCTGATTGGACTGCGTTAAAAATATATGAGGTCACAGCACAACCAATCAAAGCTTGGAGCTCTGACTCCCCGTTTCCTGTTATCTATCTGCTATTTTGCTGTTCAACTTACTTGTATTTTGGGTTTCTCGTCTAAGAGAAACCATGTATGTAAGCTGGTGTGTGTAACCGATGCTCTCCGGGTGCGTCCTCTTTTCCCATGAGTGACTCTAGTTTACCCTGATGACAGCATAGTGCTCCATTGTGCATAAACACATTTGCTTTATCCATTCATCTGTGGATGGACATACAGGTTGCTCCAAGATTTAACCATTGTAAGTTGTGCTGCTTGTGCTGATAAAATAAAAATTTTAAAAAAAATCTTGGAGACACAGTAATAAGGCCATACTACTTCAAAGAAAATTAGGTGTGTACCCCTGCCCACTTAGCTCGCCTATCTACCTCTGGCCCTCTTCCCGTCTGCCCCCAGATGAGACCCACTTTCCTTCTGTTTTAAAACCCTTTCATGGGTCTGCCTGAGACACCATAGCCCCTTGGTGCTTGGTACCGAGTCCTGCGTGACCCTGCTCAGTAAGAGAAACCAGGTGAACCAACTCTGGCTGAAAAATCAATGCTGGGATCACAGATGTTTTCAAGATAGCACAAGCAACAACAATAGCATGGCCTATCTTTTAATCGCACGGTTTGACCACAAAATATTCACAGGCACTTTCGGAAGGCCATGGGCCTTTATCTCAATGTGTGCTGTAAAGAGCTCTCCTGCAACTGCTGATCAGGGCTTCTTTCTTATTTATTGCCTTCCTTTCTCTCTGCTCTGGCCTTGCCCCAATAATAAAATCCCACTTAGCACTTACTTTTTCCAAAAAACACCATTTTTCACCATCTTAGCGGTAAAGGGATGAAAAGGAGCTTTCTCCCTTCTTTCTTTTTCTTTTTTAAGAGACAAACGTTCTTCTCTCCTCTCAAATATTTAATCATAATTATATTAAGAAACATTTATAAAAAGTTAAGTAATAAAATTAAATAGGTTGGAGAAAAACAGAGAAGCAGACAGCAAGGATTAAGTGTAGTAATATAAAGAATAGATTATATTTAATGAAAATTTCCTCAGTGTTCAACATTTTTATTATACTTAATAGTGCTGGGCTTCATTTTTGTCTCTAATAATTGTGTGTCCATAATGAATGGCCACTCTCATTCCCCCATTGAGCCCTGACAGAAATTAATAAACCTAATTCTGTAGGTTTAAGTTTAATTTTGTTGAAATATATAAAGTAGTTACATATTCACTTAGCAGCAAACCAAAATGCAGTGGCCTCTAGCTTCTCAGCAACTTTCTAGGGAGTAAATTGCTTTCTGGATCTTTCTCCCCACCCGCCCACCACTAATTCTTGTTCCTCTGCTTTCTGGGCTTAGTCAGGAGCCTTGTTTTTGATGCACCCAGCTATGGAGGACATGCATGACCAAGAGGTGGAACCATGGCCAGGGTGAAAGTTGTAAAAGGCCCAATTATATGGTCAAGTTCATGTCCAAGAACAGCTGTTAATGATTGCTGAGCACGCTCTTCCTGGTTTACAGTTTGATCCAGAAAGTACACGATAAAAGGCAAGGGTAAGAGGAGCATCTTACAAGCCAGTAGGTTTAGAGCCATAAATAATGTCCACAGCTGAGTTGCCAGAGCTCAGAAAGCACGGGCTCTCTTCTACCCAGCTCAAGGTAGCAGGGCAGGTCTTCCATGAGGATTGAGCCTGGGGAAATTAGCAGACAGTCACAGGAGTCATGTCAGCTCATGGGCCCAGTTGATGGCCTGTCCCCTTGTCAGGGTCTTCCTGGAGAGAAGTTAGCTACACCTGGTGATCCTCCAACTCTCTGTACTCTTATCTCTCCCTCTATTCTTCTTTCTTTCCCTCCATCTCTCCCTCATTTCCTCCCTCTATCTCTTCACTCACTGATTCATTCATTGATTCATTCACTCAGTAAATGACTGTATCACGCATTGTGTGTAGAGACCAAATGGACAACATAAACCAACATGATCCCAAATATCATGGAGTTTATCATGATATGTATGATAACTCAGAAGTCAACATAAAAGTGTGATCACAGGAGTTATGCAGGGGAGAAGACACATAACAGAAAGGGAGTTGAGATGCATCCGTGGATCAGTAAGCGCTTTCCCGAAGAAATCACAGCTGAGTTGAGATCAGAGAGTGAGCAGAGATGTGGAGGAGGACGGGGTGGTGGAGCTGGGGTTCCAGGGACAGGAGCCTCACTGATGTTGTAGTATGACAAATCTGAGGACACAATGAGAGGGAGGAAGGGATAAGAGATGAGGATTTAAAGATAGCCAGGGCTGCTTCGGGAGCACTGTGGGATAGAAGAAATGGCTTCTAATGTTCTAGACCGCAGTACTATGGTTGGTGACAGTTGATCGTGCATTTACAAACAATGAGCAGAGAAGATGTGGATATTCCCAGCACAAAGAAACCATCACCGTCTAAGGTGACAGATTTAGAAATTAATCATTACATATTTTATACATGCATTGAGATATCGCACTGTACCCCCTGAATACGTCCAACTGTCTTGGGCAGCCGAGTTAGGTAAAGATATTATAGGCAGTCGGACAGGGTGAGGCCCTTGAGAGAGCAGAGGACCAGATATCTTGTAATCTTGGAGGAGACAGACGTCTCTGCTGTGGCCCAGAGCTCAACGCAAAAGGCAAAACAAATGCAAACACACCCTAAGTATAAACATCAGGGATTGATATTCTAAGTAAGTAGGGATCACCTTGAGGAAGCTAAGAGTCACCATCTCAACTCTCTATGGAAAGAGTCACTGCTCCTTAAGAATATCTGCTTGCTATATGACTCACTTCCCCATTTGTCCCTGATTTGGTCAATTTTACCAGAACAATTAATCTTATTGGTTGACCACAGTTCTGTCCCACCTCACACCTGCCTGCTTTGCGAGTTCCCATTTTTCCCCACCTTGGACCCATCTCACCTTGTGGTTTTACTCTATAAAAATCCCCAGAAAAGACAGAGTCTTTGGCAACCCACTGGGGACCCCTTCTGTCCCTCAGACAGAAGCTTTCTTTCTCTCAATAAATATAGCCCACTCTTAACCTCCATTGTTCCTAAAATTCACTCTATGATTTTACAGAACATGAACTCGTGGACATATAGTGGTTTGGGAGTTTCATTCCCCTGTATCACAACTATTATGTGTCCATTAAAGATTTCAGAATATGGAAGAAAAAAATAACCAGGGATCAGATTAGAAAAGACCTCATATTCCGGCCTTTGCACTTTGGAATTTCTCATAATAACAATGCAAACCACGAAAGGGAACCACCAAAAACGATGAAGGGGGCAAGAGATCTGCTCAGAGTTGTCACAGTGGGACCCCTCTCTTTTTCCTCTTCTCTTTCCTTTTCTGCTTCCTATCCTTTCTATGTATTTGAGTGGTCACCCCACAACCTGCTTTCTGGGGAACCTGTCATTCTGTGATCCGAGGTTCATTCCTCCCAATGCACAAAGGAGTTCTGGGTCCCAAGCATGATTTTGGCAGCTGGGAGCCTCTGCACTCTGAAGGTCTCTATGATCTTCTCTCACCTAATTCTACTTCAAACACCTGTCTAGAGGGGAATGGGGTGGGCGTGCAGAGAGCCTCAAAGGGCATCTACAAAGAAGGAAGTGAAGGAGCTCCTCAGAGGAGTGGGAGACACAGGAAAGGGACACCTTGGGATTTACCTCTAGTCAGGACACCATAATCTACTGCCTTGGGGAGGGGAGATATATTTAAACAGCTATTTTGCTTTCCAAGGTTTAAATTCAAATGGGTGGGGCGTGTGTGTTGGGAAAACATGCAGTTGTTAAGAACAGATCAGCTGGAGAAGATTCTGCCGGCCCTGCCCTCCCTCCCTGAACCCTGTCCTCTCCACTGGGACCCTGCCCTGCCAAGCCACAGGCTCCTTGCAACAAACACCCCACTTGGCCTTTTGAACCACCCGCTCCCCACATACTCGATGCAATGAAGAACCATCTTCTGATAAGCAGAGCAATTAGCAGCCTGGATATCTGTTATCAGTTCCCCTCCTTCCCATCAGCTCCAAAAAAACAAAATGAAAAATAATAAAATAAGCCTAAGATTCCAGCAATCAGAAGTAGTCACTCTCCTTGAGGGACAATGGGTACAGTTGGTAATGACAGCCTGAGTTGGCAGCCACTCTTGCCAAAGAGTATTTCCCCTCATAAGGTTTTAAAGGAAAAGGTCTAGGAAATGATCTGGTGGACGGGGGGCAGGGGTGGGCTGACCAGTGACCCTTATCCATTCAGGCAGGCCAGCTCTCGGGTATTGCTCCTGCCAGTCTCAGGATGGTAAAAAGCCAGTGAATCAATAAGTAAGACAGCATTCCTGAAAACACCTGTGTGAACATGTGAGCTAGAATACCATGAATGGATATGTTTGGGCCAAACATTTATCCAAGCAGTGATCCATTCACGTATCCATTTCATTCTCCCTCCACTCCTTTGCCCACACCTCCACCAATCCATCCATCTATCCCTCTACCCACCCACCAGTTTGTCCATTTTTCCATTTACTCTTCCATCCATCCATCCATCCATCCATCCATCCATTCATCCACACAGATGGTATCTGAACACATTTTGTCTCTTTGCTGGTATCTTGGAACTCCACAGTGAGCCAGAGAGACACATTTTCAACCACATCAAGGTCTCAGTTGTGGGGGTTTACATGAATAATTAAACAAGTGATAGCATTGTGAGATAAGTGTTGTGATAGGAAGAGTTCAAGGTGCAGAGAGACAGCATCCAACACACGTAACTCAGGCTCACTGGTCACAGTGTCTCTGGGGAAACTTTCTGAGCAGAAGGAATCAACTTGCAAAAGAACCATGTCTAGCTGGGCAGGGGAGACAGAAGCAGGAAAAAAAGAAGGGCTGTAACATGTACGGAGGACCTACTGCATGCAAACACCAAGCTTGCTATTTTCTGGTTAGTTCTTCATTGGTTTTCACAGCTACTATAGAAAACAGAAGCCATATGGCTAAACTGCTTGCACAGGTCCAAAATGTAAGCACCAGCCTCATGAAGGACTCAGGTCGACTGTAGCCCCTGTGTCCTTCATTTTTGGTTTCTTCCATGAGTTTCCCTCCCCCATATCTCTTTCTGGGTACATCTGGTATGGAGGGGGGGCAGAGGCTTGTAATAATTCTCCATCTAAGATGAACATAGGATGTGAGCTCTGATTCCAATAAATCTAGATTTCAATTTGTCTGCGGCATCCATTAGCAGGAACTTTGGTCAATTTGCCTAACTTCTCTCATTCTTAATGTCCTCATCTGTGAAATGGAGACAGCAGTAGTTCCTGCCTCCAAGCCTGCTAAGGGATTTCATCTGCAAGGTGCTAAGTCAGCACAGTAAGGACGCTTACTGTTCGGTGCCTGTCACTACAGGACTCTACCGTCTTGGCAGAAGGAAGCTTGCATTCTAAGAGGGAAGGTGCACAAGACAAGAAGACAGAAGAAATGCTCCCCTGTGCTTTATGAGGAGGCTCAGAAGAGAGGCCTTCGTATCCACCAGCCACAGGGAGGCTCGCGGGTGTAAGGCTTGGAAACCGCCCAGCTGAGTGGATGGCTGGCATGTCACAGAGGCTCCAGTGAGTCCCGTCATCCCTGTGGGCCTCTAGCAAACAGCTCTTACCTTTTTGTTTTTGCTGCTGCTGTTGTTGTCCCAGCCTTGACTCTTCCCTAGCTCCAACATCTGACCCTGTAGAGCAGCCACTGGGGTGGCCCTGAGTTCTAAGCTTCTTCCAGCCACACAGGCTCCTGGACACCAAGACCGTCCTACCTGAGAGCCCCCAGGATCCTCCAGAACTGTGTAGCCCAAGGGCCAAAGTCTGGGAGGTGCTGAGTGTCACCCTCAGCTTGCCATGGCTTGCCCCTCTCCCTCCCCACTGCCCATGTGGGGACCCAGGGATGGGGCAGGCTATTTCCCACAGACCCCGAAGGCCACCTCTTCCCTGGGTACCCCGCAGGGCTTTCCCTGGGGCCTCTGCCTCCCTCCACTATTTTTACCCATGTAAATGTGCTTCTCAGATTGCTGCCAACACATTTGGTTTTGTAATGTTGTTTAATAACTCAGGCCACCTTAATGAAATATTCATATTCTTTTCTCTGTTGGAGCATTCGCCAGGGTTCCCAGAAATTTCTCTCTCTCTTGTTTTCAAAGACAGCCCGCAGGAAGGGAACTCAGGAGTGAAGTCAGCGAGGGCCCCCCACCCCGATGTGAGGCCAGCCCAGGGGCTAGGGAGGCTCCCGGCAGAGGAGGGCCTGGGGCAGGAGCAGGAACTCGGGGGCGGGCACCTCCTAGATGAGACCCCCCCCACTGGCCCGTGGGACCTGACAGGCCTTTCCCTGGAAGAGGAGCGAGCAGCTTGGTGGTGCGGTCTGCAGAGCAGGCCTGGGACCCGCGCGCCTGATGCTGAGCAGAGAGTGCCACCTGTTGACGCTGTGACGGACCACGCGCTCCTCCCCCGGCCTGCCCCAGGCAAGGCTGCTCCTGCCTGTGCCCCAGATCAGACTGGGGTGATCCAGTCAGTTCTGGCTGCCCAGACCTTTGTCCTCCTCTGGGAAAAGAGGCTGTGGCACTGGGTGACCTCCTGCAGCTCCAAGCAGGGGAGCTCTGGTCACCAACTGCTGCAGGAGCTCGCACTCTCTTTCTGTCTCTCTCTGTCTGTCTCTGTCTCTCTGTCTCTCTCTCTCTCTTTCTAATGCCCTCATGGTCACTCCCTATCCTACTCTTTCTAGAAGCTGGTGGAGTTTATTCTACTAAAACAGTTTTAAAACAGAGAAAAGAAGCAAATTCATATAAGTGCGGGTCAGTGAAGCATCACCAAGGCAAAGCACTTACGAATCAACACCCAGTGGAGACCCGGAACACAGCACAAGCACCTCCTCCAGCCAGCCAGCGTCCCCCCAGAGGTCATGTACCTTGACTTACCTCCCCAAAGATGTGAACAAGCACACACTGAACCCTGACTGTGGCACTGAAGTTGTCCCCCAGGATGGCTTTCGTGTGATTCACCCTTCCTCTCTGTTACATAAGGAGCCTCACTTCTCCAAGGTGGGATGCAGGGTTGTATCTGAGAACTGAGACACTGGAAATCAGTGAACTCGGCCCTGTCGTGTTTTAATGAGAGAGGAGGCTCATAAGAAGGAGGAATCCCCCTGATTCCTGCTGAGGACAAGGAGCAGGACTCCTCCTCATTCCTGTGTCCCTACTGTGTCCCTACACAGCTTGCTTAGGATCTCTCCGTTAGGTGACAAAGCTTCTGCACTAACAGCAGTACCATCCAGAGGGCACAAGATTGGCACGTGGTCTTGCTGTGTGTGTTGGCATCTCCCCCACCTAGGGTAACGTTCTGTGCACTGTTTTCATTCAATAATTTCTCAGATATCTGTTGGGTGAATAAACGGATCTCAGGACCTGACTGCTGTCATCCAGAGATCATATCACGGACCCTGGTTCTCTTCCTGGATGATATGAACAGTATTTCACAATGACAGTAGTTATTTGTGAACTAAAAGATGCCCATCGGTCATGTTCACAGGCTTTGGAACCTCCAGCACTTAGGTAGTGCCTTAGGTGACCCTTGGTTTTCCAACACATAAATACAGCAGATTACAACAGCGTTCGGCTCCGCAGCGTGAATGAGTCAAGGCAGATAAAGAGAGTGCTTAGCAAGTGCTCAGCAACTGGTAGTTATCATCGCTGTGGCTGTGATAACAGGTTCCCATGCAGGCAACCGGCTTGCAGTAGCTCACTTTCCACCAGAGGCAGCGACCTGGGACTATGGCACCAGTGTCAACCAGTCTTCAAGAGGTAGGCTTGGAATCCTCACTAAAGAGTGAGACAAGAAGAAGCTCAGGATGTCTTTGTGTTGTTGTTGTTGTTGTTTACTTTTATCCTGCCAGGCTTCACATTCTTTCAACCCCAGTTTAGGTCCCACCACCTGCAGGGAGCGCTGTCCGTTACTTGGCCTTCCTTACCTCAGCAAAGGACTCCAGTGGGCCTCACTGGACATCCTTTAGCTTTACTGTTCCTGCACGGAATCGTGGGTACTGCTCCCACTCAGAAGCTGCCCCAGCCCTGTCTGTCAGCTCAGGGAGGCGTGGCACAAGCCAGGCAGCTCTGAGGGAGGCTCTGATTTGCAGGCTGAGCAACCGGTTACCCCACCAGGCATCACATTCCGCCTCCTTTCCCTAGATTGCAATACAAAAGTGAAAATAAAAATTCCCCATGACCTCTGCCACCCACGGATAACCACTCTAACCTTTCAGAATATTGACTTCTAATCTTCTAGCTAAGCACATTTCATAATACGGTTGAGATTCTTTTTATAGTTAGTTATATTTCTAGCCCTTTTTTCCACTTGGTACAATACTGTTTGCATTTTCCCAAGCTATTTAATAATGCTTTTTAATAACAATCTTAATAGTTACGCACTTGAATCTTAGAGACATATCAGAGCTAACTCCACAGTTTCTCTTTGTTCAGATTTTTCCTAACATTTTGACAGAAAAAAATTCTGCTTTAAAAATAGAGACTCTCAGATTTGGGATCACTAGATGAGGATTTTTAATTATTTTAATTTATCTTTCTTTAAAAACAATAGACTCTGCTTTATTGGAAGCAGGCTTAACCCCAAACTTCTCAGCAGAAAAAGAGATTGCCTTCTCAAAGTGACTGTGACCTGCTCACATTTTCCTCCTTGGCACAAATACACACACTCACACACACACACACACACCACTCAGATCTCAGCCATGCCGAAATATTTGCAGTTATCCCAACTCAGCATGGATATTTCCTCCAGGTGTGGTACATACTTCTTTTACCCCGAGATTCATCTTTCTATCTCTGCTAAACTGCCCATACACTTATCTTTCCAAGACTCAGCTTTCACCTTCTCTCTCTAAAATTTGCCCTGTGCTTTCAGGCTAAATGAGCCACCCTCCCCCACCCCAAAACTATCCTTGACATTCTCATTGCAACTTGCATGTTCAATCATAATAATTCTACTGATCACACTAGCAATCAGGATGCACTGAGCCCTGGTCGCATGCTCAGGTAGTGTTCTAAGCCCTTTCTACGGACGGACCAGCCATCCTTCACGGCGGGGGGCGGGGGTGCGGGGCGGGGTATCGGGCAGTTAGCACGGGCCTCTGCTACCTTTCTCCGGGCAGCCAGGAGCCCTGTCAGGGAAGGGGCTGCACCTTCACCCTCTGAGCTCTCCCAGTGAGGGCCTCAGTGCTTGCACACAGCAACCAGAAATACATATGGCGCCAACGCTGTCCACTGTGCCCGGAAGGACTGAGAGCTAAGAGACTGGCTGGAGGCCAATCCCGGGGTGCAAGTTCCACGATTCAGACTGAACCTTCTAGAGGTCTTCATCATCCTCGTCATGCAAGGAGCCCCTCCCTTCTCTCCTCACCTTTTCGTTTCTGCCCAGGTCTCCATAAACATGCTCTCATTCAGACCCGGGAAAGCTCCCGAAGCTAGAACCCTTTGCAGGTTACTTGTGGGGAAAGAAAAAGGGCGCTCAGCATGGCTTTTTATTAATAAACCCAGAAGGCTCACTCTGTGTACTTCGGCTGTTAACCTGCTTTACCTGCCCCCAAATTTATTTTCCGAGCCCCTGAATGCCTGTCACTAACGAGCATAGTTCCTGTGGAGGAAAATGAGGTGCAAAATGGTGACGTGATGTAAGTGTACCCCCAAAATCAGGAGCATGCAGAGGAGCCAATAGCTTCTTGGACTCTACAAACTTCTTTGTCTTCCCTAGATTCCAGGAGTTTTCTACACTGAGGCCCTTCCTTAGACAAGTGACCAATCTACTGTCCCTGCCAGGTCAGCGCCCCCTAGGAGTCACACCTGCCTCCACACAGAGAGAATCCAAGGCCCCAACCCATGAACACCTGTCACATGCCTGGCACTGTGCTATTCTCTTTACAGACCCAGGGTCCTACTTCCTTTGAACTAGGCAGAAGCTCATCCTAATTTAATAAAGAAACTCTCAGAGATGAGACCCATTCAAACTCAGTGTATAAAGTGGCAGAGCTTGTACCTGGGCTGGGAGTGTGTGAATCCCCAATCCAAGCTCCCCCCTTACCACAGCTTGATGCTCCAAGGGGCATCGTTCTGTAGGAAGTGAGTATCGTGATGATAAAAAATGTGTCCTGTGCTCAGAGGAGTTGGTGAAGGCGACATATATGGCTTTATTCACTTCAATACTTGTCAGAGCTTTGAATAAACCAGTTCTCACTGTACGTTTCCAAGAAGAGCCGAGTATACACTAAATTGCAAAATGGTTTGGTTGCAAATCCCTGTTTTTAGAAAATATAATGCAGCACTTTCAGAAAGGATGCGTGTAGAGTGTGGAAGAAAGCGTTTGGGAAAAGGTTTCATCACACCTGTATTTTCATTCTGCTTAATGCAACTCCATTCTTGCTACATATTTATGTCTTTTCTTATTCCCCCCAATTATGGTTTCAGTACTGACCTGCAGCTATTAACACTACTCAAAAGATCTCTGAGCTGTGGGTCAGGTCACTCATTTTCAAATGTGTTTCTTTTCTGATCATGCTGCATGACCTACCTGCCTCCTTCATTGCCCCCATGTCCACCTGTCCACAAGGGATGTGCACTCAGATTGCCTGACACATTAGAGGGGTGCAAACACTGCTTCCACTCTTAAACCAACCTTCTGAATGCGGCGCCCTGTGCAAATGGCTGTGGTGACAGCCACTCTCAACAGAACCCCTTCCTGCATCGAACCAAAATATTGTTTTCTGGGTTATGCTCTACTTTCCCATTCTTCACCCTAGGAAGAATGACAGCTCAAAATCCTGGTGCAAAATTTTCACTTGATTTACAATTGCCCATGGTATTCCGTGTACATAACTGTAAGACCAGAGCCAATAATATATGCTCAGAGGAGGAAGCTGAGAGAGAGAGAGAGAGAGAGAGAATCAATTTAATCTAAGCCACAGCTTACTTAAAAATTGATAGGGACTAATTAAATTAATAAAATTTTATTGAACTTTAAAACAGAAATCAATTTTTTAAAAATACCCTTTCTTCCACTGAATCCAAAAACAATGAAATTCTTATTTTAATTAAATTGGATGCTTTTCATTCCACTCCTTTGGAACTGAAAATAGGGGATCTCTATTGAAATTTTCTTTCCTTTCAAGTATACATAAGTCAGGTTTGCCTACTCAGAACAAAACCTGTTTATCATTTCTTTTCTTCACCTTTTAATGATGCCGTTAAACTGTTTTATTTCGTGAATGTTTTCCGAGCCATGGGATGGCATGAGGGGAGGAGGGCAGAGGAATGTGACACATGGCTTTCACCAATTTCGATGATGTAAATTTGCCTAACATGGCTCACTACTGCTGATTTCATGCTCCTGAGGTGGGACCTGCTGATTTCATGCTCCTGAGGTGACAGGTGAGGGAACACAGAGTAGGCAGAAGGTGCACAGGTGCTTATCTCCTGGCCCCGGGGCACCATGGTGTCTCTCTGTGTAAGTCCAGCTCCACCTGTAGCGTCCATCTAGAAGATCACCAGAGAGGTGGCAATGCAGAGTGCATGCTTAGTGCACACTGAGACATTTTGGCAAAAGTGCCAGTGATTGGCACAATGGCCCAGATGACACTCTCATGGGGACCACAGGATTAGACCTAGAAAACACCTCCAAGCGCTGATTTATTAGGGATGCACTATTTCACCATAAATACATAAACGTTTACTGATTTGACCTGGTATGGAGTCAGCCCATCTGCTCTCTCATTAGGTTTGCATCTCCTTCCCAAAACCAAGTGACCATTACAGCTGCCTCAACCCGGAGAAATGTTGAGTTTCGATTACCCTGCTGTTCGCTGTGACTAATAACTCAAATGAACCTCCAAGCTCATTCCATTCCACCCAAAGAGGCTGGAGCTTTACTAAACATTCTTTAGGATGCTTTACACTGTGTTTCTAAGCAAAATTTCTATGTCATGGTTCACCTTGTCATTCTTTTATGGATGTCTTAAAATGGAAATGGAAATCCTTAATTTTAATATAGTTCATTTTATTAACCTATTCATGTCGTATTCATGTTTCATAAGCCCAGTTTAAGAAATTTTCCTTGCCCTAAATTGATCAAGATTCTCTCCTATTCAATTTTCTGTCTCATTTTTTTCATTTTGATTGGCACATAAAATTAATGTGTTTATACAGTGTGAGGTGCTGGTCACACTTTATTTCTGCCTAGGCAGACATGTGACTGATTTGGTGCTATACTGAAAAGCCCATTCTTTCCCATCCACTTCAGCCTTCCCCATGTCATAAAGCACATGACATGCATGTACATTTCCGAATTCCCTTCCTGGCCCCTCATTGAACTGTTCTATCCTGGTGCCAGTATCACGCTGTCTAACTTACTGCAGCTCAGGATCAGATGGCACATATGACCACCTCTTCTTGTTTTCAGGACTGTCCTAGCTCATTTCAGCCCTGACATTTTTATATAAAATTTAATATATAAAATTATACATTTTTATACATTAATATACATACATACATACACATACATACATACTGTTTATACATACACATAAACTTGCCAATATTTTTATTAAGATTTCATCAACATTGAAAACAAAAAATTTGCATATGCCTCCTCTTATTTGGGGCTATAATTTTTTGCAGCCATGTTTTATCACTAGGCTCAGCCCTACAACTTGATGTGTGTGATGCTATTGTCTGCATGCTCTAATTACTTGTTCCTGGCACACAGAAATACAACCGAGCTTTGTATATTGACTTCATATTTAGTGATATTTTAAAATTCACGCATTAGTTCTTATGGGTTATCTGTAGATTTGTACTTTCCAGTAATGACTGTGGCATTTTCCTTCTCCATCTTTACATTTTAAAATTTGCTTTCCCCATCTATTAAGAGACTATGACCTGTAATGTAACATTCAGTAGAAGTGAAGGTGGGGGACATTCTTGTGTCTTAGTCTTTCTCTTCCCTTCCAAGCTTCACACCCTTTTATCAGAATAAAGAAAATTCTTAACTCGGTCAACTCAACAAGCATGAATGATTAATGATTAACCATGATGCCCCAGTCACTGTCATAAGCTAGAGGAAAGCTCTAAAATAAATAAGACACAGCCTGCTCAGAGGAAAGCACAGCTAAAAAATCCATTTACAATAAAAGAAAAGAAACAGAGAGTAATAAATGAGATGAGAAAGAGAGAGAGAGACAGAGAGAAATATAATAAGACTGTCATGGGAGGAAACACAACAACACAACTCCTTCCACTGGGGCTGCCTGAAAAGCTCTCAGGACACGCAGCATCACAGGAAAGGATTAAGGAAGAATATCGGTGAAATTCTAGCTTATAAGAGTGACCTGCAAGCACTACTCCCCTGGAAAACATTTTCTGAGTATTTATCTATACAGGTAGCTCTTACTCATAGTCAAAATACTACTCACAATTTCAGTGCCCATTGTGTTTGGATAAAATTGAAATTTTCAAGTATTCTTTTTTTCCCCATGTATTCTTAAAGGAAGTTACAGTAGAAAGAATAAAGACTTACACATGTTTAGTGACAATTTCCTAATTTTATGTACTCAGGTTTTCCAGGAAAGTTACATGAGTCAAAAACCTAAGAAATCATGGTCTCCAGCTTTCCATCCCACAAATTCATTTTTAGAAATAGATGAGAGATGACAGAGAGAGAGAAGAGAGAGCCAGCTAGATGGTATTTGCCAATATACCACAATCAAGGCCAAAAAAAGAGTAAACAATGCAGTATGTGGTTTAGAAAGTATTTACCTTATGTAATCATGACACCATGTATTAAGTACTAAATAAATACTTGTTGGTTGGGCTTGGTCCAACCACATTTGTGGCCACTTGAGGAAAATCTCGGGGTAGAATTGTATTACCTGGGGCCAAAGGCTGTTGAAAGACATACAAATCAATACTAGGCACAGTGAGATCTTCCCACTGTAAAGTGTAAAGTAGAAATTAGAGTATCTGAGGGGAAAACAACAGAGCATGTCAGAGCTGAAGTCACAGAGGGAATCAGGGGACTAACTCAGTGCATCATTTTGATGGCGATTCTAACAAGAGTGTCTCAGATGACTAGTTTGCAAAGAAACTGATCAGGTATGTACCCATGAGCCAGTCACCTGCCTTCCCTAGACTGACAAGGTTCACGTCCAAACATCTAGCTTTGTTATGATCCAAGAAAGGTTGGTCTGGACCTGGCATCACAAAATCAAAATCTTGCCGGGGGGTTAGCTCAGGGGCTTAAGTGCCTGCTGGCAAACTCAAGGTCATGAGTTCAATCTCCAGTTACAAAAAAAAAAAAAAATTTTTTTTACAAAATTGAAATCTTCAGGTGTGATGAAGTCAGAAGGCAGTGTGGCCGGTGCTCCACTGAAACCTCTTCGGGATCTGTCACTGGAGGGCTTCCAGCCTGACACCACCAGGTCCACATTGCCATCTCTTTGCCCCAGGGTTGAGCTGGCCTGATCCAGGCACCAGGCTGAAGAGTTATGGCTCTGGTTAGGGCCCCTGAGTATGACTCTTTGCCTGTGTGCCTTCTGTGGTATGGGGCCCATTCTGACCCAGTGCTGAAGAGTTTATGACCCCAGTTAGAGCCCTCAAGGATGACTAGATGACTCTTGGGAGTCTGTCTCCCTCAAGGGGGAACTTTGCCAGGCCAGTCTACTTGGTCTGCCATGTTCCCCAGTAGGAGTAGATGAGTTATGCCTCCTCAGAGGTAATTTGCCACCTTGCTTTCCTAACCTTTTGGTTCCCTAGGATCACATCCTGGATGGGCGCTTCCACCTGAATTCCTGTCTCAGAGTCAGCTTCTGGAGGAACCCAAAACAACACAGGTTGCACTTGGTTTAAGTAAAGTGTGTCTGTATCTATCCCTCTGCCATGATCTTATTTGATAAGATGGTGGCATTATAAAAGAAAAAAGCACACACTAACAGAAACTCAGACAGTTTGCAGGAGGGTTGTGGGGCACTTGAAGCAATTATCTGGACAAGTCAAGTCAAAGCCACTGTCAACTAAAATCCTGGCTCATTGGAGCACACATACTGTTCTTTGCTTGACTTATCTGCATAATTGCCTCTGGTTTTCAGCACACTGTGTGCAGACCTGGAGAAGAACAATTAATGGTCTAACACAAGAGGACCCATCTTCTGTGGCTTCTGGCCAAGCCAGAGACACATCAATGTCAAAGACAGCTACCTAGGGAGACCCTCTCAGGGGGAGAATGTTCTCTTTCAATTATGGCCACCTAAAAGCCGTAATGAAAGTCGCTCTTTATGAAATCAAACCATGGAAATTAAACGTGGGGGGAAAGGCTACATTTTGACCTTGAAGCCCCCAATCTGCCCCACTGGAGAACTTTCCAGGGCCTGTCAGACCTAGCTGTGGCTACTGCACCACTATTGCTTGTGATGTTTCGGTGAATTCAGTGAATATTTGTATGAATAAGTAGAACCGCTTTCAGAAGAGAATTGTATTTAAATTCCATGCTCATGCCTGCTATAGGGGACTCATTGTAATAAATGAGACTCTTGTTTTTGTTCAAATAAGAATATTATGCAGAAAAGTTTGAAATAATTAGTGACCACAAGTTTCCCTACAGTCCCCTCACCCAGTAGCAGAGTAGCTCACTTTAACAGTGAGACTAGTGCTCTGCCATGATAAAAGACCAACAAACAGCCCTGGAAAAAGAGCCACCTTCTCACCTTGTTTCTTCTTTAAATTAGTGCTGGACATCTCTGCTTTTAAACTTGTCAAACTGGGCTGAACAGAAAGCAACAAACAGTCCCTCTTTTGGCACCATCGTTCTATTTAAATATTTCTAAGATCCATCCATGTGGCATTGGTGTGATTCAGTGAAAATGACTCCAACATCATTTCTAGCTTAATCTCTAAATCTAAAAAACATGAGAAAAATGACATTGCTCATTGCAAAACCTGCTGGTTTCTGATGGTTAACATCAAGATGTCTTTTGTTTTGTTAGATCCTTTCTATCTTGTTTTGCTCTGCTTGTTTTAAAGCATGACCCAGATACTGAACCCTAGTGCCTCCTTCCTATGCATGGAAGCTGTTTCCTCAAACAAATTCCATGTGGCTGACAAGCCCTAGTGAAAGTTTTAGCTTAGGAATGACCAAGGAAGTGGTCTCATCAGAACGGGGAAAATGATCAAACTGGATGACCCATGACCCACCCACAGCAAGCTGCTCTCCTTTGGGGACGCTCTCACTCTGTGCCCTTTCTGCTTGGGCCTGGTGCCCGCTCCTTCCTCTCTGTTTGGCACTTGCTGACCCTTTTTCCCCACACCCACTCATCCTGACCCTCAGGCTCCTGTCTCAGCTCTTGGCTCACCACACTGAGTTTCCAGTGTGTGCTTTTTGCACTTCTCTGTTGAAAGCTTCACCCTACAGTTCTAACCATTAATGGTCTGTCTGCCTCTGCTGCTCACATCTTACCTCCTCCCTCCTGCCCAGGTGCACTTTAACGCTCTCCCCCCGTAGGAGCAATCTCATCACCCTGGAGGTAATTTGCCTCTCTAAATTGGTCTCTCCTGTCCAATTTGGCCTTGGCATTCTCTTCGCTAATCTCTCCCAAGGCCAACTTCTGTTTTCACACCTGGCTGGCTGGGCTCCTCCTACACCTGCGCTTCTTACCTCTGCTGCTTTTCTCTCCACTACAGTGGGTCCAAGATGTTCCCAGAGGACCTTCAAACTCTGAGATGCAGGAAGACTGGATTTCTATACTTGCTCTCCACTTATTTGCTATGTGATCTTAGAAAAATAACTTCTCCTGGATAGATCTTATGTAGCAAAAGGAGGAGGTTTGATGATCAGTTCTTCAGGGCTTACGGAGCCAGATAATTTGCATTACAACTACTTAGCTGTGCTATTCTGCTACAAAAGGTGCCACAGATTATGTGTAAAAGAAGGAAAATGACTGCATTCCAATAAAACTTTATTTATTAAGGCAAGTGGCAAGATGGCCTTCGTCCGTGGGCCTTGGTGTGTTGGCCTCTGTCTGGATGATTCCCACGTTGCCCACTGCAGAATGCCCTGAAATCACCCTGCTCTTAACTTCAGAGCCACCATCCTTTGCCTTCTGATCCCACTTACAAGACTGAGGTGCATATGTCACTCCACTGGAGTGTGAGTCCCACGTGGACAGTGCCTATTTTGTTTGTTCACCAGAGAACAGAACAGTCTGTTGTAAAGTATGTAGCTCAAAGTTCTCCAAACAAAAAGGAAATGAATGAAGGCAAGTGTTTACTCCAACTTTAATAACAACAATCAACTAACTTGCTTTAATCAAGGGGGGGGCCAGAGATTCCTCAACCCCAAGCACATGGTCCCCTTAATCCTCTCCCGCTTGACTAGTATGTTTATTTCAGTCGTTTCCTGAAGTGTCACAGCTGGGTTTCCCATTCCATGGATGGTGTTGAGTCAGGGGCTGTGAGTCACATACAGGACACAGAATTTATGATACTATTTTATGATGGTCACCCAGAGTTAAATATAAGAAAGTGCAGGAAATCTGTCCACAACACTAAAAACTCAGAATATTCAGCCAAGGGCCTGAATCCCACAGCAATGTCCTGCGTGAGTCCAGCTGAAGACCCAGAGCTCATGACAACACCTTCCATGAGTCCAGCTGGAGGCCTAGAGCCCACAAGAAGAACTCACGCCAGTTTTACGGATCTGACTGGGAAGGCCCAAAGGTCAGTGGTGAAAGCAGAAAGCCTATGCCAACGGGGTGAAGGACCTGTGCCATTAGCCTGAGGGTTCTACACTGGAGCCAAAAAGTCACACTCAAAATAAGGACCAGGGCTGCTCTGAAAAGTACCACAGCCATCCTCAGCAACAATGAAGTCTCGAGCTCCTCTGACAATAAGAACAGTCAAGCACATGTCAGGAAGCCAGCGTGACAAGCCTCTCCCTCCAGAGCCAGGAAGCGATGCTGAATGTCAGGACCAGAGCTCCCCCAAAGTGAACTGCAACCATTCTCAGCAACAAGATCCCAAGCTTCTCCAGTGATGAGGGCTGAAATGGGGAAGCCAACATGACAAGCTCCTCCAGGAGAATTAATGGCTTGAAACAGCAACACTTAGAACAACCCACAATGCCTCGCTCTTCTTCTCCTTGTCTCTATTTATGCTGGCAACTTTCCTCAGGTGGCCACCTACACACAGCACCGTGCTGATTTAATTCAGCTGGTGTTAAGTTGACCACCAGCTTTTCATCCATAACTGATGGGTAGGACTTCATGGTGGTTTTTCTCAAATTGCCATTACAGCACAGATATCTGGGACCTCACTCAAATGCAGCCTCTGGGTGGGACTGGGACTTTGTATGTCTAACAGAACTCGGGAGTTGCTGCTGGTGGTCCATGGACTGTCCCTGGAGTCCCAAAGGTTAGGGAACTTCTTATGTAAGAAACATTTCCTTAACATGAATACCTAAGTCATAAACTTCAGGAGTTACTTCAAATAGCCCATCCAGATCTGTTTATTTTATTTTATAAGGCCCAAAAGTGACCATTTAAAACTTTTCTATCTACCATTTAAAACTTTTCTATGGAAATTAAAGACACCTTTAGGCAGGAAGTGGAAGTTATTTTCCATGGAGGAAAAATAGCACTCACTCTCTCCTGATGACTTTGACACGCCTTATCTCTCCACCTGGGAAAAGCCACTCACCTCATCTTACTGGCAGATGTTAAGTGACCTTAATTTAACTGCCTAAGAAACTTACCTTTTACCACGAAATGTGACTGACTACAGGAAGCAAAGGAGGAAAGGTAAGAAGGTAAGTGACAGCTGGAGGGGCACCTGACAGCTCCGGGGACCAGGGAGAAAGGGGTAGTAAACAGCAGAGCACAAACAGCAGCGCCTTGCTCATCATCTATGACCAGGAAGATGTGCGAGCCTTGTGTAAGTGTTGACTTTAAGTGGACTTGCTTCTCCCTAACTCATAATTTGTCCGCCTATTTGAAACGAACTCAGTTACCATCTATGACTTCTTGTTCTTTATGACCCTTTGCTCACAGTGTCCAAAGAGGAAAGGAAGTGAGCTAGAGCACTGGGAAAGGTGAGAAGAATAAATTGCAAAGCGTGGCTCAGCTCCTTCCCTTTTTCACCTGGGAGTAAACTTCTGGCCAGGAAGAAGAACTCGACTCTGCTTTCTCGTCTCTCCTACTTCCACACTGCATCTTACGGCCCTTCCCCAGCAGGTCCCGTTCACCCTAGCCTGTGAGGAGGGTGTGTGACTGTGTAATTCTCAGTGTGCTTGTCCGGCCTACTTGGTCTCCAAACAAGACGGGAGTAATAAAGGTAAAACTTAAGTTCTTCATTATGACTCCTTTGTATTCTCAATTTGCTAAGGATTCAAATTCAGGGAGAAAAGTCAGCCCTTCAACAGACTTCCTCAAAACACCCAACTGGTCAGGAATCAAGAGGAAATCTCTAGGTGCCTCAAGTTTCTACAGGTGATGCTCAAAGGGTGGTTCTGCCCCATCCACAGCCTTATGATAGGACAGCCACCTTCCAAGAGATTACGCAACCCATGCACCTCATGCCCTGAAGCGTGAGAGCATAGAGCAGCCTGGGCCAGGAGCAGGAAAGGAACCTCACTCATGAGTGTCTGAACAAAAGCAGAAGGCAACACAGAAGGACGGCGCTGCGAGCCAGGCTGTCTCCATCTGCATCCCGGCTCTGCCACGGATCAGTTCTGTGACTCTGGAAAAGACCCTTTGCGTCTACAAATCTTGGTTATTTCTTACCCAAAATGTGGATAATAATACAGCATAGTTGGGAAAGGCAAGGATCTCATACCCACCAGAGATCTTTAGGTACCATGAAACTTTGAAAGAGTATCATGCTTAAAAATTAATATATCAAAAGATTTCAAATCTCTGCTTGATGCTATGATAAGAGTTGGGCATCATTTAGAGCTCACAGGTAAGAGTCTGGGTTTGCATCCAGAGAGTCATACTGAACACATGGAGTTAGCTGGTCTTCAGGGATTCTATCGATTTTAAAAGAGGGGCAGCAATTTGCCAAAGTCACATGTAGAATCTGGTAGAATCACAAGTATATCCTGACTGCAAATGAGGATCTGGGCAGCTATGCCGTGAGGCCTGGGGTGGTTTGGGGATGTCTTCTGACACTCAACCTATTACACAAAATCAGTGAAACCTCAGAGGAGAGTATGGAACTTGTATTGCCTCTATTTTAATATGGGTAGTATTTGGAGTCACAGAGGTTATAGAAATCCAATTAAAATAACTAAAGCAAAAAAATAACCTTATAAAATTGAAAATGTCCATGTATTTTTGGCTTCAGGTATGGCTGGATCAGAAATATATTCTTATTTCTCCATTTGCCAGTTCTCTTTTCTCTGTTTACAGACTTTCTCCAACTACTAGAAAAAAAGCACTCATGCAGCCTGGCTTGAGAGTTTGAAGAGGCTCTTTCCAGTAATTCTCATTTGGCCAACCTGTGCTACAGACTTAGTCTGAACCCGTCAGTGTGACTAAGAGGGTGGCAAGCCTGTCTTTAGCAAGATCTTGGTCTGGTGGCAACTCCTGGGGTGTGGTGAGGGCATGAAATAAACTTCAAAGGAGCTAGAAACCAGCCAGGATTACCACAGAAGCGTGAGTTAAACAAAGGGAGGGATGCTGCAAACACTAAGAGTCTATCCCCTCTGATACCCATTAAATCATCAGCCATACTGATGCTTTGCTCATTGTGTTAATGCCCCACAAACATAACAACTTACACAAAAACACAGCTAGTAGTAGTTCACAGCCATCAGCACAGTATGGCAGGGCTGTGCTCACTACTTAAGATCTCACCAGGCTAAGATCAAAGCGTCAGCTGGGCTGGACGCTGCTCTGCAGGCTCTGGGGAAGGAACACGCTTCCAGAACCACTGAGCTTCTCAGAGTTCAGTTCTTTTTACCTGGAAGACTGAGGGCCAGAGGGAGCTGCTCTCAATTCTAAGAGCCTGAACTTCTGTGCTTGTGTACAGTTCCCTCCAACTTCGAGCCAGCAGTGGTGCATTAACTCCTTCTTCTGATTTCTCTTTCTGTCATCAGCTAGAGAAAGCTGCTAATCTCCCATGTTAAGGTCAATGGATCAGCAACCTTAATTGCATCTGTAAAATCCTTTTGTCATGTAATAGAAGCCAATCATGGGGTAACATCACTGTGTGTATTCCTGGGAGTTAAAGCAGGCACTCTTGGGGCTGATGAAATACACGGCTACAATTCTGCCAGCCTCACGCAACTTGTGCACTAACTCCTGGCAGTCTGACCCCTTAGGCCTGTAGTTATCGGCCTGGCTCTGCCAGTGTCTTTCTCTTCTTTCTGTATGTGGCATCTACCTGGCTTCTGCATGCCCACAGCCTACCCGTGCTGTCCAGTGCTTTCTTCAAGTCTCTTTGATGAGAAAGAAGAACTGGTAGAGCTAGAAAAAGACATGGGAACCTGTTTCTACTCCACTAGATTCTTCAAGCACAAGTCCTACTCTAAGGTTAGTGTCTCTCCATCCCGCCAGGATGAGGGGAACACCTTCAGCGTCCCCGGTACCCCCAGTACTCCGAGGAATCTATGCCTCTAGGACTCCTCAGTCCCACCCCTAACTATTTCTTCAGTCCTGGCTGATCATCAAGGTCAAACCAATTTAATCTCAGTTTCAACAATGGCTCAGAAAAATAAACCACAACCCAAATGAGTTTTCTTTGAGAAGAGTCCGATGAGGCAAGAGAGGAAAACCCACAGACAGTAAACCAGCCCAACTGGTTTCGACCTGAACAGGGGCTTGGGCTCCACACACCATTGCTCCTGGAAAGAGAAAGGACTGCTATGGGAGCCCAGGTAAGCCCTGCTTATTCTCTACTAGGAGGAAATTTTCACCGAGGCTAAGAGGAGAGCTGGTTTTGGACTAGGAGTGAAACGCTTGGTTTTACTGGCACAACGAAATAAAACAGAGAAAGAAAACCTCAAAGCTGAACATGCCTTCTAGGCTACATGTCCTGAAGCTGACTCACACAGAGCTTGGTTAAAAGAGGGTTCTAAGATCAAATATATTGAGGGGGAAAATGAGGAAAACTAAGATTGCTTGCTGCAGATTTTTTATTCTCTGGAAATGTGTGATAGGGCCTCAGAATCCCCAATGATAGGAAGGGGCAGAGGCCAACAGAGTTTTCTATACAAGACCAATGAGTAAATATTGTAGCTTTGGGGGTTTACTGTAAGTGTTCACCTCTGCTGTTATAGCAGGGAAGAAGCAGCCATGGTGAATACGTAAATGAATGGGTGTGGCTTTGTTCCTATAAAACTTTATAAAACAAGCAGGGGTCAGAATTTGGCCCTCAGGCCATTTTTTTCCAATCCCCTGGGATAAAGTATACAACATTAACAAAATTTTCATTCATTCATTAGTTCAGTTGTTTTTATTTTTACGAGACAAAACTTAGCATGTACCCAAAAAGTCCTGCTTTAGTTCACTGTGGTTTCCTGGTGCTAACAAGGGGCCTTGGAAAATAGAAACTCTACCCAATTTGCTGAATAGAAAATACTGAATTAAATAGAAGATTCTAAAACCGCTTGTCTGAGGTAGAGGAGCAACAGTTAATGTATTTAAAACATTGTTTCAGGACAACCAGAAGGCACTATGTTCTGGACTGAAAGAAAATAAAGGAGAAGAAAAGAGAGCTGAGGAGCTAGAGGAGACATAAAAACAAGGGGAAGGAATTCCCACAAGATAGAGCCAGGAAGGAAGGGGGTGAAGTAGAGGATCAAAAGATGAGTTTCTACCCACAACAAAATGGCTTTCGCTGCCCCAGGCTGTGCACCAGAGCACTGGGTGTCCTGAAAGGGAAAACCTTTAATGAGGTGCTGAAAAGCCCTCTTTGGCATTAATTAACAAGATCACTAGACTGTCGTAATTGCAGAGAGAAAGATTAATCATCAAGAGATATTTCCTAACAGGAATGCAAGTCATTACAAAATATTATTTAAAGTCACATTTACATATAAAAAGGATCAAATGGATGTTGTCCCACCAGCACCCTCCCCCCTGCCCCCTGTGCCCCATGCCTGATGCCTCAGTACACTGTGCCCGTAAACCAGGGGCTTTGAAATCTTTGCTGAGGGTCTCCCCACCCACGGGGCTTGCTGGATTCAGAGAAATGAAAAATGAAGGAAATCTTTGCAAACAAGATCTCAGGGCTGAAACACCGTGTCCCCACCTGATTAACTGTCACTTACATGATGTAATACCTGAGTCTCTTGCTTAAATGGGGTCTCCATGAGGCCAATAACCTTGGTTTTCTTTTTCTCTCCTCCCCCATGTCTTCCGATACTCAGATAGTTACTCCATGGATGCACATGAAAAGCATCAGTGACGTTTTCAGGACACAGCCAGGAAGCTGTCCCAACTGTCCCAACTGTCCCAGGTTGGATGAAGGCCCCATCCTTCAAGACGAGGTGACATTCTAGACCCTCTCATGATGTCATTTAGAGACAGTAACAATGGCAAAATGATGCAGTTTAATGACAGAGCTACCTGGGATGAGGGCATCTTTGCACTGATCTCTGTATCTCTGTTCTCAGCACAGACTGAACACACAGGACCATGAGCAAACTTTGAGTGGATGCCAGGACCACAAATACAACCCAGCAAGGCAGGGGCAGCAAACTTGGGCAAACTTGGGGGTGACTGCTAGTGGGACAGATCAGAGAAAGGAGGGGACTGCCCAGGACACACACAGCATCTCTAGTTAGCAACCGTACCGAGGAATTCCTGCAAGTGTTCCAAAGAGTATTGCAGGGAACAGACATTGCTCTGGCTATAAATGGACATTATAAAAAAGGGGACCCCATCAGGTAGAGTTTCACTTCAACTACCATAGATAGATAGATAGATAGATAGATAGATAGATAGATAGATAAGTTGATAGATAGATTAGATAGATAGATTTTCACTGAGGTTGAATGAATAAGAGAATGGTGCAGGTTGAGGTGGAAGTTTACAGATAAGCAAGAAGAGAAAGCTAGAGTGATGTACAAGGTAATGAATTACAGTTGGAGACAATAGTATGTACTCACGTGTAGCCTGCTGTACCTACAGAAAGGTGGAGAGAGGTGTAAATATGTGTATATCCAGAGGTATGTGGGCACATTTATGTTTCCTGGCTCCACTCGAGTTCTGGGAGAGCCTGGAAGTAACGGCCCTGTGATAGTAACAGACACACCTAATGTTCAGATCTTGGTTTCTGAATTTCGTTTGCATTTTCCAAGAAAAGAAACCCAAGCCCCTAAGATCAGGAAGAGAATATGCAAAATGAGTCTCAAGTATCCTCTAGTGCTAGAAAGTGAAAGTGCTTAAAACCAAAACTATGAGGTTTATCAATGAATGGAACACAAGAGCCAGTTTAAGGAGTTCCAATGACCCAAGCTGGAACAATTTGTGCAAGAAAAACAACTTAGTACTAGGTTATGGTTTGCATGTAGATGTCCCTCCCAAAACCTCATCCAGCTATAGGGTTTTTTTGGAGGTAGTTGAATCTAGAGTGTGTGGTTAATTCATGGTGCAAAGCTGAGATTAAGCATACTGGGAATCAGGATGATTGCTGATTAGTTCACTGATTGGATTGGCACCACTCTGATCCTGGGACAAAAAGAGATTTGTCTCACTCAGTGTTTTTGCTGTTTTGTGCCACCATGAATTGTCACTCTGCCATGTGCCACCCTGCCTTGGAGCCAACTGATTATGGACTGAAACCTCTACAT
This sequence comes from Hydrochoerus hydrochaeris, assembly GCA_004027455.1. NCBI lineage: Eukaryota > Metazoa > Chordata > Mammalia > Rodentia > Hydrochaeridae > Hydrochoerus > Hydrochoerus hydrochaeris. Next base: position 198,045 of record PVLA01000874.1, read on the forward strand.
ACTGTAAATAAAACATTCCTCCCTTAATCTTCAGTGTTCAGTATTTTGTCTCAGCAACAAGAAAAGTAACTGTGACAGGCTATAAACCAAAGTATAACACAAATGACAATAAATTCATAAGAACACAAATGAATGATCAAATATACAAGTGAAGGAGAATGTATAAATCTCCTATACAGAATTCCAGATAATTTAGGGCAGGTATGAAGGCACACACCTGTAATCCTAGCACTCAAGAGGCTGAGGCAGGAGGATCACTGTGAGTTCAAGTCCAGCCTGAGCTATAAAGTGAGTTCAAAATCAGCTTGAACTGCATAGTGAAACTGTTTCAAAAAGACAAAAAAAAATCATCCAGATAATTTATACAGATACTCCATGAATAAGGAGGTAAAATAGCATCCTCTTCTCAAGTGCAGGCTACACATAATGACTTCTTTTGAAGGAGGACAATATGGAAAGGGAGGGTCATAAATGGACTCCACCATGGGGAGACTTGATGAAACATGCCATAGGGGGTTAAGGTCAAGTTCCACACGTCACTCTGATAGGTGATGACTTTCGCGTGGCATAAAGTGACTACAGTGGCACTTTACACTTAGATGCTTCACCATCAAGCCCACAACTCCAGTTCAATCCAGAGAAAACTAGCCATATTTCGCCTGAGGGACGGTCTACAAACACAGAGCCAAGACAAACCTAAGGAGCCAGGATGACTAAGCCTACTGTGGTATCCTGGAAGGGGTAAGACCTGAAGTTAAAACTTAAAGAACTGCAGGCAGAATATAGAGGTTAAGGGGGTAATAACGCATCACTATGGATGAGTTGTGTCCAATGCACTTCACCAGTATATGATGTTAAAGGTTTAGGAAGACTCTGTATCCTCTTTGCATAAACTTGAAACTACTGAAAGATAAAATATCTAGTAAGAGGAATAAAACTAGAAAAGTAAAAGATAGAAAAGCCCCTTAGGAGCACCATGGGCAGTGCTACCTTATTAGAGGGAAAAGTGTCCTTGGGCATCACCTCCTCCACCACTTCAGCCCTGTGCTGTCTCTGATGGGGCCTCTAGTGTGACACTAACTCTCATGGATATTTAACAGGTATCTCATCTGCACCATTGCCCTGGCATTTCTAGTACTGGCCATGATCACCTGATGCTTCGTTGAAGCATTTCTTGCAGAAATTCCTGTCCATGCTGGTTAGAACGCAGATTCCTGGGTTCTGCTCTGAGATTCTGATTCGGGATCTCAGGGAGGCGTTGGACTCATCCTCATTCTTAATAAACTTTTGAGATTTCTCTGGTTCTGACCAATCCTGACCTAAAGGTTAGAGCATCATTTTTCACTCAGTGCCTTTCTTTGGTGTCTGGTTCCACAGTTTTTACCTCGATGCTTCCTGTGTCACCTGCACTTGGCGGAGAGTTGACAGTCACTAGCTGATAAAAGAATGAACACACCTGAGCAGTCAAGATCAGCACCGTGATGTTTTCTTTCCCATGGAAGGACCTGACTTCAGGTGTTACACCCAGCAATCCACCACTGTTAGGGGATCACACACCGTGGATCAAACACAAGAGCTCCACCAGGAGTAAAAGTCCCGGTGTGCAGGTCCCAACTGGGATCTACCACGGTGGGAATGACTTTCTTCTCAGATACGTTGTGTTCAAGCCACAGTCATTTTTTTACAGAATTTTAAAATACTGTTCTGTTTTACAGGCTCAATTAGGTGGGCCTGTCTTCTGAATCAGCAGCTCAGTAATTAGTTTGGTTGCATTTGCAGGGAGGAAACTGGAGGCAATTTTGCTCCCACGGGCAAAAAGATGCCTGTGCCATTAACTAATTGCAAGCTGATGCACACCTGCTGCAAACGCGTGTGCTACCAACACACGCTGTGGTTATCAAAATGCAGGCCCTGACCTGGGGCCCAGGCCAGGAGGACACGGAGAATGGTGTGCGATGCAGAGGTGAGGAAGCTGGCAAGGCAACCTCCCATGGGGGCTGACTCACAGGTCACTACCGTGTCCCCCAAGACCAGAAGGACACATGAGAAGGTAGAATGGCCTCTGTTCCCAAAATTCTCTTAGAATGGTTGTCATTGTTTAAGTTAGAATATTGCCAGTTAATTGTTGGTTCCCAAAGAAAAATTACGAGCAGGGAAACATTCTGCACGGATTTAGTGTATTTGAATAATTTAGACCCCCGCCGTTAATTTGACAGGATTGTTTTTCTCGTGCAGTAGCCTGCTGCTACAAGAATTAAAACTGTCGGGAGTACCAGGGGCTGCACTGGAGCTTAGTAATGAGGTTTATCAGTCAATAAATGATTTTATACAGCAAATTAAACTGTAAATTTCGTTTGGGTGGTAAATATTTAGAGAATAAAGATATCTGGTTAACGAGGACGATTGCGTGTTTAAAAAGAGAGAGAAGGGGGAAAAAAGAAATAACCTTTTAAATCTTCACTGTAATCCAAATCCAAATGGGTTTGGATGACAATTTGCTCACTTGCCTTCTTGCCCCCGCCCCCGTCTGTCTCTCTCTGTAAATAAAAGAGGAAGGTGTGACTGTTTGTGTATTTAAGGATGCAGTGGAAAGCCTCCCTGCCCTGACTTGTGCCTACCACCAGAATGAGCTGGCACATCCCTCCTCGGGTTCACAGGAATAGGTAAGAAAAGAATGCAGCATAAAATGCTTATGCGGTTCTGGCTCAAGGTTCATCCTTACTGCCCTGATTTGGTTTTCAATATAGAGACTCCAGCGTGGTGCGGATCAACATGGCAGCGCCTCATCCCATGCAGTTCTCTAAATTTACGTTAATCAAAATTAAATTTTAAACATCTGGTTTCACAGTCATACTTGCCACATATCAGGTGCCAGTGGTTGCATGTGGCTGGTGGCTGCTCTGTCAGACAGTGCAGACAGACACTGCCATCACCATACAGGAGTCCTCCATTTGACAGAAATCTATGTCCTGCGATGGGTCCCCAGAGACAAAGTGGTACCTGGGGTGGTTTAATCGCTTCATGACTTTTCTTAGTTTAATGCATCTGTTATATGTGTATTCACTTACCAAATCTTTAGTTTATCCTAAACCATTGTTTAGGGAAAGGCATTTAACTAGTATAAAGAAAATATTAAAGACACAAATATTGATTACGATTCCTTGGCAGAAATTTCCTGTAGCATAAAATGATACAAAGGAACCTTTGTATCTCTCCAGCTCACATTGGAAAATTACTAGATCAATAGTCTCTGAGGATTGAAAAGTTGAGGAAGAGGCTACAGAAAAGCACATAGTAAAGCTGAGACGGAGACAGGAGTGTCTAAAGCAAACTTTTCTCACCTTCCAGTTTTGCCGTGGGCTGCACCTGGTTACCTATCCGAGTCACGAATAGTCAGCACATGGTTCACAGTGATGGTTTGGTCCCTGTGCCTCGTGGTCAGGGATCTTATTTACCTTTAATTCACTATAATACAAAAGTTTAGGGACAGGGCTCTAGAAATTCTATCGGCAGCCTAACTGAAACCAAGTGTGATCTGAAGACACAGTCTGCACATCCCAAGGCAAAAAGGAAGCCAAGACCTTCTGACTCGCATGCTTTGTCTCTCCAACTTGACATCCAACTCCAGAACACCATCAGCTGGAAGGGTCTGTATCCCTTGCCAACCCCATATGGCCTATTCCTTGAGTCCACTCTCTTCATCTTCCCATCTAGGTCGCCGATCACTGACCCTTTGACTACTCAGAAGATGGCTGCCATATTGGAATCTGGCCATCTGAAACCTTGGTGATGTTGTATCATAATTTAGTCAAAGGAAAACCAAAGCTGGAATTCTTATTATAAATCCTAAAGAACTTCATAGATAACTTTGATAATTAATAAAGAATCTGATGAAAAGACTATTGGTAAAGGTTTGATCAGGGTACACATAACCAAAGGGTTTGGTAGCAAAGGAGTGCCAGTATATCCTGAGACTTGGAATGCCAAGAGGCAGGAGCAAGGTGCCTGGGGAGGGAGAATCCTTCAACAGAAATAGATCTTAAATTGAAGGTGCAGCCAGCTCCTGATGACCTCTAGGGAGAGACCCACAAGGTCACGTACCCCAACCACACTCTGCCCTCCTTGTGTCTTGCTGGCGCCCATCGCTGACTGAACCCACTGAGGTCCACTTTGGTAACTTTTGTTGCCAAACCTTGCCTTCCATGGTAGGGGAAGGGAGTAAAAGGGTGGCAAGTCCCAGGAAGGGACAAAGGGAAGCTACGGGCACAGTCTTTAGCTTTGTTCAGGTCATCTAAGCCTTATCTTTCCCGTAGCTGTTGATGGAGAAGTGTCCAAGCCAGGAAATACATGCTCTGTGTTTGCCTTGTGCCCTCTTTTGGGAGCTGATTCTCATCGAGGGGCTCTGCTCTAAAGCCTCACTGTGTGTGCAGACTTTGGAGAAATACCTTTATATCTTGTCTCACGGGAGCTGAATCTTTGCTTCTGGGCTAGTGCCTTTGGGGCTTAGTGCAGACTTGGGAGATGCCAGGCTTTCTCTTCCCCACTCTAAACACTCTCACCTTAGTACCCTACTCCCTGCGCTCTGGGGAAACAAAGCCTCCAGGCAAGGAGATGTTTCCATCGGCAAGTCAGAGAAAGTCCTGCTACATACATGCTGAAATAATAAAGACCCTCGTTGGGGCACAGAACTGAGAGTGAAGCAGGCCTTTGAACATGAGGTACTGGCTCTGTCTCCTCACTCGGTCCTCCTCCTCCTCCTGCTGCCGTTACCCACAGTTCTCATCCACTGTTCACACACGCAGTGTCCAGAAGGACAGGAGGAAATTGCTCTGAAACACTTGTCTGGTGAACAGGAGCCACAGACAGTTTTACATCTTCCTGTATTCACAGTTTTATACCTTCTTGTATTTACATATTCACTTACATATGTTTTCTTTAACTAGATCTGAGAACATTTCTAATCTGCATGAAAACATGGAAAGCTGAAAAGCCTGAAACTTTTTGAGAACCAAACTGCCACAAGAAGAAAACTCTTCCCTCGATTAAAGACACTGCATCAGATTACCTTCCAGATCTATGTATAAGGTATCTAGGAAACAAACGACTTTCATGTATAAAGTTGGGTCCCATCCTGAGACATCTCATTATGTATAGGCAAATACTCCAAAAGCTGAAAAAATCAAAAATCTAAAACACTTTTGGTCCCAAGCATTCAGATGAGGGTTATTCCACCTGCATATACAAAACTCCAGCATTTTAACATGGAAGCAATTGTAAAATTAATGCTAAGAAACTATTTTCATTGTTTTGTCCTACTAAGTGTTTGAGATCTGATATCAATTTGTGCTCACTAGATTTCAAGGAGGCAGTGGGCACATGTGGCTCATGGTGACCTTGTTGTTCTAGAAATTTCTCCCCCAGCAAACTACTTCTTGTGGCCATTGGCAGAATAGGGTCAGGGACTGACAGCTGCTTGAAAAGGACAGGTCCAGAGGACTAATCCTCTTTGAAGCTGTGGTGGTCACTTCCCTCTGAGATGCACAAGCTACTGAAATGTAAGGAACCCGAAACATGGATTTAAAACTTAATAAAACAAGTCTTTGGTCAGAAAGCAGCATCCCATAAGCTGGCTCCTCTGTTGGGGAAATTTTTTGACCTCTGGATGGAAAGCCCTCTCTCCTTAAGTTCTTTTCTTTCAGGAGAAAAAGAGAGAGAGAGAGAGAGAGAGAGAGAGAGAGAGAGAGAGCGCTTGGAGGTGGGGCAGAAGGGAACTTTTCTCCTCCGTAGAGTGAAGAAAGCTGACAGCGATGTAACAGACCCAGCCATCCAACTCCACAGAATTGATTTGAGAGTCATTTGCCTCATGGGGCTGATTGGGCCTTTTTGAGCTTAAAACTGCTTTGTCAAACAAACCTTATCCGTTGTTTAAGCAGCTTCTGTGTCCTCAGTGTCCAAAGATAGCAGAATGGAAACGTCGGCACCTTCCTTCAGGATCGGGAGAAGCTAACACATGTCAAGTGTCTGAGCTTGGGGTCATGGTCGTAAAGGGCGGCAGTAAAGAAGCACACACTAAGTACTCTGTAAGTGTCACCTCATTCAACTTTGTAGAGCAGAGAAATGACCGAGAGTAGGAGGGGGAAGCCAGTGGGGATGGGTTCTTTAAGTGGACATATAAGTCATTACATGCTATTTTCTCGCTGTCCATTCTGGGGAGAAAGGCAAATATTTGGGGAACCATGGAAACAAGTCTGGGGCCGTGAGGTGATTCTCCCCTCATCACTATGGCGAGGGCTTGTTGGTCATCATGTGGGAATTAGACACGGCCTCTGAGCCCGAGGCCAGGCCCACGCTGAGCTCAGGTTAAAGGGCATCACTCTTTACAGGATAGCAACTGTTCCTCTGTGCTCCCCACAATTCACCAGGCCGGGGAGAAATCCAGCCCTGGCAAAACATGGACTGAGTGAAATTGAAGCTCAGACACTCAATTGGACCACTCTGAGAGCTTGGACTTTGCTTCCAGCAGATGTAGGTTTTACTTACCCATATGTCACTTTCTGGTTATGACCTGGGACAGAGGATGTGGTATCAGCAGGCCTCTGCGTTTCCATCTGTAATACAGGGGTCATGGCTACTTCATGCTGGCAGGGTGTGGAGGAAATAAGATAAAGACTAGCACTTGCCATTGAGTTTGCCGTATACAGCAAGAGCTCAATAAATGCGAGCTGTTTCTAATAATACTCGGTCACAAGGCCACTGGATACAAAATACTGGACTCATACTTTAAGCATTTTGATGACAGTTTTATGTATCTTTTCAAGCACCAAAAAGAAAAAAAATGTTTAAAAAGGAGGAGGAAGCTTCTACATTTGCTCTCTTTTAGGTAGAAAAAATTCTTTCTGGCAGCTATGGTCCTAAGCACACAGATAATATTTTTCAACCACAGATAATATTTTTCTACAAAAGGCAACTAAAGAGTCACTATTTTGCAGCTGGCAGGCTCTGTCCCAGTGACTCACCTCTGCTGTAGTAATACAAACACAGGCATAGACAATACACAAAGCCATGGCATGGCATGCTTTCTACCCCAAGCAAACTGCTGCACACAGCCATCTTTTGGGGGTGCTTTGACATTCTCAGCTCTCCTTGGAGCTCCCGTAGTCAACTGGGGGGCAGTTTCTACTGACTTGCTCCCTGGTGCGGCCTGACATGTTTCACTCTGCCATATTTATTTTTAATTTTAAATCAGAAACCAACACCTTACACAGTGTGGTGTGAGCAATGACCAGACACTTTGGGTGTGCAATCTCCTTTGAACTGACTTACTGATCAAAGTTAAAAGGAGAGATGCTCCTTCATGCTGAACAAACGCTGACAGATGATCCAGGAGGAAAAGCACGCTTTTACTGGAGGAAGACAAGCTACACCGGGACTAGGGCGAGCGCCTCTAGACATAGTGCCGGTGCCTCTCCCAGCCCTGCCGGCCCAGCCCAAATCACTTCGAAACCCACACGGGAACAATGAGCCATTTCTTTGTTGAACATGACAACTGTTAAACAGCTTTTGATAATTTTTTTTTCATCTTATTTTATCTGAGAACATCTGTGACCATCTGGACACTCTCCGCTCTGCATTTCACTTTTAAGTTTGATGCCACTATCAGATACCCGAGCACAGATCCTGGGACAGATCTGGGTATTATTGAACAGACATCAATTATACAGATGTCATGAGACACGCCAGTCCCAGCAGGGAACATGACAGCTTCCTCACCATCAAGCTGGCAAGTTTTTTAAAAAAATATTAATTTGCTGATATTGTCAATATCAGGCATGTGTAGAGCTGAATTTGAGCATACTGTTCCCTATCTCATTCATCCCTGTTGGTTCTCTTCCCCCAGAAAGCACCGAATCTTCACTTTGTATGCTAATTTTCTCCATTGTAGGCATTATTCTCCCTATAACTAAGAGCCCCTAATAGGAAGATAAATTCCTCCTTTAAGCATGACTTTTGTGCATGGCAAACTTTTACCTCTGTCTTGAAACTTACCCTTTTACTTTTTCACTAAGGAAGCATCTAATTTAGCGTTTCCCAGTTCAGCAGGTCCCGGAAAACTGATTTACAAATGACCTGTAATTAGATAAATATTTTCACCACTCTCTTTCTGGTTGGGTGACTAGAGTTAGCCTATTTTAATCCAGCCCTAGGAGTCTACGAGGGCTGTTTCTGTTTCTGCTGAATCTCTTGGCTACAAGCTTTTTTAAAACTTTTGTTTTGTTTTTGAGAGGTACTGGGAATTGAACCCAGGACATTTGCTCAGTTACAGCTTTGCAAATGGCCCTATTTTCTCTGTCCTTTGATGAGTTCCCTCATATCTCTCGCATCCCGCTTGTTTTAATGGGATAGAGCCACAAAATAAATACTCATTCTATGATTTCGCATGATTAGAATATTAATTTGCCATTTTTTAAACTACATTGACTATCTGAATTTCTCAAGGAAGCCTTGAGTAAGGTGAATTATTATGGTCTCCACTATACTTTTCTAAATGGAGGAAAATTTTGAAAACTGCCCGAGGACATGTTACTACCAAGCTTAAGAATGACTCTTTTGGCTCTCCGTAACCAAACCTTCCTTTCCCAGTAATTTCAAGTCTATCAATCATCGGTTTAAAAACTGCTTTTTAAATAGTTTCTAACGACTTCTACCCCCATGACTTTCTGCTTATGAACCTAGAGGTTGGTCACGGCCCCTGCAGGAGTGTAGGGTGTGCCTTTGTTTGTGTGCTGCACTCGGGGCACAACCCTGATCTGTCAACAGGAAATCAAGGGGCTCTGGGCTGTGTCATGACCATGGTGCCCTCTATGACTACAGAAAAGGCTGGTATGTAGAAATAATTGCATAACTGTGCAGCAGTAAATACTGACTAGTGGCCTATTAGCATGACCATCTTGTTAAATTCAAGGTGTAACCAAGAGTTTACCCTCCCTCCTGCCAAATTTCTGAGGTTCCATTTTCTTCTCTACCCCAGAATGATAAGGTTTGGCCAGCACTTTAGGATGATGCATCTCCCTCACAATCTATACCAAAGGGCTTCTGAACCAGTGGTTGCAAGTGAAGTCCCCAATCCTTACGAAAATGATATGTCCATTTAGAACACAAATGAACACTTGACCCAGAAAGAAGTATTTGGTGACTGTCTACACTAATCAGATCCTCCCCTTGGGATATGGAATTGGTACATAAATATCTGGGGTCTGAAGTTGTGGGTATGAAGAACATGAAGTTTTCCATGGTGTTGCTACCTTTGGACCCCATGTCACATGGTGAAGGAAGGCACTGAGGAGACCTGTACAGAAGCAGACACAAAAGCTGGTGTGACTCCAAGAAGGCGGCACCTTCTTGCTTCCCATAGTGGTCAGGGTGGGAAGTCTACATGGTAGCCTTGGGAACCAGCCAGGATAGACAGAGCACACTCTGAGCATGTCTGAGTGAGTCATGGAGGTGTGACCTTGGGGGTCAATGTCTGATCCCTCGCCCCTTCCTCTGTTCCCCTTCTCTGCTTCCTGGACATGATGAACTAAACAGGTTTGGTCTTCCAGGTCCCCCTGCTGTGACATTTCTACCTTGAACACAACTGACCGTGGACTGAAATACCCAATTTCTGAGCCAGATTTAAATGTCTCCTGAACCTCTGCTCTAAGTTGTGGATGTCAGATATTCTGTCTCAGTGACAGAAAGTGACTGAAACACTTCCACTGACGATATACAGCTCCATTTCCCATCCTCTGTGGGCTTCTCTTTTTCCCCTTTACTGCTGCCCTCTGTATTTTTCTACCAAAATCACCCTTTTCCTTTGGCTTAAATTGTTCTTTGCCCCCAAATACCTGAAGAAATAAAAATAAAAGAAGATAAGTATCTAACAAGCCAAGTGGATTGGATGAGTCATATTTAGCCAGTATTTTTGCTGCCCTGGTCACGTGTAGTAAACAGATGACATACAAACAGCATACAGTGTTTACCCCCTGGAAAATATTCTAGAAATATGCATTTAAATAGGTGATATTATCAATGGATTTCCAAAGAGTCCATATGATTTAGCCAGGAGGCTAAAAGCTTTCTCCAAGAATGTCTGTGTCCAGGTTTCTATCATATTAGAGTGTGTGTGTGTGTGCGTGTGTGCTTGTATGTTAGAATGCTTCCAGAATACTTAAGCCTATGTTTATCTGATCACTGGTTCAAACGGTCATGCCTGCCCTCTACCCATGATTCATGAAATGGATTGCTCTTCCTTTTATTCCATCTTTTCTTCCACCTTCATCTTTCTGTGACCCTATAAAAAACCAGGGGATAAAATTGGTCATTCTCACTGCATCATGGATGGACAGTAAGAATCATAAGAACTGTCTTTTCCAGTGTAAGTAGGGATTGAACAGGGTACGTGATAATGAGGTAGTTAGTAAAATGTTGCTTTAGAGACATGCAATTGCTTGCATTGAGAGAGCATGGTGGCCTGATACTGAGCAGACTAAGGCAACTTGTGAGAGATTCTGACAGTTATGCCAAAGAATAAAGGTTTTACTTCAAAAGCAAAAAAGATCAAAAGATCATCTTTGAATGGATGTTAGAACCCAGATTGGAGACAGGTCTTCTGTCAAACAGACCCCTACTACTGGGGCCCTGGTGTAGTGACCTCCCAGGCAGGATCTGGGCTGCTCTTGACTTCTCATTCACCTACAGAGTGTCACAGCAAGGACTTCATGACAGCTTTCATTGTTGTATTTCAAGAGCTCTAAGCTGTCATGGAAGAAGCTGGGCAACCTTGATGGAAACACCATATGGAGGGTCATAGGAAGAGTTGGACAGAGTGAAACCATGTCAAAGCCCAGCTCAGCCCAGCCTTCCTTGCTGAGATACTATGCAGGTGAAGGGAGACTTTTTAACCACTGTCTCCCCAGCCACCATCAGACTAGGACCAAATGGAAGACCCCAAGTGATATCAGCAGAAGAACCATCCAGCAGAGCCCTAGTCAACCCAGAAGAGTAAGAAACAATGAAACAGTTTTGTTTTAAGCCATCAAATTAATTAGACAAGGTGTTTTGCTTCCCTCCTTCCCACTTTGGTTTTCACCTTTTCTGTGTTGTTTATTCTGTCTTAATTCTTTCCACATGGCCATTTGTTATGTTTACCCTGATACATTCTGGTTACTGAAATGGCCTTTAAGAAACATGTTCTCAGTTTGGATTGCAAGATGGCTGACTGAGTGGTGGCATGATAAGAGAGCCTCTCTGAGAAAAAAAAAATAAAAACAACTCAGATGCTGGAATCTGGCAACATGGAGAAAGCCAGACAAAAGGAGAGGAATTCTCATGACCCAGGAAGAAACTGAGGAAAAAGGAAAAAAAAAAAAGAAAAAAGAAAGAAGAAGCATGGACAGAGGGCTGGAGCTGGGCAAGCTCCAATCGCTGTACTGGCATGTCTTACAGTCAGGTGACTCACCATCCAGCTGAGATCGTGGCCCTGCCGAGAGCAGGGTTTGCTGAGCTCCAGACCCTCGGCTGGAGAAGACGCTGAGACAGGGAGTGGAAACAGCCAGTCGAGCTGCATGAACTTTGGTGAGTGATGGGAACTGGATTCCCCAAGTTGGAAGGACTGGCTGGGCAACATTTTGGAGTTGGGCAGGGCTGGCTTGAATCAAAATCTGAGGCAGCATCCACTGATGACTCCTACTCCAAAGCAGATTGGTGGGATCTGCTCAGGCAGGGCCACACCCCTGGTTGAAACCCAATAGCCAGGGACGAGGCTTTTCTGGGCCAGTGGTATCCCCAGGGAACACACAAACTTGTTGAAGCATAAACTGGCTGACTGGCATAGCGGGAGGAGCCAGCTCTCAGCATGCAACTCGCAGATCTGCAGCGGACTGGGGGGCAGTACTTCCCTAGCAAGTGCACTGCAGAAAAACTGTAAGCAATAGGAAAGGCCCAGAGACCTCCACCACTCACCTGTCTGAAGGGGGCAGGAAAGATGATAAGACAGAGAAAGAGCAAAAGGTCCCCAACTGCCGAACCAGGGAAAGTGAGTCCAACAGAAGTAAATGCAGAGGAGGTTGAGAGAAGCAAACCTGTAATGTCAGAGACAGCCTCATCGGAAATAAAGAAATACCTCCATGACCTCGTAGTCGAATTTAAATCTGAAATTCTAACTCAGGTGAAGCAAGATAAAAGAAGATTAATAAAAGAAGTCCTGGGGGATCCTCAAGTAGACATAAATGAAAGAATAGAGGGACCCAGAGAAAGGAGAGAAGCCTTTGATGAAGAATATAAACAAAACCTAGAATATATGAAATAGATCCAAAGAGAATATCAGGAAATTAAAAACTCCATTGAAACCTGGCAAAACCTTTTAACAGAAACTAAAGACAAAAACTTTCAAAACTTGAAGATAGATTTGCAAAGTATGATCATGAAAGGAAGGATCTCTTAAAAATAACAAGGAACCAGGAAGCAATGATACAAAGGCTAGAAGATGACAAGAGGATTTGTAACCTAAGAATAAAATATGTGAATGAAGATGCAGCAACAAAAACAAATGAAATAAAAAGTCTATTCACAGAAATAATTAAGGAAAACTTCCCAAACATAGGTAACAGAAGTGAAGTTCAGATAAATGAGGCATACAGAATTCCAGCCAGCTTCAACCAAAACAGATCTATACCCAGACATCTAATAATCAGGATCCCAGAAATCCATCTCAAGAACAGAATATTAAAAGCAGTCAGAGAAAAGAAACAGATTACCTATAAAGGAAAACTCATCAAAATCACAGCAGACTTCTCAATGCAAACCATCAAATCAAGAAGAGCCTGGAGTGAAATATTCCAAGCCCTGAAAGAAAATATCCTCCAACCCAGAATGATGTACCCTGCAAAACTGTCTCTCAAAATTAATGGAGAGACAAGATATTTCCACAACAAAGAGGAACTGGGGGAGTTTGTGACCACCAATCCAACCCTGCAAAGAATACTGAAGGACATTCTAGAGAGAGAGAAGAAAATCACCAGGATTCCAGGAATAATGGCAGAAAGGCCTCAAAGAAAGGGGCAGACAGTGGAATGAAGGAGAAAAGTAAACAAATAACAACAGAAGAATAGCATGGCAGAGATAAAGACAGAGAAGATTGGTTTTATCACTGTTTTACCTTGACTGATTTTATTTGAATCTGGCATACTTGAGAATGTCGAGTCTGAGAGTAGGGGCAACTACTCTGAAGATGACAGGATTCAATAGGATACACATTCTGGTTTGATTGTTAACTGCCTTTGAAGTCCTATAATGTCTCCAATGTTTAGATTTTATTAATAGTGTAATGCAATGCTAAGTTTATATTATATTTGACTGTATAGATAATTTTATTGAAAATAACAAGAGACATCATAGTGACTACTGTAGATCACCTAGTGTTGTGTTTTTGTATGTTCTTTTCATTTCGTGTTTCTCTAGGAATTTGTATTGCTGATTTGTTTTGATTTGTTTCTCCCTCTAATACAGAAAGGCTAGGTATATGTGTAGAGACTTATACATGTGTAGAACTTCTAAGTAGTTTATGAGAATGGATTATAGTTATTGTAAAGAAAAAAAAGGAAAAGAGAGTATTGTAAAAGATATAACTGCATGTATGTTTGGGTATGTGGAATTAATAACCATGTTGCTAAAGTTTTAGTTGGATGGATGAGCAAAACTGACTGCAGTCTCACTGTTTGTATGTCCACTTTGTGAACTTTACTTTTGTAACTTGAACAACTACATCTAAGAGGAAAGTATGTAATTATCAACTAGTGATTTCTTACTGGTTACTATTTTTGTGTTTTGTTTTGTTTTGTTTTTGAAATGTTTGTATTGTTTCTACCCTCTTTCTGTTTCAAAATTTTTTCTTTAAATAAAAAAATTTTTTTAAATAAAAAGCAAAAGGAGGAAAAGAAAGTGCTCTAAAGGAGATAACTGTATGTATACTTAAGTGTGTAAGATTGATAACCATGTTACTAAGTTTTTGTTGGATCAGTGAACAGAACTGTTTGCAGCCTCACTATTTGAATGTCCACTTTGTATGCTTTAATTTTGTAACTTGAAAAACTATATCCAAGAAGACAATATGTAATGTATAAAATAGTGATTTCTTACTGTTTTTTAAAATTCTGTATTGTTTCTACCCTTTTTCTGTTTTGCTTCCCCCCCCCCTTAAACAAACAAACAAAAAAGAAACACGTTTTCTTCTCATTTTCTTTCTCTCTTCTAATTTCCATCAGCCCCTTTGGGAGCTAAATGTAGCAGGAAAATATTGGAGACCAAATATAGAGTAAATTCCAAGAAAGAAGGAACATTATAATCTTGAACATTTCCATTTTCTTCTTGGAAGTACTGTATTTAGCAACAATCAGCATCTATTTTGGTTTCTGAAGAAGAATTTGGGTGCCCACCAATCTGAAGGTATGCATTTGCTACAGGCTTAGTTAGTGTGGCAGAGGAATTTACCACTGTCTTTGTCTTCATACAGTATTCTGTCTCAAAAGTCCTCCTGCTTCCCAGACATTCTGCCAGTCTGAGCACAAGGTAAAATAACCTAAAACTACCATGCTTCCTGATCTTGCTTCTTGCTTGATTCACTCCAGTGAGGAGAGTGCTCCTGCCTTCTGCCCATCCCACATGGTCAGCCTTTACTTCTCTGTCTTCTCCATCCTGCATCCATCTCCAGCATGGGCTGAAACCTGCCTATATTTCAGCCCTGCTCTTTCCATTGTGTTGCTGACTATACAATCATTTGTGATCTTCTTCATTCTCTATATCTCAATTTCTTTATTGGCAAAGTATAAAACATGAGACCCATCTACAATGTGAGGTATCATGAAAAGATTTCGTTTAACACGGGGAGGTGTAGATTTTACCTCTGTCCTGCTTCTATCTGGACAGATAAGGGCAAGTCCCATGGCTGTTCCAGTCTTTCTTTCCAAGGAGAGTGAGGGAAGCCCCTGCCTCAGATTCAGCCATGAAGGGAAAATTCAATTATGCAAAGCAGACTGAGAGCCAAGTGCCTGGCTCCTGAGAACCCCTTCCTAAATGTTAAGTTCTGTCACAGCATACGGTGGCTGCTGTTTTTACAATGTCAGTCACATTTTGACAATGTTGTCATTATGGAGTGTGGAAGGTGCCAACTTCCTCTTAGCAAAATATTTCATTTCAATTGTCAGTAAGACAAGAGGATGACACAGGTGCCATTTTGCTCCAAAGACTTTAACCTCCTCTTCAGGAAAATCTTCCACAGCCACAGTTTCTCTGGGATGAACCCCAACTTTAGAAAGAACTAGAATCACACCTGTGACCAGTGCAGTTCCCCAGCTGGATTTTCGTATTTGTGTTAAGTAGTGGCTCCTTTCCTTTTTTCTTTCTTTTGTTTAATATAAAGATGCTCAAATTCTCTTGATTAGGATATTGAATTGAGAATCCCAGTCTGTCACTTAGTGACCGTTTATTTGGACAAGTTACTTAATTTCCTCAAGCTTTGGTTTCCCCCCAACAAGATGGAGTTGACCACAGTTAAGTCAAAATATGAAAGGACCTCATGAGCCACGTGTGGTGGCACAAGCCTTGTAATCTCAGCACTCTAAGAGGCTGAAGCAGGAAGATTGCAAGTTTGAGCCCAGACCTATCCACTTAGCTATTGGATGAAAATCTGACTCAAAATTAAAATAAAAAGAGGTTAGAAAGGTGCAAAGGCCCTGGGCTCAATGTCCAGTGCTAGAAAGAAACAGAAATGGAGAGATAGATAGAGACAGAGAGACAGAGACAGAAAGATGGTGAGAACCAGAGAGGAAGAAGTGGAAAGAGAGGAAGAGAGGAGGGTAGAAAGGAAGGAAGGATGGACTTTGTTAATTGCATAGTTGAACTGGTTTATTTGGGGCAATGAACTACAGTACCCTTCACATAAACATCAGTCCTGTGCTGCAGGGGCTGGCAGAGTTAAGGTGGGCTAAGGTCTCTGCTTGGTGGGCTGGTTGTGGCCATGTAGGGAACTTGGATGCAAGGGATTCTAAGGAAACCTCTGGTACAGTGCTGGGATCCACTAGTGGTGTCTGCCAGATGTGGAGGGACTCACTCCTGCCTGTGTGTGATTTTCCATTTCAGAGATGAGGGTCCTCCCTTTGGGGGTTTGGTGACTCCAAAGTCTCACCTTTGCTGGGAGGGAAAAGAGTTCTGAGCAATGGGTAGACTCCCCGCAGCAGAGCAATGTGCCAAGTGGGAAGGAGAAGAAGGAAAGTAGAAGTTGCCAGCAGAAAGCCTGGACTCTCCCTCTGTTTTGGCTGAGCCAGCCCAGAGTCCCCAGCCACTGTTAAGCTGTGTTGCAACAGGTACACCAAACGGCATCATGTCAACCCAAACTGCTCCTCTGGCAAAGGTGACATTGAAGGATAGACACTGAACCAGCTGAGAATCCCAGGGTGCCTCAGCTCAGAACCTTCCTCTTTGGAGACCCTGGCAGCTAACCGGGTATGACACAAAACAGCCCTGTTTGTTCCCCTACCCAGAGATGACGGAGCACAGATGCCGCTCCACGTGAGAAGCTCAAAGCTGTCTCAAGCACTGCTAAATGCACCACTCAGCAGTGATTATTTTTTTGGCTTGGTTTCCTTGTTTTGCATTTCTTTTGCAAGACCTTCAACAAGGTGCAAAGCAAGATATTTGTTTGTAAAACAACCAAACCCAAGTGACTGAAACGTCTGCTTTCATTATTTCAACCCCGAGATTGACAGTAAAGACATAATATTTCAATAAAATAAAAGCATTGTCAGACCCCCAAAAAAGTCTGATGACATTCCACGATGCAATACTATGATAAACTAGTAAAAAAAAAAAATTGGCAAAAACCAGAAACACGTAAGACTGCAATTTAATCTTTTTATTTGAAATATAAATATTGTTACTATCAAGCCTGACAGTATAGAAAATGTGTGCCCTGCAGCCTTCTGACAAAACAAAATTTATATTTAAAACTTCCTGAAATAATACCTTTTATCCATAGGGTTTTGTCACATTGTAATGGCTCTGAGCCTATTGTGTGGCCCTGCACCTTTAATTATTTTATGCCTAGAAGACACATTTTAAATAGAAGAGGCGGCTTACAAGAGTTTTGACAGCTGAAGCTGATTAAAATACTGACAACACGCACTCTATAGAATTCCCTGAGGTTTTTGTCAAAGACCCACAGGAAAGTTAAAGATGAGACCTCAAAATAAAAAAATTTTTTTTTCCCCAAAGTATTTTTACCCACCAGCATGAAACATTCAGACCAAGCTTGAGTCTTTCACTGCTGGGCTCTCGCAGGGAAACATTCAGCAAAAATTCCCTTTTTCCAACGTTGCAAGGCCACAGACAGCAAAACTGGCCGTCGGATGGAGTTTCCTGTTTCATCTCATGGCAGAGCGGAAGACAGGCTGGATGGTTTGCTTATTTATTTATCAGAGTCTTTTACAAGGATGTTACCCACTGGGGGGGCTTTCTGGGTCTCAGAGGATCGGTCTCTGCACTGTCTCTCATTAGGGAGAGTGACTTTTACAATCCTCAGTGAATACCTAGTTTTCACCAAGACATCACCCTGTCACCCTCCTTGCTCCATTTCAGGAGCAGGGGCCAGGGAGTGAGCTAGAAGCTGCTGCCTTAAAGGACCCACAGATCAGAAGATGAGCTCTGAAAGCAGAAGGTCTCTCGATGGCTGAAGTCTGACTTTTAGTGCCGGATCTTTACGAGTGGGCTGCACCCCACCCCCACTCACGCACTGCAGTGATGTTTAAGGAGGAGCTGATGGGGCCCTGCCCTTGAGGAGGAAACTCAGTGTCATGGCCAAAGGAGACCACAGTAGGTGCTTTCATGGCACTACCCAGAGAAACGATCGGGCGACCTGGAGGCAGGACTTGATTCTGAATGACCCTGGAGGTTCAGCAAAGGTGAGCTGGGGCAGCAACTGTTTTGGGTTGTCCCCAACAGTCTGTGACCTGACTTCACTGCAGCAGAAAGAGTTCACTTCTAGCAGAAAACGGCAGATTCCTACCCCAGACTCTGAAGTCTCATTTCTTGAGAGGCGTACCAACAACTCTAAGTCTTGTGACATAAGACTTTCCCAAGCACCTGGTAAGTAGGGCAGGTTCTACAAGACAAGGAGGCAGTGCTGCAGAATGGTTAGGGCAGGGTTCTGCAACCAGAATGCTTGGCTTCACCTGGTGACTTCAACATGCACAGAGTCTACGACTCTGCCTAAGGTAGTTGGCCTCTCTGTGCCTCAGTTTCCTGCACTGCAAAGATCTTTGAACGACTAAGTGAAACAATACATTAGCATGTATAGAATCCGGTACTGGGACATAGAAAAGGCACCAGAAATATTAATCAATTGCAGAGTTGTCACGGCTCACACGTCAGCCACCCTCCAGGTGGCTCAGCCTCTCCAGTGCTTGGAAAGACGCTCACCAGACAACGACCTGACTGACTCCTCCCTCTTTTTCAAAGGTCAGTTCAAACCTTATTACATCACAGAGGCCTTCATGACTCAGTCTCACGTGAAACATACCACACAGCCCTGCATACATCCAGGGCTGACTGATAATATTTACACTTCATCTTGTTATTTTGTTATTTGTAACTGTATTTATCAGTTTTCCTAACATGGGGATGAAATGCATGACACCCCACCCACATTTTTAAAGAAAATGGGTTTATTTTTATATCATGGTTTCTGAGGTTTCAGTACATAGTCTGCTTGTTCTAAGGCAGGAGCATCGTGGAGCAAGGTGCCGTGGAGCTCCTCAGTTCATGGCGGCAAGAAAGCAAAAGCACAGAGGAAAACCACCAAGAAGGGACCAAGGCCCAGGCATAGTCCCCAAGAGCACACTTCCATGACCCACCTGGACACACCCAGAAGTGTCCTTTACTGACCTCTCAGCCTAATCAAGTTGACAGTAAAGATTAATCATTGCAAGAACTGTTACAGTGATATGACATTATCATATTCAATTATCTGTCTTCTTCTGTGTATTGTTTCTCTCCCTGGTTCCTCTTCCCATAAGACTGTTTCATAAGATAAAGACATTTGTCATTCTCATTCACTTGGGTTTCCCGTGTGCCTGGGCTGTATATGGCAATCACCAGTTAGATTTCAGATTTCAACCAGAGAAGGAAGATCACTAGGGTGGACACATATAGGCAGAGATGGATGTGGAGATAGGAGAGAGTAGGAGAGGGGAGACAGAGAGAGAGAGAGAGAGAGAGAGAGAGAGAGAGAGAGAGAGAGAGAGAGAGAGAGAATGTAAATGCACACACAGCAAAGAGTGAGAACTGGCCTTGCACAGCTGTGAGACCTGGTTAAGCCATCTCTACAGTGCTGTTGTCTCCAGGCTGAATGCTAAAGCCTCAAGTCCACAGGGTGGGCAGACTGGAAAGAAAGATGGACAGAAGAGCAGGGGACCACAAGCAGAATCTCCAAGGACAAGCTGGGTCACCACGAGGATGGACTAAACCCATTGTCACACAGTGACAAAATCTACTGCAGAACCCAGGCTCTGTGTCAGAAAGCTGAACAAATTCCTGGCTCAGGAACTAAAGAGGCTGAAGGGAAATTGGAGGAGATGAAGCAACGGCAGCCCAGATGCTGCTTCACGCCAGCACAGTGATTTGGCAGCAGATCGGGGGGATGCGTGTGAGCTGCGGTGGCTGATGCTTGCCTGTCACCCTCCACATAGCCTGAGGGTCTCCCCTGTGGCCCACCCTATCCATAAACATGCAAGGAGGGGGAATCTGGGAGCCTCAGCTCAGCCTCGCCCTCGCTAACACTTGCAAAGCCATGACAGGCACGCAGAGGTACTCAGTGCATCTGGCTGAATGGAAAGAAGGAAGGGAGAGAGGGAAAGGCAGGAGTCAAAGACAAGGCCACCAACACGAATATTCCTAGAGGAACACTGTTCTGAGCTCAGCATCTGATTCCCCCTCAAACACCCTGATTTGCATTGGTTTTACCACAATTTCTGCTTCTTTCCTCCCACTCCAGGGGAGCATGTGGCTCTCAGATTTTTCACACTAAAACAAAAGACAAACAAGTGTCAGCACGCACCAAGATTCACCCCCTCTGACAGGGTTGGGGTGCATTTGCCTTTACACAGGGCTAAAATCCAGGAGGCAAGTGGTGAGCTTCAAGCCTGAGCCAGCCAGCTGGGGGGCCTCACAGGACCTCCCAGCACTGTGGCTTCCTGGAACTGTCCCTTTGCACACACTCTTCCCATACACACTTCCCAGTGCCAAGCACGCAGGCACTCGGCCACCACATGCTAATGAGAGTCGGAAAATAAAAGGCCTGCAGCCAGCATCTAGTCTCTTCCTGCAGCGTAGATCCTGCAGAGGTTGCTTTAAATGTTGCAGCGTAGATCCTGCAGAGGTTGCTTTAAATGTTGCAGTGGTCAAGGTTGGGATCTAGACCCGGGGGACTTGACCAGAGGACTCCATTGATTCCCAGCACTCCCCACTCACAGTCATTACTACAGGACATCATGTGGCTTAAGGCTTCTCTGATTGCTACTAGGGAAACATCCTGGCATCTCTAACATCCAGTGATCAGGAGACATGGTTAGAACACTGTGGGGAAATGCTCTAATGCATTAATAAGCTACCTTGGATATTTACATACATAAGACACGACTAGCTAACACCTTGTCATTCTCCACGATCCAATTCCAGGGCAATGTACTTACCTATAGAATCTTCTCTTTCCCCACTGTGTTTTATAAAGCTATCTTCCATGCATTATTATATAATAATAAAGATGAGATGATGAAAGCAGGAGATACAGGCCATGGGCATTTGCAAGATGCTAAACTGCGAGCTGCATGCTTTCTGTCTAGATTTTTATTCAGTCTTTTTGAGGAGGGATGCATGAACCAGACCCCAATCTCCCCATTATCCAGATACAGAAAGGGAGGCTCAGACCAATTAAATAAGTCAAAATTCACACAGCTGGTACAAGGGACAAAGCCACGTGTCTCCAACATGGGGGAGTTTTATCTTTTCAGTGCCTAATAAAATGTCTGGTTCACAGCAGATGTTCAGCGAGGCTTCAGTAATTAAAGAAATATTGAACGAGCTGCTGAGATGTTAATGCTAATCTTTCCCCATCAGCATGTTTACTCTTCATTCTCTTTATGAACAAATCATCCAGAAATACCAAGTTTGAAATGAATTAATTTTGCCCTCCATCTAAGACGAGCTACCTAGTGTGCGGGGCCTAGGGCAAAATAAAAAATGCGGGACCCCTTGTCAAAACTTGGGATTCCAAGATGACAATGCAGAACATTAAGCCTAGGTCACACGTGTCCCTCTGAAGGCAGCCCTGCATCCATCCACCGGAGAGTTGAGATATTTAAGCAAAAGACTTTCACATGGGTTAATGGAGTCCCCCGCTGAGTCACACTGTCTCATTCCCATACTCTGTTGTCTCTGACCAAAAATAACCTCCTCGTTCAGGACCCAAGAGAAACCTACCAACTGCCCTTTAGACTATGTCCAAACACACATGTTCTTGACCTTGCAGAGAAGTCCCTAGATACTTCCAAAAATGGGTGGGGACACATGCTAAAGAATAGTGAAAGCCATCCAAATGGTATCACTGCCATCTGATTATGACTTCAAAGAGAACTTCAGGGGCTTGGTTATTGTGTAGAAAAGGGGGTGATATATTCTAAAGTCCAGCTGCTCACATCGAAACTTCCTGAACTTGGAACAAGCCATCTTGTCTTCCACACAATCACACTGGTCCACCTCCTGTGGGTGGCTTTCATTGCTGCTTAAGGACCTAATAAGAAAAAACTGACTTCTGCAGGCTGAGTTGAGAGGGACAGGAACTTAGACATCACCCAGAACCCACTCAAACAATCATCTCTTCCCAGGGGAACCAAAGGGCAAGAGAGGAGAAAAGAGCCAAAAGGCTTCCAAATGCACTGAATTCAATACTGCCTGTCCCTCAGCTCCTTCCTTGACCCTATGTGGCCTCATCAAGCCACATTTGGTCCTGTGGAAAGAGGTCCTGTGGAGTGGGAGAGGAGACAATGTGGGTCTTCTGCGGGCTGCTCCTCACACTGCCTGGTGTCCTCTTACCTTCACCATCACTTCCTGAGAAAGGATGTCCCGTCAGGGGCAATCCTAAGTCCTGCTAACACATCAAGGTCACCTACGCAGCCCAGAAAAAACATACAGTAAAACTCACTGTGTTTAAAATCATCCTAATTGAACTAATCCTGGGGATTTTTAATGCAAGCAGCATCACTTTACCTGGTTAGTGTAAGAAAGTCACTGATTCCATATTCCCAGTGGTTGTAATAGGATCTGTCTTATACAAGACTCCCAGAAATCATCTCCACTTCATGCCATCTAATACAGGTTCCAGTGTTTGTCCTTTTCACCTTTAGTCAGCTGTACAAAGTAGGTTTCATTATTTTTAATTAATAAAAGTGAAATTGGTACTCAAAACTCAAGAGGTTTGCACAGGATCATACTGGGAAACAAATCAGAAAGAGAATGCACGTTGGTTGATCACAAAATAAGGGCACCAACCTCACACAAAGTGACACGTCAAACCAGCCCAGCCCCGCAGTCCACACCTGCAGAGGTGAACACCGTCAACTGCTTCCTACACAGGGGGCTGAACCTCTTCTGCTTCACTGTTCACAGCTTATCTGGAGCCTCCTGTATATGAAATCCCAGTGGCTGCCCCAGGTAATTCAGATGCTGCCTGTATTTGCTTTCTCATATCTCTTTTCATCTGCAACATGATGACTATTTTGTTTTTGGTTCCAATTATAAAGGAAAATAAGCAAAGAGGGGAAATCAGTTTGGGTTGAGGAGGTAAGAGAGACCCCTTTTCCTCATAACTGGCTTTTGAGGTCCTTGATTACTATTATTATAATTATTATTATTATTATTATTATTATTATTATTATTTTAATCATCACAAATAACTAGGTGGGGGAAGCTGTCAGGAAATACATGGTCCGAAGAGTCAGCTAGCTCATGGAGGCATTGGGTGAGTGCCTAAGAAGTGTAGCTCGCTGAGTGATGACCAGGGAAGTTTATATTTAGGGAAACCCCCGCATTCCGGTCTGCTCAGTGTTGCATTGGTTTTGATACTGAATTCTCAGGCACCAAGAAATCCTTTAATCCTAGGCAAACCAGGATGCTTAGTTGCCTTGGTTAGTCTCCTCAGTTAGTTAGGCAAACTGTAGTGGGTTTTCACCCTGGTTAGATAGGCCACCTGGGATGGGTAGTCTCCTGGTTATGTCAGGGTGAGGAGTCAGAGGAGGATGGGCAGAAACATGCCCCTGGCTGATGTTTCCACACAGCAAACACACATCTCAGACCCACTGTGTGCCCAGCGATTTATGAACCAGAGCTTCTCTTACTTTTTTGCAAGTTCAATAGAACAGGGGTAACAGATCTTTGAACAATTGCAAGAAAATGTGACTTGTCACTTAAGAAGTGCAGGGACCAAGTCTGTAGGTTGAAGGGGGACACTATCTCCATTGGTGTGCGTTGAAAAACCAGGCTTCCACTTGCAAGGGAGTTTGATCGGAGCTTTTAAAGAATCAGTGTTGGAATCTTTTAAAGAATCAGTGTTGGAATCAAACACTTATGAACTACGGGAAGGAGGAGCTGAGCCAGTCGAGCTGGAGCAGTCCTCCATGGGGGAGACTCAGGAGATGAAATAAGAACGAGATAAAAAATGCTTTCTAGAGAAGACCAAACAGTAAGTTTTTCAGGATCCCAAGCAACAGCTCCACTGCTATTAGGTATAAAGGCAGCTATCCACAGTATGTAAAAAAAAAAAAAAAAACAACACACTGAGTTCCAATAAAACTTTATTTACAAAAACAGATTGTGGTGGCCATGTTTGACCCACAGGTTTAGTCTGCCAATCTCTAATTTAGAAGAAGCAGGAAAAAAATGTTGGCCTTGAAATAGCTTATTAAAGAATGTGTTCTAGAAACATTAGGGGATCATGGAGGACAGGAGAGAGATGTCTTCATTTCAACTTTTGAGGAAATGTCAAGAAATGGGATACTTTCTATCTACACATCCCTTTCACTTAAAAGCAACAGCCAATATGAAATCAAATGGTTCCCTTGTGCCAAGATCTCCATTTGCATCATCAGACTACAATAGACCAGAGCAAGATGCAATGTCTCCCCCCCGCCTCCTTGTATTCCAAGAGGCTTAGAGTGAAAAAAATCAAATCTCTGCTTTTTTTATATACTGTCAGAGTTGGTCCTAGCAGCTCAACTATTGAGTCAAGGACTTAGAAAAAAAGGATGACTTTTAATCACCACAAGAAGTTTTGTGGCTACACCTTCAAGGGATGCAGGGGCGGAGAAGGGGGTGTAGTCATAGGGTCAGAATCAGCTAAAGCTAGTTGAGGAAAGGAGGTAAGATGCACTAAGCCCCCAAACACATACACGGTCCCCCAGAGCATCTGTTACTGCTGGTGGGCTCTCTTGCAGTCTGTAGACTCAAGCTATGAAAATACTTGCTGCCATGAACATCGTACTCCGTGACTTTCCATGCACACATGTTCACATTCCTGCAGGGTGTATCTCCCTTCAGTGTGTCTTATACCAGAAAGGCTGCGTGCCTATGCTGGACACTTGTCCATTTATCAATACAACAGATCCACTGTGTCCCATGTGGCTCCACAGCCCTCGCTCACAAGTCCTGAAGGCACAAGGAATTCATTATGGACCCAAAACTAAATGATGCAGAAGAGGGAGGTTCAGAGAAGACACAGGGTTAGAAATCCATGAGAAGGGATGCAGGACTCATGGAAATTTTCCCTCCAACCTGGGTCAGGAAATTCAGCTCATTATTGGTTTATTGTACTTTCATTAACACTTAATACCATTCTGAATCACTCCCATCAAGCTATTCTTCTATGTTTCCCCTCTACAATGCCCTAAATAGAAACAAATTGCAACATTAGCTAACAGAATTACATCATGTGAATTTTAAACACCACAACTTGGGGGAAATAAAGCTTTATTAGGAATCAGTTACAAATCTGCATTAAACAAAGCTGCAGATATTTTTGGAAGGCATTGGCTGTTTGAGAGACTGAAAGAAAATCAGTGTCTTTGAATTTTTCTAATGCTGTTGTGACTTTCACTGATTCAACAACCATATTTCAGGGCCCTTTCTATGACACAAAGCAAGAGTATTGTGCAACTTGGCTCTTGAAGTTGGGAGATGGGGAGAAGTAGACAGGGGTTTGATCATGTTGAACTTAAAGCCAACCAAAAAATGCCAAAGTAAAGAGGTGCTCAGTCTGAGGAGATTGGAAATGCATTTGGAGAAATCAACTGCATATTCTTTTTTTTTTTTTTTTTTGGATATCCAATCTTTGAAACTCTCAAAAGTCCACACCACTGAATATTGCAGTTACTATTTTACTCACTAACAGGGGATAGTGTCTTAAAGTAGGAATAAAATTCAGTCAATTAACCTTGGTTTACAATTCATGATCCCGGCTAAGTTTCTTGATTTTTTTTGAGCAGGGTTATTATGTATAGTTGTGTAAGCTGCTCACTGAAAAAAAGTTCTGCACATTACAGACCAAGTAAAGGTTAAAACCCTGCACCTGAGGTCTCTACCAAGTCATGGAACTGTGTTTCCCAGGGTTCTCAGTAGAGCAAAGTCACTTTGGGGCTTGTGGTGGCCCTGACTCTAAACCTTAGTTTTCCCACCTAGAAAACAGAGACACAATCATGAATTTTACAGAATTTCTCTGGGATGTTGTTTTACATCACACAAGGAGAAGGCATGCCACACTGCCTGACACTTTACACGAATCGTTCTAAAGCTGTCTTTGCCAGTGTTATCTGAGAGCAGAGTGAGTCTGCAGAGTGTCAGCTTGATCTGCTACCTCATAGAGACTCCTCCTGCCTTTGGGTAGCAGTGAAGGCTGTTTGAAGAAGTTTAGGCAGACGCCGAAGGCCAGGGGCTGGGCTGGTGCCCAGGCAGTGGGCTGGTACTGCTAACTTATCCTGCCTGTTCAAAGAAAAATGAGGCTCAAATTTCCCTTACCCTTTACCTTTGCTAGTTATATACCTAGATGCTGTCATTCACTTTTAAGATCTTTTATTCATTTAACAAAACCTGCCATCAACTATTCAATGTTTGAAATCCTTGTCCTCATACTAAGAAATGCATGAAGGGACACGCAGGTCAGACATCACCTTTTGTGGGAGTTCATGTGGCAAGAAACCTTATTTCTTCATAGATCTATCCATAAAGGTGGCCTCTTGCAGTTTTTCAGTATTGAAAGCAAGATAATGAATATCATAGGAACTTGGGGGGGGGCTTAATTCCACAGTGCATTATCATCATACCTGTGGATGTGATGATGGTTGTTAGCTGACGGTGCTCATCAAAGAAGATTCCTGGAAATCAACACACACATCATACTAAATGATCATGAAGGCATTTTGGGGTCTTAAGAAAATATGACATTTATAAAGAAATATAAATCCTGGTGCTGTGCCACACACACACACAGAAGTTCAAACTGCCTGCCCTAGGTCAATTTCTACCCCATGGATTGGATCCCGGATAAGCAATTGGATCCAGTTCTGATTCCTGAGCCATTACACCCACCAGTGATGAGATAACCATCTCAGCTCTACCATTCAAACCACTCATCCATTGTTTGCTGCCTGACAGTCTGGACTAACTAATGTGATTAAAATATGGTTGAGTTAGTGGCAACAGAGATACCATCTGGGATTGACCTAAGAGGAAAAAGTACAGAATGCAGATAGGCAAGACAGGAACGGAGACTGACAGTGCCTAGGGCTTTGCTTTCTATTAGCAAATGATGTGCCCATGGAACAATTAGTTGACTAATAAGGGAGTTGCCACGGGTATCAAACAGAGATGCCATTATCAGTTCTGTCTGGAATGACGTCAGGCCAAAATAGGAGAGAAGATCTAGACCTCAGGAATGGAGCTCAAGAAAGAAACAGAAGATAGAAATCGGGAAGATGGGAACTCAGTGCATCTAGTGGGAGGCACAGGGCGAAAGACAGCAGAGAGATTACGGAGGTAAAGAGAAAGCACGACAGGCCAGCAGGTGGGAAGGGAGTGACAGTTTCTGCTGCGTTCGTGCATCGTCTGTGTGTCTGTCTCTGACATCTGGCCTGAGATGGATTCTGTGACAGTCCATGATTGATGCAGGAGACTTGAGATGGGAAGGTTTACAAAGGATGGAAAAAGGCTTACAAAGGGAATAGGGCACCTAACACTATCAGAGTGGGAGCGCACATGAGCAGAGGGCATCACGGGAACAATAAGTATGGTGCTGGTGTCATCACGATGGCACGGTCGCGCGCCTCAGGTCCCGCCTTTCAACATACTCAAACATTTAAGAAGAAATGAGTGCTGCACCTATTTCTAGACTTTCAAAAAATTCCACTACAGTAAAATTGGCAGGAGGAGTGTAGTTCTGCAAATCTCAACACACGCTTAATTTCATGTAGCTACTAACACGATACAGAAACAGAATGGCTCCCAACCCCACACACTAAAAAAAGAAACTCCCATGCTATTCCTTCTTAGCCACCCAACCCCACCTTCAATGTTTGGAAATCACTGGCTGATTCTCAGTCATTATCTTTTTTAATGCCATATAATGTAAACTTTGAGATTCGTTTCTTTTCCTCCATGCAGTGCCTTCTAGATTCGTCCAAGTTGTTGTGTGCATCAACAGTCTGTTCCTTCTGTCTCTTGCTGCAGCTATTCCAGTGGACGGACACCCCGCAGTCTTTATCCACTCCTCTGTGGAAGGGAATTTGGTTTGCTTTTCTCATTTCTAGTAGCTATGAGTAGAGCTGTTACAGCTATGCACGCACGTGTGGGTCTTTGTGAACACTGGTTTTCATTTCTTTACGATGAACATGCAGAAATGAGAACACTGGATCATGTGGTAAGTGTATCTTTGGCTTCATGAGAAACTATCAAATATTTTTCCAGGATGGTTGTATTATTTTAGATTCTCACCAACAACACACAGCCCCAGTCACTCCGTACTCTCACTCATCACTTGTCATCAGCAGTATTTATTTATGTTTTTATTTGCTACTCTAACAGAGCATACTGGGTAGCTCATCCTGGTTTTAATTTTCTTTTTTAACATTAATGATTGAATACCTCTTTATATGCTAAAGTGTCTTCTCTATATCCTCTTTGATGAACTATCTATTCAAGGGTTTTTTTGCCTATTTTTTATTTGATTTGCTTTCTTCCTGTTTTGAAAGTCCTTTGTATGTTCCAGGTATCAGTCTTTTGCATATGTGGTTAGTAACTATTTTTTCTTTTCATTCCTCGGGAAGTGTCTTTCACAGAGCACACAGTTTAAAGTTGGACGACGTCCAGTTTTCAAGACTGGTGATCCCCCGCTGTCTCAGAGCATGGAGGGCCCCTGGCTGCTCTTCACCCTACAGCTGAGGGGTTTCTGCCGGCACTGTCTGTATTCAGTGATGTTCACTTTTGTGTTTTGAGCTCCCTTGGGTCCTGTCACGAGGTAAATGAAGAAAAAAGAAAGAGTGGTAGATTCACCACAGGTTCAAGGAAACTGGGAATTCTGCCCTTCCCCCTCCATCCACTTGTCCCTGTCAGCTTTCAGAGCGCCCCACAGCTTAAGCACTAGATTGAGCTTTATAGCTTAACTCGGTCATTGCATGGAACAGAAGAGAGTGCATAGTCATCACCTGAACTAGAATCCAAAGCTGCCTCTCCTGTGTGCACACATTCAGTCTCAGAAATAAGCACTGCCATGGAGAGAACTGGTGTGTTGAAGGCAGATCTGAGGTGGGATTTTCTCTGACATTAGCTGCATAAACCTGGAGGTGTGGTTTGGCGTCTATAAAACCTCTTCTGCGCTTGTTCTTAGGGTGGGAGGTGAGTGCATGTCACCGAGGAGGGTTTCTTCAACTAGGTGACACACAAACTTCCTGAAACAGAGAAGGTACGAATTGCCATTCCCTTATCACTTCCCCTCCCCTTTGCCCCTCTGATGTCTCCTCTGCTGCAATGGTGATGGTGACAATGGTGATAGTGGGGAGCTGTGTTTACAACTTCTTGTATCTGGGAGCTGGTGGGAAGGGGGGATGATTTATAGTTGGATAAGCTTAAGGAAGCTTTAGCCATGAGAACCCATGTTTCTGTGCAAACAGGGTGCAGAGGACCTTTAACACTGAATAAAGCCGTCACTGGAGCAAGGCTGAGATGCCACCATCCTGTCTCATAAATCGTTAGCAAGGTTCCCATCAATATGCTACAGTGGCCATTGACGTTCCGTTACAAATGCTTAAGGTACAACGGCAAGAAGTTTCACCGTACAAACTTAAAAGCCCAGCCTCGTGTTTCTATCACTAGAAATAAAATGAGATATGGTAGAAACCAGCTATTTAGCTGACTATTAATGTGAGGGAAGCAAAAACAGGGTTTTATAATTAATTTAAATTATTATGTATTTATATACAATAACACACAATGGTATAATAGTGTATAATATATGTTATATAATAACACAAGCAAATGCTTTAGAAGGGTAAGCCTGAGTGTCACATTCTGCGGTGGGCATGTTGGGTTAAGGTGGAGCATTACACACTGGTGAGACCCCCTGTATCAGTGATTCCCAAAGGAAGACCAGGACCCCTGCAGTTCTTACCATGGCAATTTGGGATTCTGAAAAGGCTTCTCAGCTTCCAGACCGCAGCGGGACTTTGCTTTCTGATGCGGGCAATAGCGAGGATTGGCCATCCCTTGAGCAACTGCTCTGCCTTCCTTTCATAATCCCTGTGATTCGTGTGCCCTTCTGCGCCTTGGCTTCCAGAACATCTAACGCAACGCCCAGCCTGTCTTTGTCTAGGGACTAGAGGCTCAGGGCATGTTCTCATGTCACTTGTGCACAGTGCTCAGGACCGCCTTTGTTTGTCTTGGGAATGCACATGGTTCTCACCCTACCTAGGAAGGAAAACTGACAGCATGAACCCTTCTCCTGAAGTCCACTGTCACCCCCTGTAATCGTCTCTCCTCACCACACCAGGTGATTTTTCTACACGGCCTGGCTGAGACTGTCCTGTATCCGCTTACAGATGTCTCCACTGTTCCCCTCTGTCCGAGACAGCAAGAAGCACTAAGGGGTTGCAGCTAGGAGTTCAAATTCCACTCAACCATGACACACCGTCAGCAAGTGCCTCAGTTTCCTTACCTGTATGCAGGAACTACTGCAGGTAACGCTCTCACGTCCTCTCCCACGTGCTCTCTTCCGGGTATTTCCTGCATGCAGCACATCACCACCCTCACCTGCGTTTCTTTTCCTCTGCACCTTTGTAACAGCACCTCTCCTGAATCTACTCAAGCCATTTCTCCCACCATAAATGCCCTCACTCACCCCTCCTGGGTACCAATTCGAGCCACTTTGCAAGTGTTAACTCACGAATTCTCCAACAATCTGAAATTGTACCCCCCCCAACCCCTGTCATACTTTGTCCCTCTTATTCCTTCACAAATGGATCAATTTTATTTATCAGGTAGGTAATTACACAGTGGCTACTGCATGCCAAAAAGGCATAGTGTAAATCTTTGGGAGACCATCATAAAAGGAAAACGAAAGTCTTGGTGTTGCTCATGTTAGCATAGGGCCAAAGCAAAGAAAGATAAAAATGTTTAAATGTAGGAGACTGTGAGACTCTTGGTGTCATGATGAAGGGTTTTAATTCAAGGTGCTAACATTCTATTTCTTAAACATGAGGTGACTGCTTTAATTTTCCTTCTAATTGTGTGTCTACCTCCTTGTGGGGTAAGGGACAGGACAGTGATGACAGTGGCGATGATGATGATGATAAACTTATGGCACCATATTTGGTGCCAGGCCCTGTGTTAAATGCTTTATATGTCAGAAATTCTCCACTTTGGCTCTGCATTGCAAACCCATGGAGGACCTTGGGCATCACAGTCTGCACCCCACCTTATCAAAACAGGATCTCCTGGGTGCAGGTCAGACATCAGCACCTTCCAAGTAAACGCACTGTGCAGTTTCCCATGGGTTTTATCTACATTTCCCAGTTTATCCTGATGAAAACCATCACCTGGAATATTGGTAATGACAAGACCTGGACCCCAATGCTACTGAAGCAGACTTTCACAAATAGGGAGACTAAGAAGCTGTGTTTTTAACAAACACCCCAGATTTTGATTTTTATCATAAAAAAATCATTTATTTGACATTACCACTGTAGTTGCACAATAATGTTTTGCTTTGTATATTCTTATGAAATACCCACATTACCTTGTTAGAGGGAGGAACCACAGAGCTGGGGCTTCAACCCGTGAGGTTTCCAAGAGATCCCACCCCTGCTCCACCACAGGTTGGGGCAGGTCGAGGCCATGTTGAGCTGCAGGAGGGAAGATGACCAAGTGAAGACCATGGGCAGCTTTCTGAAGGCTGCAGCTGCATCTTATCCAGCTCCTGAGCCTCACCAAATAGAGTGCCAGAGACCTTCTAGGCATTTATGTTTGCTGAGACATGAAAGAAGTGACCAATGGAGTGAGCACGTGTGACCCAGCAAGCCTTTCCTGAAGGGCGGATCCTTTACTAGTTCTATAGAAGGGTGGGGGCTACAGCATTTCCATGTGGGCCTCTCAAGTGTCCATCATCTTGCTGTGTGACTTGAGGCCAATGTTTAGCTTGCCTCAGCCCCAAATCTACAAAATTGGAGAAGCGCCATCCAGTTTCTTCCTCGAGTAGCATTTTGGAAATCTCAAGTTGCACGCAGACACCAAACAATGACACAAATGTGCCGAAGGCGGGCTGTGCCGTGGGCCCCTCCACACACATGTGCGCCGCTCCTCGCTAAATTGCTCATTAGGAGTATTGTTGGAAAGCCAGTGCCGCTCCCCCACCCCGTGATTTGCACAAGTTCTGGAGAACATCTTGTAACTGATAGTCACGTCTCATTCCCCATCTCTGCACTGTCTGGGGAGGCTTCTGGGGAGGAGGCACAGCTGGGGGGAGTTTTGTACTCACTGAAGAGAGGATATCTGGGCATTGGGCTGAAATCCCCAGCTGCACCACCCTGGAAGACGCTTCACCTCGTCTCAGTGCTCATCGGCAATATCAAGATGCCAACGGCAACGGTCTTTTGGGTTTCTGTGAGAAATGAATTCGATGGTGTCTGTAAAGCACTTAGCGACGGGTATATGGTCAGAGAGAAATAGGTGGGTGGCACTGTCCTGCAGCACCACCATCTCAATCCTTCTGCAGAAAGAAGCTGGAAGCTCTGGGTCTTTCTCCAGGAAGTCTATGTATTTCCAGTACTGATGGCAGAGGACCCCTTCCCAACAGTGGGCCTCCCCTGGTTGTGCTCAGATCCACAGGGTTCTCAGCTTCCGTGTGGAAGGATGTGCGGGGTGGCTCTCGGCAAATCATCCTCATCCTCATCCTCATCTTCAACCTCCTCACCCTCCTCCAAGAATGAGATTCAAGGAAAGGGAAACTATTTTCAACTTTTACCCCCTTCAATGAGCTCCACTGGCCTCAGGGTAAAATGTCAATTAAAGGTACCATATGATTCCGTCCTTGTTGGCAGCTTCCTGTCCTTGGCCTGTCAAGGTCCAGGCACATAGGGCTTCAGGTTTTTTTTAATCCAATACACTCACTTCCACCCAAGCCTTTGTTCTTGCTTCTTGTTGCCAGTGACACATCTTGTCCTCCTTCTGGTCTCAGGAGCTGATGCATCAACTCAAGACAGTGTCCTTACTACAGTTGATGGGCATTTTGGCTGTTTCCAAGATTGAGCTATTACAAATTGTGCTGCTATGAACATGGGTGCACATATATCACGGTGACATGACCTTTTCAATTTTTCTGGGAAAATACCCAGGAGGGGAATAGCTGGATTGAGTGGAGCTTCCAATCTAGTTTTTTGAGGAATCTCTACACTGATTTCCACAGTGGCTGCACCAGTCTACACTCACACCAACAGTGGAGCAGTGTTGCTTTTTCCCCACAGCCTCGGCAACATTTGTTATCAGTTGATTTCTTGATGGCAGCTATTCTTTCTGGAGTGAGATGAAATCTCAATGCTGGTTTAATTTGCATTTCTCACATGACCAGTGATGGTGAACATTTCTTCATGTATTTATTTTCCATTTGTATGTCTTCATCTGAGAAATGAGTATTCATCTCAGATGTCCATTTTTGGAGTGGATCTTTGAATTTAGGGTCTTGATGTTTTTTAATTCTTTGTATGTTCTGGATACAAATCCTTTATCTGAGGGACTGCTGCTAAAATTCTTTTCCACTCTGTGGGTTTTCTTTTCACTTTGTTAGTGATTTCTCTTGAAGTACAAAAACTTTTTAGTAAGATGAGATACCAGTTGTTGATTCTTTGAAGTACTTCCCATGCAGTTTGTGTTTTGTTCATACCCCTATGTCTCCAAGATGTCTACCTACCTTGTCTGAAAAAGATGTGGTATTTTATACAATGGAATATTACTCAGCTATAAAAAGGATGATCTTGAGGCTTTTATAAGCAAATGGAGGCAACTTGAGACTATCCTCACAAGTGACATAAATCAGACTCACATGTGTAAATATTGTCTCTCTAGTGTAAAAAAATAAAAAACTGAAAGAGTAATAAGATCCAAACTGTATAATAGATATTGTAATAATGAAAGGGAAGGAAAGTGATCAAAAGGAAACAATGACTTGTAGGTGTACACATGTAACTGTATGTATGTTTTAGTGTGCAAGATAGATAACCATACTACTAAGTTTTTGTTAGTTCATCAAACAGAATAGTTGGTGCTGTCATTATTTGATTGTCTGTTCATTTTTTATACTTTGATTTTATAACTTGAACAACTACTTCTAAGATAACAATATGTAATATATCAACTAGAGATGACTTCTTAAGGTTATTTTTTGAAATTCTGTATCATTTCTACCCTTCTTGTGTTTTGCTTTTTTTTAAATAAAAAAAGACTGCATCCCTAGCACACATGTAGATTGCCTCAACTTGATATTTTTTGAAAATAAAATCAGTTGCCCATAACTAGAGAAGATGATAACTTCGGTTCATCATTCTTTAGCTTATTACACATTTGAGGGACACTGGCAACATCTCCATCTTTACAGGACTACGGAGAAAAGGCAGTGCCTCACCCTCCAAAGCTCACAGGAACAAGGAGAGGGCAGGGAGAATCCTTAAGCCACATGCAGGTGCCAAGCACTGCCTCCCATGGTTTAGATGGATCTGCTCTGTAAAATAACCCACAGTCTGTGAAAATGTCCAAGGCTTGGCAATCCAGAAACCCAGCTCCACCTCTCTTATTCTGAAACTCTACTTCTACATTGTACTGAAGTGTTCTATGTGCTGAATGGACAGGGTCCCAGCACAGCAAAGGTGACTCCTGCAGGACACGTATGAAGTCTTGAGGGTGGGGAGATAAAATATGCGTCATATATAGGTTGCCTGCAAATATCGCCACCAATCCCATCTCTGTGCTATGGTTTACAGAAAGAGTTGGATTGTGTTTCTTCATTCTTGAACTCTGGGCCAGCTCGTGTCTTACTACAACCAAAGAGTGCAACATGGCAGAATGTCATGTGAGCTCTGGAAAGCAGTTCCCAAGAGTCCTGGGAGTTTCTGCCATTAATTTCTTGGGACACATCAGACCAGCCTCCTGAGGGAGAGACCACCTACAGACAGAGAAGTCAGCAACCTCCCATCCTTCTCATCCCCCCTCCCTGGGGGGAGGGAGTGCCCGGATGAAGGCGTCACATGACAACAGTGTGACCTGGGACAAAGTCAAGCAACACCCACACAATCCTGCTGAAATTGCAGAACCCTAAGCTAGTGCCTGGCTGTTGATTTAAATCACTGAATTCTAGGATGGCTGATTTCACAGCAACAGATACCTGGAACTTGGGGATATATTTCCAGAGCTGAGGGAACAGAGTCCCTGTGCTTTGGACTGAGTGTTGGTAACTTCAGAATAAAACACACGTTTGCTTCCTACATTTCTCTTAACACTATTTTGGAAGCAAATTCTGCCTTATAGGCAAGTGTAACCCATAGCATGCTGTATCTTTTCAGTTCCTGTAACTTCTTCATTTTGCACACATGTAGCATGAAGAGCCCAAGCCAAGGGATACCACCACGGTGAAGCACTGACATTGAATGGCATTCACATCTAGCTGGGTATATACGTGGTCAAGATAGAAGTTCATTGATAGGAAAGAGGATTTTAAAAAGAAATAATGTCTTTTCTTTTTCTTGGACTCTGAAACTCTCAGCTCAAATTTTGACCCTTCTCCTAGTGAGAGAAACAGCCCATCTCCCAGCTAGGCAATCACTATTGTACTGGTTAGCCAAGCTTTCCTGCACATTAGTGTAAGGACCATAGAATGCTCATTTCAGAGAGGAATATAATACACATCAATGTTTTCAACTGGAAGAGAGGCCCAAATGCTCAGAAGGCTCTAAAGCTGAGGCCTGACTAAGTCTTTCCATGAAAGCCAAATGGTTTTGAAATTACACTAAATTATCCATATTGATTAAACTAACTCAGATTCATAAACCAGGACGTGGAAATCTTTAGCATGTGGGTTTGTCCAGGTCCTATCAAGTGCAGTGTAATCTCTATTATCTAGAAGGAGCCAATTGGGCAAATTCAGATTTACATTTAATTCATGCACAATATTACTCAGCTTCTGACATTTCTTTGTTTTAACAAAGGTATAACTGAGAGTGAGAATTTTGAGCCCAAGGAAAGGGAAATGCTATTATCATCCAGATGGCTAGGTTTAGTGAAAAGCACACTAACTTTAAAAGCTGAGTCCATGGGTCTCTATTTTCCAGATAAGCCGTAAAAGAAACAAACTAGTGCAAATATTTGAACACCTCCAAGTACGGCAGGCACTGCTGCTTGAGTGGTCCAGCCCCATAAACATCACATCCTCTCTCTGGCCAGCTCCCAGCTACTGGTGTCCAAGGAACAAGCTCTGAGCAGTGAGACAAATGTGAAAAGTCTGCAGGATGGGCTGTGGGAAGCTTTGGTTTGGGAGGGATAAAAGGACACTCTCCGTAGGTCAAGCTCTTCACCCTCTCCGTCTTCACCTCTTTCCATTCAGGACAGTGATGAGGAAAGAGAAGGGGGAGCTGGGTATTTGTTCCACAATCTACTCCAACAGACTTAACACCGAACTTCTTTATTTCGTAGGACAAATAAATCTCTCTCTTTCCCATCACTTTCAGTTCCAGTGTCTGCCTCTTGGACCTGAAAGAATTTTTTAAAAGTTATCCATGAGCTTCTTTGATTCCTTTATCTGTAAAATGGCAATAATGATTTCTGCTTTGCAAATATTGCTGTGAGAAGTCAATGAGAAGATGCCAAGTGTAACAGTTTAATCTTAGCTCTCAGCTTGAGAGAATTAAGAGACTCCTGGAAAGGCAGCCGGAACATGGAGACGCTACACTCACTAGGGCATCAATCCACTGAGAGGAGAGCTGAGCACACTGTGGGAGGTACGGCCCAGGTGGAGGAGGTGCGTCCCTGGGTGAAGGCCTTGGAAGGGTGGCTGTCTCCTCGCTGCTCTTCCTCGCTGCCAGCTGCCATGAGCTGAGTAGCTTTACTCCACCATGGTGTTCCTAGCTTGAATCCAGCCAACCACGGACCAAAGCCTCTGAAACCATGAGCCAAAGTAAATCTCTCCCCCTCTACATTGCATATGTTGGCTATTTGGTTCCCAGCAACAAGAAAACTGACTGATGCAGCAAATAAGAAATAAACAGCCACATAAATGCAAATGGGTAGCATTATACTCTTAAATAAGGTATAAAGGGCAATTTTCATCTTCGTGTTTCATTTCTGTAGACCATTGCTATGATTACCTTTCCAAATACGTGGCAATTATTTCATCTAAGGAAAAAGTATGTGCAGAATGGGTTTTGATGAGAGTAAACTGGGAAATTTTTTTTGCTAATATTTTATAATCTTACACATTTATAATTTCCAATCTTTTTGTTAATGCCTAGCTTCCCTGGTGGACTTTTATGTGTGCATATATACATACTGCTATATTATGTTTTTATACCAACAAAAACAAATATAGATGTGTATATGTGTGTATACACACGCTGGCATATATATACATATATGCCACACATGTGTGCACACACACACGTACATCCACTATGAAGACACGGTGAAGCAGCTATCACTGACTTAATCACTAAAATCCCCAAAACACATGCTTGAAAAGGCTTCTTCAGGAGTGTTGTTGAAGTTTATTGCCAAATTCAAGTTCTCTTTACTTCACTGAAGGCTGATAACGATCTGCATTTCTGAAACCTCATAATTTATCCCTCAAGCCATACAAATTTGCTGTCCGAGGCACAGTTTAACAGTGCAGGGACTGAGTGATCAGTTGACCAAGAAGGATATTGGTTTGTTTTATTTTTAACAGCAAATGGGAAATCAGCTTATACCGTAACCTTGGCTTCAGGGAGATTATTTCATTAGATTGGAGGGTAATGTTATTAGCAGGAAGAAAATTCCTTTTGGCTTCTGAACACTCTTAATCCAACTCTGGGACTATAATACATTCCTAAAGTATTTTTCATTGTTCTCAATATACTAAAAACATTGACTTCAACTTGTAAAGCCATAAAATATTTGCAGTTATTGTTCAAGCAACAATACCAAAAAGTCTGCATCATTCTGAGTTAATTCTTATTTTATTTTATTTGGTTTCATTTTATTTTTTTTCCCAAAAAGTGGAGTCTGAGATAAATTCAAGCTCCCAGTTATCAGAGACAACAAACAATGTAGTACCCTCATATTCACTGAGTGATGTTCATGGAAGATTCCAGGCGGTCTTCTGAGAAAATAAACATCTTTCCAGGTCCCAGAAAGACATTCACCAGTGCAGTCTGCAAGCTGCTGGCCTCACTGAGGACCAATCCAGGCCATTTCCAGGGGGGAACCAAGAGACCATTTGGACAAGTTCCCTGTCCTTGAATTGAATTATTTCTCTAGCCAACCAGGAGGCCAATAATTGGTCAGATTTCCTATTCCCAGAGCTCAAGACATTTTGGTAATTCTCCAAGGAAAAATCAAAACAAATCTTTGCAAAAATGCAAATGGCCTCTGTGGAATTTCTTGAGAGCCAGGGTATTCAGGGTCACAATGTCAACATGCCCTTTGACTCGCTGCTATCATTCTCTTCTGGTTTCCTGTTCCTGGAAGCCTGTTCTCTAGATGGTTTTGATTAAGCCCAGTCTGGGGAGTCAGATTCTTAGTGCATTCTCCACCATATTTTATGATAAATCTCATTCAATTTCCTGTGTAGGGTGGCAAGCTTTATTGCTTAACAAACATTGCATCTACTCTGCCATAATTTATATCTGAATGGGTTTATTATAGGCGTTGCATTTCATTCATTGTGCAGCTAATTCCATAACATGCTTCCTGCCTTCTGTATGGCTGTTTGGCCATTATCAGCTTCCAAGACAATTGAATCTTTCCCTTGCAGTTTCACAAAATGGTTTATGAATATGTAATACAAACTGTGTTAACAAGGCAAATATACTTCATTTCTTTTATGGCTATTTCCAGCCTGTAGCTGGGAAGAGCAAGCATAACAGTGCGTCTCACTTAGAGTACCCCATGCCCTTAATATAGCAAAGCACTCGCCTTCGCAGCTCTCTTCAAAGGGCTGTATTGTCTCTGAGCGAGGCATGTGCCATTGTGCGGTTCTGTGCAATGAGCCCCAGTCGACCTCCCACGGATTCAATTATCTTCTCTACACGGATGGCACACTCTTCCCTCTGCTCCCCCAAGCTCTCTCTCCTAGTGTGGTCCTACTTGGCACTCTGACTACAAAATAGTTCCATTTGGGTGCCCTGCCGTCATGGTGGGAACAGAATTGCTCATTTTCTGCATATGACTCTTTCTCTCTGTCCCTTTCCCTGTGACCTTCGTGTCATGACATAGCTCTGGAGCAAGGGCCTGTCCAGCTAGATGGAAGATGTTCTGATCTGGTTCTCCTTTGAAAGGAAATTGTACAATTGGTCAGTCTGCATTTTGTATTCTAGTGTGACCCCTACCTGGGTCCGCTGCCTCCTCCTACCAAGCTATTCCACACTGGAGCTTTCCAAAGTGCAGGAGACATACAGCGATTGCACACTTACATGCCAGAGATTTTACATCTGCAGATCCCTTTTACTGAAAGAATTATTCCCACTCACAGGTATGGAGTGGAGGCTCTGATAAATTCACCAGCCTATTGTGCACAAGGCTTTCAAAAAAGGGTCCAAGGATGACTGAAACTTCCTGGAATCTGGGCACCAAAATCCATGGTGGCCACCTACAATGACTTCTAGTCTACCTACTTATATCCATGACCACTACCACTACCTTTGATTAAATAGCCATCAGTGTACGGGAAGCTCCTTCTGAATGTTCTCCTTCATGCTCTCTTCTCCATTTGAAGCCCACATTCCATGTGCCACAGTTCCCTGTGCTGCACCAGCAGCCACAATGCTGGAACTGCCCCACATTTGGACTGCCCTGTGTGATAGCTACTGGCCATAGCAGGCTATGGAGCACTTGTGGCTGGTGTGACTGGTGAAATGAATTCTTGATATTAGGGACATTTTAGTCATTTCTGTGTACATCACTGCACACAGTTAGGAGCCACTGCACCTTCCAAAACTGGATCTGATGAAGTCTCAGTGCAGTATAACATGGCTCAAAACAGTCCCTCTTCTATTCAGGCAGATCCCCCATCTAGTATATGAGGTTCTGTGTGCC
>PVLA01000874.1:238089-439394 GCA_004027455.1 Hydrochoerus hydrochaeris
CTCCTCCTCCTCCTCCTCCTCCTCCTCCTCCTCCTCTTTCTCCTCTTCTTTCTCCTCCTCTTTCTCCTCCTCTTCCAGGGAGGCCAAAGAACCTTTCTCAGCCACAGAAGCTTTGCAGGATCCCTGCTGGAGCTTCTCACCCCTGCAGCCATACTCTACAGTCACTGGTGAGCCTTCTAACCCCCTGATTAAGGTCTTTATCTCACTATTATGTCAGGTTGTTGTTAACAAGTTATCAAATACCTCATGGCTTAAAAGAACACAATGTGTTCTCTTACAGTTCTGGGAGTCAGAAGTATCTGAATCCCTAGGTTTGGTTCCTTCTGGAGACTTGGGATACAATGGTTCCTCCCCTTTTCCAGTTTTTGGAGGTCACATGCATTCCTCAGCTTGTGGCTCTTTTCTGGTCTTCAAAGCCTCCCTGTGTTTCTGTCTTCCTCTTTCAGTTTAAGGGTCCTTGTGGTTACACTGTGGTCACCAGGAACGTTCAGGGTAACCTTCCCATCTCAAGAGCCTCCATAACTGCAGTCTCATTTTCTAAGCAAGAGAATGTCTTTCCCAGTTCTGTGGATTTGATGAGGATAACTTTGGGGTCCATTATTCTGTCAACCACACTTGCCAACAGCACTGTGAGCTCCAGGAGAGCAAGGGTTCCCACCGTTGCCAAGGTCGATGTCCAGACACTATTTGAATGTGCACAGAAGGTGCAGGGATCTATGACCAATAAAAGAAACCGTTTAGTGGGAGAATCCAGGCACAGCTTCATCCGTGCGATCTGTGCCTTTTTGGAAATTCTCCTACCTCTCCTGTGACTGGTGCTTCCGTGTTCAGCGTTACCCACCTGTCTGGCTTGAAGCTTCCTCTCCTTGCTCCATACTTCACTGGCTTCCTTTCCTGGCCCAATACCCCGGGACTTCCTGTGCTGAGCTGACTGCCTCATTGAGTGATAAAGAGATGCCATTGTTTTGGGGACCATGAATTCACAATGGCTAAGTCTACGTCCTTCCCTAAGGGATAAATGGAGGCTTAGGATTACAGCGCCACCCTTTTGAGACTTCCCATTAACTCTTGGGATGAGCCATCCTCTCCCACCTACTAAGACTAAACTAAAACTACTAAGATGAAAAAGAATACTCCAGAACAAGATCCTTCTTAGCGTAAGATCATCTCTGTCCTCTTGGGACATCCTGGGATTATCCACTGCCTGCTGAGTTGTCGACCTCCAATCTTGCACTAACCCTTCCTATCACTGTACAGACCCATTACATTGTGTACATCCAATAAACATTGGCTGGTTTGGAGCGTATAGGTCTTTGCCCATCCTGCAGCGCCGACCCGCCAGCCCTCCATCATGCATTACTAAATTTGTCGGCTTTTTATTTCATCTTTCATCCTTTCCCCGTACCCCTCATACAGGCTGCTGGGGATCCTGGCCAGGTCCCCAATACCACTGGGACAGGAACTTTGGCCAATCAGAAGAATCACCACGGCAGCCTCCTCCAGAGCTGCACAAGTCACTGAAGCTCACAAGCACTAATGGCAGATTTTAACAGGTAGTCGCAAACCACAGTTGCCATTTTGCAGAACGCAGGCTCAAATGTATGCAAACACACACACATATGCATGCATGCATATTTCTGTAAAATCTATTTTTGCAAAAATAAAACAAAAAAACCCTCATGCTGACAGCTGTTGCCTCAATCACTGAATTTCAAAATACGTGGTTTTTTTCTCCCCATAAATTGTGCATGATTCCAGAATATTTTTGGAGCTGAATGGGTAGAATCACCTAATCCCATGTCCAGATGTCTCCAGCCCCTTCACATCAGATGAGGAACCTGAGGGCCAGAGCTGGAACTGGGTCTGTCCCCTGACTACTAAGGTGCTGATGGCAGCACAGTCACCTAGACTTCTGGTTCTGTGTTTATTCAACAGTCACATTCCCTAGAGACAGCTCTCAGAATTGTATTCCTTGGGTTTCTCATACCCAGAGCTGGCTGTGTAGTTGGATTTAGAACCTAACAAATCTAGATAGAAATTCTGGCCCCCTCCAATACTATGTATTTGTTAATGACTAAGTGAAGTCACCTAAAAATTTTGCTCTTCCATGTGTAAAAGAGAGAAGGGGAGGAAGAAGAAAATACTAGCTTTTGAACATCCTTGTCACAGGGACTGAATGGGCTAATACTTGGATGGTCACTGTCTACTGCACTTACCGTCCCACTGGCTGACACGGTCTCCCTCTTCTTCCTTCTCCTTTGTATCCACTGTTCTGAAGACTCGTCCTTCTCCCAGAGATTTGTCAATTCATTCGACAAATGCTCACCAAGGATTCCCTGAGTGGGACACTCCGCCAGGCCCTCAGGGAGAAGGGGAAGAAGCCATTGTCCTTGCATCATGGTGCTAAAAGTCTAGAGAAGTCCAGAGAGTGAATGGGTGGTGGTTGTGGCTGGTTAGGTTGACTCAGGAGACACAGAACCACACCAAAGCACCTAGAGGAAAAAGTGCCACCTAGACACACACCTCGGGTACATGTGGGAATCTGTGAAGAATGGAACAAGTGTTCCCAGCAGAAGGACAAGCATGCAACAAATCCAAAAGGCGAAGGGCAGGGAAGTTGGGTTGTGTGCTGGGACTAAAAG
The DNA here is from genome assembly GCA_004027455.1 of Hydrochoerus hydrochaeris. Taxonomy (NCBI): domain Eukaryota; kingdom Metazoa; phylum Chordata; class Mammalia; order Rodentia; family Hydrochaeridae; genus Hydrochoerus; species Hydrochoerus hydrochaeris. Next base: position 240,732 of record PVLA01000874.1, read on the forward strand.
GTGAGACTCAGGAAGGCCATAGGGATGTATGAGGCCGGACCATGAGACGGTCAGGCTTAGAGAAGGTAAGAAAGAGTCCTCTGAGGCCACCTCACTCCCACGCCATGAACCATGCTTGCTTTTAGCTTACAACAGAGAGCTGTAGACAAGCTCCCTGCTTCCAAGTCCCCATATCGTGTAAGGGAGAAAAAAACAATGTGTAAATGGGTTAAATAGAATTCCTAGAGAACAAGGTAGAAGGCTCCGTGCTGCAGAATTCAGGCGAGATGGGGATTTTGCTGGAGTCCACCCTGCTGGGCGACCCTGGTGCTTTACAACCATCTGTGGGCTGCAGCTCACTGGGCCCTGACATCAGTGCTCACAGAGTCAGGAATGTGGGGTTTTCAATAAAAGTGCAGGCAATGGGCCCAGAGGGAGCCCCAGCTCAAATGAGGTTTATATTTTTATGTGGAACGTAATCACGTTTGGTCATGATAGAAGTGGCCCCATTACTGCTATTAGAGTGTTTACGACTCTAAAGGGGATACGGAGCTGTGGCAGTACGTGCTTGCAACCACAAGCAACAGGGTGTGCTGATTCTAGAAGCCACTATGGAATCTCAGCAACACACAGTTTGGGCTGATGGGCATTGCCTTTGGGAGCTTGGCTGAGAAGGCCAGGCCCCTACAGGTCCAGAGAGGATCTCCCCAGGAGAGACAGTGGGGTTGCAAGAGACACAGCCACCCCCTATGAGAACGTGCTCTCCACACTTCAGCCATCAGCTTCTGAATCCCTACGAAGGGGGACCTATGGTAGCGACCCACCGTTACACCCATTTCCACACGTCCTGCCTTCAGCTCAGAAATCTCCTGGCCTCCCAGGACATAGTCAGTAAGCACAGTTGTTCCTCATGTGTGCTGTAACAAACTACCACAATCTGGGTGGTTTCATCACAACAGGGATCTGTCCTGCAGTTCGGAAGGCCAGAAGTCCCACATCAAGGTGTTGACAAGGTCGGTTGCTTCTGCCAGTTTCAATCATCTCCCAGTTTCTAGCACTTGCTGGTCACCCTTGGAGGCCCAGGCTTGGAAGCCCACATCTCCACTCTCTGCCTGGTCCCTCACAAAACTTCTTCTCCATGTTTTTCGTGCCCTGTCTTTTTCTTATAAGGACCCCAGCCACTGGAGTTAGAGCTCACCCTCATCCAAGATAATTTTATCTCAAGACGCTTACCTACATTGGCGAGAACATTTTTCCAGATAAAGTATGTTCTGAGGTTCATGGTAGAGATGCATTTGGGAGTCCACTGTTTAGCTTACAACAGTAAGCGAGAGAGACAAGAGCTGATCCAAGTCCCTTCAGATGCAAAGCCACTCATGCAGGGCACATGAGGCTATATGATGCTACCACTGTTCACACCACCACCTCTGGCTTCCTGGCCCTCCATTGCATCCCCTGAATTTTCTTTACTTCCTGACTGGCACTTGGCTCCCAGCTGCCTTTCATCAGCACAGTCCAGGCCTCTTCAAAACTCCAGTTGGCCAGAAGTATCAAGAACCCTAGGAGAATCACACGGGTCCAAAGACTGCAGGCAAATTCAGTGGTTCAGGGTAGAGTTGCCCTGATCTTGAAATGCGATGAAATTCTGAACCTTGTCTTCTGGTGATAAGCTGGTCACTTCGGGTAAGTTCTCCTACCACTCTGAGTATCAGTTTCCCTGTTCGAAAATCGGGTACTGCATCCTGTAGTTTTAATTAGCAGAAATAAAAAGGCTAATGGAGCACAGCCTCCTTAGGCGGAGTAGGTACTGAACAAATCTTTGCTTCATCCAAATCTAGTTGCTTCCTTCAGTGACACGGAGCAGAGCAAGACTCCAACAGGAAGGGGTTTTTGAACCTGTCAAGTACAAGTTGATAAGTGGGTTGATGTCGACACAACTGTGCTTGTATCAGGCACAAACACACATAGATACCCACATGCGTGCAGCCACAGTCGTGATTAATTGTTCTGTCTGTGGGAATAGCTAAGCCTGTCTCCACTCATCCGTCTACCTGTCCATCTGTTTCCTTTGTTGAGTGCCTGTACTGGATGCCAGATTCCACTGAAGCACTGCACACACACGACTTCCAGCTCTGCATCAAGCCTCCCCAGTCTCCGTGATGACCCCCCATCACGCTGATGAATGGACACAGCTTGCCTCTCGTCCTCACGAACTAAGTGGCAGAGCTAAGACTCAAGCCCCGAGCGACAGAACCAACCTCCTGTACCACCTGGGGCACTGTCTATGGGAGCGGCCAACAGGACAGCCAGACAGTCGCCAGGGAGCAGAAAACATGCCCAGTCAGCTCTTCATGGATGGATCAGGAAAGGGGTGACAGGAGAGATGGCAGGGAGCATTTTATGGCCAAGCAGCTGCCTCACAGCTCAGGAGCCCATGAGGCCCCATCCTGTGGCAGGGGGAGCCGGGGCAATGGGGAAATCCAAGTTCAAGCCCTGAGCTTGTCTTTGGTGGGTTCTGGGACCTTGAGATACTGACTGGGCCTATCTGAGCGCTTGTTTCTGCATCTACTACAAAGGGATGAAATATCATCAACAAAAGAGTGACATGGAAACGCAAAAAAAAAAAAAAGCACATTAAAGGCACAGATGTTGGAAACTGGTCAGATCCAATAACAGTAACGCACATATGTGTAGACAAAGAGATGGACCATGCAGTGTGTGGGAACCGAGGCATACAGATTCTCTGCCACTCCAGGAGTCTGCAATCTAGAATTACTCAATATCTATCTATAGCAAGAATACACATGGGACTGTATTCACCTACTAGACCACTTTAGGGTGATAAAACAAGGTACAGCTACAAGCAACAAGAAAAACATCTTGCAAGCATCGTGTTAAACAGAATAAGCTAACACACACCATAGTTCAAAATGAGACAGAGTTGGATCTATGGGTTTAGAATTCAAGTTAGTGGCTACCTCAGGCAGGGTGAGAGCGGTGACTGGAAGTGGGTATGAGGCTGCTCCTGGAGGCCTGGGCTCTGTTGACTGACCCGGATGCTGTTCCCAAGGAGTTCAATTAGTGAAGTCTCTGAACCTGTAGTTTCGATCTGTGAAACTCGTTTTTATTATAGCTCAATGAAAGCTGCTTTTTAAAACATCCCATGGTTCTCAGAACCTGCTAAGGAAGATCTCATTTTCCCTACCTGAGTGTTTAAATCACTATCTCTGTAAGAAGAAAACCAACCACCTGCAAATCGCATCCTGAGTCACACTGACTCGCTAGGGCACCATCAGTGTGGAGATGGGAGGTGAGGAAAGGACCCACAGGGCACAGGAGGAAGTCAAGAAAGTTGGAGGGGGGCCGGCTTATTACTAAGCCCTTGTGGGTCCCTGAGAAGTGACCCCTGAGCAACGTAAAGGCAGGCACCAACTCATAGAACTAGTTTTTGCAGACCTTCGGCAAATCAAGCTGGACTCCTAGTCCTGCTCTCTAGAACCCTGGTATCCTGGTCACCTCCACATCTTCCTCACTGTCACTGCTGCTCTCTGGTCACGCTGACCTTTGTCTGGCTTCCTCTGCATCCCTATATCTTACCTGCAGTGGTAGCCTCACAGCCTAATGTGTTTCCTCCTAAATGGCTCTTTTTTTTTTTAACAAATCTCTGTTCTTTTATTACCTTGAGATTGTCTCAGTAATTTCATTAGCATTAATTTATCTCTGCTTATTCTACCACGTCGTCACTCACCGCCACAGTCATCATTCTATCCATTAGGCACTTTTCCTCGTTGAAAGTCTGCAGTCTCTCTTTAAAAAATAGAAGCAAGGATGCCTTCTGTTTGTTAGGATAATAGATTTTTCTCCCTAAAACGTTTACCCAGGCAAGTGTACGTTTACCCAGATAATCCCAGATCACACTGATTCTCAAAATCCCAAGTCATCCTAGACACAACTTTGTAATGCAGGGATTTCAAACTATGCACAGGAACCAGAAAAGGTGTGAATGAACGATGGCATGTAAATGTGATGGTGGGGTGTAGGGGGCACAGCATCAGACAGCAAGACCGGCCTGTGACCACACTATCGCTAAGCAGCTCTACCCCAGTGCTACCACTTAGGAATGCAGATGATTTGCTGCCAGACACTCTGGTTATCCAAGAGATGCAAGAAAAGAAAAAGTTTACAGTTTCAATATTAACTGTGCAAGGTTTTTTTTGTTGTTGTTGTTGTTTTGTTTTTTGTATTGGTAATAAATTTAACATGCCTTAGCGCGGCATAGCCTGCAAGTACCAAACTATTTCTGTGGGCTTCCTGTTGGTGACATCCTCCATTCTGACCACAAGCAACTATTTATAAAATGAAGAAAGGTTGCTGTCTCATCAAAATGACACAGGAGCAGGTTACAAGGCACCTACTAGCAGCTCAAGGGTGTTTCTGCCTCACCCACGAGGAGAAAGACATCCGTGCATGCATCTGACTTGAAATAAACTAACTATAACAAAACTATGGTTTGACTTGAACAAGGTAAATTGAGACGGTCTTGTGTGCTTCTGATTATTAGCATCAAATAAAAGCCCATAGCTCCATTATAAGGGCCCATCACAATAATCCTAAGAAGAGTTAGGCTGTTTGTGCATTTGACATTAATTTATAGCCAACCTGAGCAAAAGTGTCCACAGAAGGTGCTATGGTAGAAAATGCTTCTTTGTGAGGACCAGAGCCCTCGCTGTTGGCAGCGGCCCCTTTTAATTCTGTCTCAGCAGCTTGGGCCTAACCTAACTCAGATTTTAAAAGAAAGAATAATCGTAAATCTGCATGAAGTTTCTGATGATTAGTTTTGCTTGGCACTGGGCCAAAGAGCCAGACTTTTGCCAATTCCATATGTACATGTAAGTTCTTTCAAGAAAGAATGTATTAATCCTCCCACTAGGCTGGGGATCAGGAGTTGGGGGGGCCTCGTGGAAGACAGAGCTTTCTTGAATTTAGTTATATGTTTAGAGAGTACGCAAAGACCATGTAACAGGCACTTAGTAAGTGGTCTAAGCACCATGTTATGCAACTGGTTACCTCACTTTATCCCCAACATTGCGCTGATGAGCACAGGTTATAACATTTTCAGACAGATCAGAAAACTGAGACTCAGATTTTAAGAAATTTACCTAAGTCTATGCAATGACCAAGACCTTGAGCTGTCCTGTCTGTTGCAAAGCCCCTGTTGCCTAGGCCAGCAGCTGCCATGGCCATATTATTCTGCTTCATGTGATGTCCACTGCTGTATTTTGTCAGTGAGTCAGTGGTGACTGATTCCCATTGCTGTGGCCCAGCTATCTGACTTCCTTGCTCTTCCCTCTTAAAACTCAGCTCAAAAGGAAAGCATAACAGCTGTTGAGTCCAACAAGAGCAGAAAAAAAAGATGAAAAATTCACTGATGGTGTAAGTGCTTTCTATACTATTAAGGAGAAAAGAAAAAAATACAAACACAGAGCTCAGAACTATGGGTATAAACAGAACTCCTAATGTATTTCATTAATAATCGTTCAGTCTGGACAATGAAGAGCTGGTTTGTGATGGATTCCAGCAACTTTAGCAATTTGAAATATGCAACAAGGCGGAGTCCTCAGGCCTGAAAGGGAAGCGTTTGGGTTGCAGGCCGTAGACACACACGCTTTCATCTTTCCTCTCAGTCGATATCTGTCACTGGGCATGTCACCTTGTTACATCGCCCCTTCCTGTCTCAACTTTCCACCAGAAACAAAGACCGCGCTCCGGGTAAGAGATTAAATTCCTAGTCTGGTGAAAGCTGGAAAATAGAAGCTCCCACAAGTTTCCAATCCACCCCTCACCTGCACCTGCCTCACACACCCACCCTCCCCCCGTTAGCATGATTCACTGCCATTCCTGGCCTGGGGCACAGGAATGAAACTGGAACACGCAATTTTGGTGGCAATGTGGGTTTTGTTGTTGCAAAAGAAAGATAATTCACCGTTCCATAATCGAGGTAACTTGAGTCTAAACAGCTGAGCTTCCTGCTATGCGACTTCCAGGCAGGAGTCACTCAGAAGCTGTGCATGTTGATGTGAGCAGATAACATCTTACCCTGTTCACAATCACCTCCCACATACACTCATCCAGCTAACAGTAAAGAATGGAGAACCAGACAGATGGCTCTGAGTCACACTAACAAGAAGGGCCAGAGGACACACGCGGGAAGGTAATGGGAAGGCACAGGGACAGTCTCTCCTGATGGCTTCTGTCTTACCTCTCAGTGCCCCAACAGGAAACCAACTTATTCCCAAGGAAGAGGATGGGAGAGGGGTAAAGAGAGGGCAGGGGCTTCTGGGAACAGACTGGTTTGTCTTCCCCACCAAATGAGGGAGAGCAGCAGCAGCCACCGCAGGTTTACACCCCACAACACAGAATCCCTTCAAGGTCACCTCTCATTGTTGTACGGTAAGAAAACCAAGCCCGGAAGAATTGGAACAGATCACTTCTAGAAACAGATTCAGGAAGTAGTTCTTCCTTTGCGGCTGTTTTTTTCCTCTATTTCTGGAGGACTCACAATATTTAGAAGAGGGAAGGTGTTGCTGGCTTCTGATGAGTAAGAATAAGGACACCTCTTACCATCCCACATTGTGAGTGACAGCCTCACCACAAAGAATAACGCACCCCAAAGTATCAAGAGTTCCCAGACTAGACAACCCTGGATCAAAATGACATTGGACATATACAAAACCAAATTAACCTCTCACAACACCCTGGGCCTGTGACCGGTTAAAAATCTCTGGGTCACCACCTTTCCCCAGTCATTCGTGGACCCAGGCTCCTTCAGTAATTGAGTCTTCAGAAGCCCAGTGTTATTTTTCCCATTTCAGGACCTGCCTCTTGGTTACGTTCTGGTGAACCACCTGCATTTGGAAACATCAGGCGTACGGATAGCTGGATAGAGGTTTGTGGTTGCCTTAGATAATAACAAAAGTAAATTTCAAACCAAAAGAACCCTTAACAATAGAAGCTGGTCAAGAAATTAGATATTCAAGGGTGTGTTGTGAGTTTCAATGAACTGCGAGCTAAAATAAACTGGCTTGATCATCCAACACAAACGGCAATTGAGGGTTGGATTGGTCGAGGTACACTGCAGTTGTAGGTAAATACACTGAATGCTAATGGTTTTATAATAGTCTTATTAATTCACCCTTCATAGTTAGTGTTTAAGATAAACTCTGTGTCTTTAGAGTAATTTATGCATTCCACTCTTAGAGAATTCCAATTGAATGAATATGAGCATAATCATTTTACACAAATGTTCTCCAAGGAGGGAGCAGAAAGTACGAACCGGGCAAAGACTCCCCACTGCTTTATTCATAATGGATCAGCCGATTCATTCCTTATTAATTTAATGGAGTACAAGTAAGCTGCATAACAGCTTGAGTTTAGGAGTGTTTCACAAATGGGGCTTTTTGTCTGTAATCGCTTAATCCTACAGGCCAGGCCTCATAAATTGAATAAAAGAAGGAACTGGGTTTTAATTAAGTCCAAGGAATGAGGCTGCCTCAAAGACACAGCCACCCTTAACAAACACAGGGGTGAAGTGTTTGGCTAATACTCCGTGCTGACCGTGTCCTGGCCCAGGGACCCCCTGACCAGAATCTTTTGATGTTGGGCAGGAGGGGAAATCCTTTCCCATCTAGGAGTTTGCTTCTGGAAGGGAAGCAAAGAGAAGCAGATTACTCCAAGCTCTTGACAGCCAGACCTCCCCGTACAGCTGATGCTCAAGCCCAAGTGCATTTCTGCCCCTCACTTTGCATCTGCACACATCTGGCTGGGAAGCGGACTCTGGGTGAGTATGCCCGTCCATGAAGAATTACTTACCGAGAATCTGTGTGTCCTATGGGAAAGAGTCTGTTTTTCCAAGCCAGAGAGACTCAGCTTCCAATCTGAGGTGCACAGTGTAAGAGTTACAAGCCACTGAGAAGGGTGGAGAGAATGCTTTGCTGGGTTATTGTTATGCGGAAGCACATTTATGTGGTCATGCTCTTTGCAACACGAGTGGCTCATTGAGAACCTTAAGTGAAGAGTAGTAAACATCACAGTGATCACCTCTTACCTGAAGCAAAAATGGCCTCAGATGAAAGGCGTGAAGATCAGCACAAATGGAAACATCTCCTCCACATTTCCCTACAAACATGCTCAGAAAGCCCCACTACCCAAGGCCTTCAGGACAAGTTCTTCTGCACAAATTCTCAGGAGGCCTCCTGTAAGAGAACTTGTCTGTCTCCTGGTACCCACACCCTAGTGCCTGAGGCCTGAATATATGACCTTTCCTGGCAGTGAGAAGCTTGCAGATCTGATTAAGAGCCCTGAGACGGGGGAGATTAGCCTAGATTATCTGGCTCACTCCAGTGTCATCACATGGGTCTTCTTACATGGACCAGAGAGACAAGGAGGCCAATCAGAAGGATGCAGCTTCGAAAGCCACCATCACTGGCTTTGCAGAAGGAGGAGTTTCCACGAGCTAAAGTGTGCAGGAAAGACAGGGGAGGGGATTCTCTCCTACAGGAATGTAGCCCTGAAGACACTGATTCTGGTACAGGGAGACTCAAAGGTCTGCATCTGTAAGATGGGAAGTATGTAGGAAGTCATCAGAGCAGTAACAGGAAACTAATACACACAAGCCAGATGACCCAAATCCCTAGGACACTTGCATTCTTTCCCTTTTGAACGAAGAGGCTTTTTCTGATGATTTGGGGGAAGGACAAAGCTGCTTAAATTCAGGACGTTGGGCTGGGGTCCAAGTATGAATCTCTAGACTCTGCGAGCCTACCTCCAGGGACAGCAGCGGGTCTTGTGTGCATTCCAAAGGGCACTAGAGAACACAGTGATGGGAAGCGATCTGCTCAGCTGCCCACCCAGTCTGAATTTGCCTCTTTCTTACTTGCTGAACCAGTCTTTATCTAGCAACAACATCTCACATTCTCACAACTCCCTTGCCAGACACAGGATCAAGTCTTGCATGCCTTGTCCAATTTGGTCCTCAGATCACGGCCATGATGGTTCCCATCCAATCAATCAGGAAGCCAAGGTTCAAGAGGCCAAGGTATTTCCCTCAGGTCACACAGCTAGGAAAATGGTGGACCTGTTTCTAGAGACCAGGCAGAAGACCAGAGTCCTCACACAAAACCTTTAATGCACATGGTGTCAGATGCAAATGGACTATGAGGACACAGTGACCGGGCAGATGCGAGGACTGAGGGGTGAAGACTTTTCCTTGCCCGAGGTGCATCAAGCCCAGGTGAATGAAGGAGCCTTTGCTTCCCACAAGCCAGCAGATAAGCCAGGGTAGATGATACCTACGGACCGCACATCCTGCCTACACCCCCCTTGTCTCACGGCACTGCAGGACTGGTGCATGGCAACCACATGTCTCTCTCACGCCGTACCTGTTCTGGGCCCTGGGCACCGTGCCCTGTTCACCCGCAGGCAGTCGGCTGAACACCCTGCCCTGTGTTTGCCATTGCCACTGTACAGAACCCTGCTCATTTTCCATGGCTCCTCCCTGGCGCTTCAGTAATGGGACTTTCATGTCATTCTCCAGGGCCAGGAGAGGAGGAGTAACTCAGTATATAGGATCAGAATCACCGTGTAGTTGAATTCCAGGAGTTGGGCTTGGTGGGTGACTAACTGTGCTGGATTTATCCTAAGGCTCGTTCTCCTACAAGGAGTTTGTTTGTTTGTTTGTTTGTTTGTTTAAATTTAAATTCAGTACTTCTTAGTCATTTAAGCAGCATTGGGTAGCTGGCTTACTCCGAGAGGCTGGGATGCCCAGAGCATTGAGGTACCTGTCTGGGCTGGAGACACCTGAGACAGATTTACAGATTTATGTATTAAATAAACAAATCTGACACTCCTTTCATCTTTCACAGAGCAGCAATCTCAGCCATCACCCTGGGAGAGGGATCTGTCTTACTCATAAAATCCTCTAAAGCCCTGGGCTAACACCGAGAAGGGAGTGAGGGATGATGGGAAGAAAGATATTTTGTTGAGCACCTTCTATGGCTGTTAGTACTGTTGAACTTCATGCTTCTCAAATATAAACTGGCAAGAAGGACATTTCATAGGGCCGTAAATCATGACGACAGTTATGCTGATAGCAGCGAACACGGAACAATCCTCACACCACGTGCATGGTGGATACTGTGCTAATCGCTTCCTGCGCATCTTCTCATCTAAGAATCCCTGAGGGATAGGCACCACTTCACAGGTAAGGAGAAGGAAGAACAGAAGGTTAAGGGTGTTGGCCAAGCTCACAGAGCTACTAAAAGTCACGGGTGCTATTTTGTCATTAGGTACTGCCTGCTGGCTCTGGATGCTGAACCTGTCTGGTGCTGGCCTCCCACCCTACCAGAGAGGGCTCCTTAGGATAAGACGGCCCAATGTGGAGCCCTATCTAGCAGACTGAATGTCACCAAGGAGGCAGGAAGGGCTTCTTGGAGGAAGTGACTTGTCTAGTACCTGGATTTTCCCATTTCTGTAAGACCAACTTCAGGGAGGCTGCAGGTACCAGAAAGAAAAGGGTTCCTGTCTGCTCTGGTGATGCAAGAGAGCCAGTGCAGGTGGCTCTGCCTCAGTCTTCTGTACCTGTGGGTTGCTTTTAAATCGCATGCGTTTATCTGTTTGAAGTTGTTCCCAGAGGGAAGGAAGAGGGACCCTTGGTCTTCACGGCCAACTGGATAAGACAGCAACAGTTTCTTCAAAATGATTTTCAGGCAGTGACATTCCTGGTTCAGTTTCCATGCCTGTGCTGGCCAGGGTGATGGGTATCCTGGTGACTTCCTAGGTAGACGGTGCATATTGGGAAACACCAGCTCTGGGAAGGAATCTCTCTATTAACTGTTGACAGTGTCCTAGTATTAATAGGAAACCCCCTTGCCTCTGCTCCTTCCCTTAACTAAAAAAAAAAAAAAGACCTCATGGAAACCCACTGACTTTCATTTAAGGGCCACTTAAAGAAAACCAATGACATCGGAAAACAAAACACCAACAAACAAATAAGGACTGCCTTCCTTTCTGAAGCACTGACTTCCAGGCCGATTACAGGGCCTCAAACCAAATCAGCAAGATTAGGAAAATGAGAACACACTCTGAAAACATGTACTGCCTCTTTAATATCTTGGGTTTCTTTAAACATAAAATTATAGCACAATGTACGAAAGGACGGCAGCATTATCCTTTATCACAATAGCCAGCCAAATTTAACTCGTCTCAAGTGTTATTATAAGAAATAGAATTTACTGCTATGGTCTTCTCTTCAATACTGCTCCTTCGCTGTTTAATGAAATGTCATTATTCCCACCAAACCCTTTCTTTTTGAAGCCTGTTCCCCCCCCCCAACCACTATATTTCATTTCCTGCAGTTACGTGGTATTATTGCCTTTTTCCACAGCTATTGATTTAGGTGTGTATGGTTATTACAATGCAAAATAAAACAGCTCCCCCATCCATTCTACCTTGTAACATTGAACATTAACTTAATTTGTTTCAAATCTGCATTTGATTTGGCAAGGAAACCATTTATCTTTATGAAGAAAGGCCTCATAAAGTAGAGAGTTTAGGAGATCACTGCTTTAAAAATTTAATAGCCTTGTGTCTTATACACTAGAAAAATGAATTAGACCTTCAAATAGTATATGTCTCAATGTAAGCCTTTTGCATTTCAGACTATGTTTAATTTATTATATTCTGGAGGAAGAAAAAATTAGAGGACAGATCTCAGGAAGTGGCTTCTTTTTGCCTGGTGTGAATAAAATCAGGGTCTATCACTCATGAAAATTGTGATTTGCTACAGGTCCTCATTCAACTCCGCCCAAAGGTGACACTGTAATTGTGAGTATGGCTTTTGTCGTGGGTTTCTCTGCAGTGGATGAAGATGTTCTACCCCAGGAAGGCTTGATGGGAAGCTTGGAGTACAGGAAAGGTGAAGAAAAGGTAAAGCCAACAGCGGTATGGTACCTCTCTATGTTTTGTGAACTTCCTTTTGTACTTCTTGCTGCTTTATTTCATTATATGTAGTGTAATAGCAAACCCCAACTCAATGGAAGATGATGCTGAAAGAGTAGAGAATTACGAATTTACCAGTTTTCAGTTGAATGAAAATGTGGCTGTTTGCATGTTGGAATTTAGGGTCAGGCCCTATGTTGCTACCCAAGTCTCGCTTCTCCTACCCCCGTGCCGTCATCATTACTTTTACTGTTAACTTTCCCTCACAAACACCACCCCACCACCACCAGCCCATCGACCTCAACACGACCAGCACTATCCTCATAATCATTCCTGTCACTAAGCCAATAGCATCACCTTCACGGCTGCCACCACTGCCACTGCCATCCTTGCCATCTCCAGTCAAACGCCATCATTATGGTCCCCATCACCAACACCACCATTATGGTTCCCATCACCGTCAACAGCACCACGGTCATCATTATCACCACAAGCCATGACGGGTGTTTGTTTAGTACACTAAACCCTTTACAAGCTCCTCCCCTTCAACGGTACAACAATGCTGAGCTACAGGTACTACCTCCATCCTCCCCTGCCAAATAACACAGGAAGACGCAGAAATGTGAATTTCTCAGTATCACAAATCAAAAGAACCTAAGATCTGGATCTAGATTTTTCTCACTTCCAAACTGTATTGAGTTTTAAAATTTTTTTTTCACCAAATAACTGCAGTTCATAATAACCTCTCATTATTTAGGTTTCTTTTTTCCTTTCTGATGGCTCCATTACTTGGCCATTCCTACATGAACTTTGAAGCTGCAGAGCTAGCCATGCTCACAGAAGGTGAAATGTCTCTCACTTGATCGGAAGACATGGTTGAATGAATGCTTCTTTGTCTCCTTCAGTCATGGAGGAGTTCTAATGCTGATCTGGAAACTGCAAATCCTGCCTCTTTATTTTGATTTCCCCTGCCTCACCTCCTCACCAGCCAGTTCTGAAGCTCCCTTCGCCCTCCTCCAGTAGGAAACTCCTGATGGCAGCAACTCCAACAGGTGCCTATTATTCTCTGAAAAAGTATTTACAATAAGCCATCATGCACCTTACACTTACAGTGTAACAAGTATTATGCTATATGCTAAGGTATTCCCATAGATTATCCTACTCAGTTTCCTTATTTCTGCAAGAAAATACACCACTGTGTTTACAGATGATGCAATGGAGGCCTAAGGAGATTAAACAATTGGCTCAGGGCCACACACACAGCCTTGATAACCATGCCCTAAGTAGTCTATCCCCTGTACCTTCCTTGCTCAGATATCTGAGCATTCTGTCCTTGAAAAGTGTCACCAAAGGGCTTCAGAGGCCTTTCATGACAGCATCCCACCAAACTCTAAACAGCCTGCAACAGCACAGAGAAAGTTGATGGATACGAGGGGCTCTTATCATACGCAGGTGTATTTCTTGACTGGCGATGCCCGTCAACCAAACACAAGCAGGGCCACCCTACAATACAAAGCTGTGTCGATGGGCTTGCTGGAACCGGAGGTGATGTGTGCCATGGAGAACCATGTGTCATCTGAGTGACAAGGCTCTAGAAAGGATTTAACAGGATTTAGTCACATGAGGTGATTGCGAACTGGATTCAAGGCATTAAAAGTGCATTCTGATCTGTGAAGACATGAAGCTGACAATGAGTCTACTTCCAAGTAGTACGTGGGTGACAGGTGTCTGGTGCAGAGAAACACAATGGCAGAGAAGAGAGCTTTGCTATGGTTTAGATATAAACTGGCCCCCAAATCTCAAGTGTTTGGAAAGTGACTGGATGGTGGGGTGTTGTACTCAGCACTGGATCCATCCGTTAAGGTGTTCAACTGAGTGAGCTGCAAGGACGTGGGTTTAGTTGGAGGTGGTCACCAGGGAGGTGACTGAGATTGGTGATCCTGCCCCTGGCCCCTCCCTTCACTATGATTTCTGGCTGCCATGGGGTGAGTGTTTTTTCCTCTACTGGTCCACTCTGCCATGGCATTTTGGAGCCAGCTGACCAAAGACTGAAACTCTGATCTAAAGTAAATCTCCCCTCCTTTAAATTGTGGATGTTGGATATTTTGATCCAGTAACAAGAAAGCAACTAAGACAGACAGAAGGCAGAGTGTCTAGATTCACCGTTGACCTTCACCACGTGCCAGATCTGTGATCTTGGACGCTTTACCAGGCCTCTGAGCCACCACTATCTTACGAGAGAAAAGAAAGAGAGTAATAGTATCTCTCTCAAAGGGTTGTCAAAAGACTCTAGGAAATAACAGAAAGCACCTGCGAGGGGGTAGACACACATAATTCCTCCATAAATGGCAACAGGCAGGACTAGCATGGACCTCCTTCTGTTCTCAAGGCTACTGAAAGCGCTGGCCTGGTTCTTTCCTCTAAGAGTTCCTCTGAGGCCTCTCTGTGCCTCACACACGCTTATCACCAGCGTTGGAGCTACAATCCATGGAGCTGGCGACGATGTTCCTCTATGGGGCAAAAGGGACTTTGCAGATGTTAAAAGTTAAAGTCTCATTTTGAAAAGGAAATGATTCTGGATTATTTAAGCGGACTCGTTGTCATTAGTCTTTGAAAGTGGAAGCAGGAAACAGAAGAGTCAGAGCCAGGACATGAAAAGCACTCCCCGCTCTGATGCTGACTATAAAGAGTCAGCCCCATGGTAAAGGACTGGAAAGCCGAGGGAACGAGTCCCCCACAGCCTCCAGAGGGCAAAGCAGCCCTAATAACGTCTTGATTTGGGCCCAGGGAGACCTGAGCTAGACCTATGTGCTACAGAATGGTCAAATAATAAATTCGTCTTGGTTAAAGCCATCATAATTGTCATGATTTATTAAAGCAACCACAGAAAACTGGATTCTTTCCACTCAAATCTCAGCTCCCGTTTGCCACCTGAGATGGCCTTCTGGACTCGTCCATGTAAAAGACTCACCCTTTCTCTGCCCTCTAGATATTACCAAAACATCACAGATCTTCACTTAGGATTTACCACTTTTTGCAATTATCTTCAAGTTGCATTTTTCACTTCTTTCTTGCATTTTGGGCACACAAACACTGTTAGCAAATAAATTTACCACCTAGGTATGAAGAGCACCTAACAGACTGCCCCATTCTTTGTCCTGCTTAGCAAATGTGTCTGACCTTTCCAGCTTTTCAGACCCATCTTTTTCAATCAGAGAGGAACATGGACTCAATTTGCCCAGCATAGTAAGAGGATAAGCATATTTGGGGCATGACCATTGCCTTCTATCTATCAGTGGAAAATATCTGTGTTTTATTTCCACATTACTTTTTACTGAATCTACTATACACAGCCTCAAAATCCTTTTCCACCCAAAACAGAAGGAAGCCATTATAAAACAGCTGCACTTGGAATACAAGGAAAAATTCATTTGATTATCCTTGGAGGATAATGATTGAGAGAAAAATAAATAGAATTTTAGAAGACTCTAGGGACATTAAGGGTTGCATTATGTAATGATAATCAAAACAATAATAATGATTGACTGATTGATTGATTGATATGTCCTGGGCATGGTCCTAAGATCTGATATCTAATATCTTATCCAATACCTCATTCACTTCTCACATCGACCTTATAAAATAAGTTCTACTTTTATTCCACTTTTACAGATGAAGAAACTGGGGCAGGGAGAAGTTAAGTATTTTTGCCAAGGTCACAGCACTAATAGGTGGCAGAGTAAATATCTGCAACCCAGAATTTTAATTCTAGGCACCTTCAAGGTAATTATTATATATTATCAGCTTGAGGTATGGAGTGGAATATCTCCTCCTTCAAATATTTGAAGGGCTTCCACATGTGAAAAAAAATTAGACCTGTTCTATGCTGCTTCAAGGGCACTGAGGTAATCCTTCCATTTGCATAATATAGTCCCATAATTTACACACCTAATCCTCAAAACAATTCCAGGTGCTTACTATAAAAATGTAGGAGTTTGACTTAGAGAGGAGAATTACTTCATTCAATTCACACATATCAAACGTAGTATGATAAAGTCAAATCTCAATTCTCCTTCCAGGATGTCAAAGCTTGTTCCCATGTGTTCAATTACCTGTTGCATTCATTCAGTTGCTCTACTGGTACTGTACATCTTGAAATCTGCTCCTCTCTGAGAAGTCAAAGACAAACTGTCTTAGATAAATTTACAGTATAGTGGAAGAAGTGGAACAGTTACTCCTTGTAATCTGACATTATGGAAGCCATAGGTGTCACACAGGATGCATGAGAGCAGAGAGAAAAGCCAATCCTCCGTCTACCTGGAGATAAGAAATCTGTACAAGACCCAAAGGGGAGAGGACATGTGAGCCAGACAGCAAATGGATGGATACACATTATAGGGAGATAATTTTGGTTCAATGTAGGAAAGAATTTCCCACCAAATTTGCCAGACTCATTTATCCTGATGTCATCATGAGGGAGTTGGTATATGCTTACTGATGTATGAGCCTGCCTTCTAGATCATTTCTAAAGACAAACAGTAAACAATGCTTTAGAGGCAGTTCTCTGTAACTAAAGAAGGATGCCAATTATTGTGAGATTCAATTGAACTGTGTTTTTACATAATTAACAGAAAAGCCAAGATCTAATACAAATTTGTGGCTGGAAGAGGGTTGAAAAGCCATCAGATTCAACATTTCAGGGAAAACGCATTTAAAGTTCTTCACTGCAACCCTATGATATCATCAGGATAAATCTTTGGAAAATTTGGTGGGAAATGCCTTTAAACATTCATTTACTCATTCATTTTGTAAACATATCCCAAGTGTATCTGCTGGTTGCTGAGAGAAACCTCCTCAGTCTAAACAGCGCCCTCCTAATTCCAAACACACCTAAGACAAATCGCAACCCACCAGTTCCTGAAGAGCTATGGTTGGTGCCTGGAATCCTTGCTAGGGAGCCAAATGGAGAACCAAGAAGTCTGGTTGTTTCTTGTCAGAAAAATTCTCAGCAAGAACAGGTAATAAAGGAAGACGGTAGTAAGAATCGGGGTAGGCTTCCGATGGGTAGTAGATACTGGTGGTAGACAGAACAGTGAGCCTCCAAAGATTCCCATGTTATGATCCCAAGAACCCATAAATATATTCCTTTACGTGGCAAGGGAGATTTTGAGGTGTGATTGAACTAAAGATTTTGAGATGGAGAGATTAACCCTAGGTTATTTGGGGGACTCACTGTAATCCTCAGGGTCCTATAAGATAAAGGCAAGAGATTGAAGGGACAGAGTCAGAGAGAGGGGATGGTGCTGTAATGCTGACTGTGAAGATGAAGGAAGGGACCCCAAGCCAAGGGCTGCAGGTGGCTTCTAGAAGCTGAGAAAAGCAAGACAATTTATTCTCCCCAGGAGCCTTTAGAAAAGCTACACTCTGCCAACACCTTGACTGTTTGACATCTGAGCTGCAGAACTATTAGATAAAAGACATACATTGTTTTAAGTCACAAAATCTGTAGCAATTTATTACAGAGGCAATGAGAAAGTAACACAAAACTATGTGTTGAGTCGAACGTCAAGTAATTTATAGTCATTTATTACAAAAGAAATACTCACCAAGTGTGTTTGAGGCTCCAGGAATGGCGCCAGGTTCTGGGGATGCAGAAACAGCCCCAGTAGATTCAGTCTCTGATCATCAGGGACTTATTACAGTCTTGCAAGTAATAAATGAGAAAATAGCTCAAGAAGCTTGGCATTGCAGCATCCATTCTAGCAATAAGAAAATCAAAACCACACGAGCAAAGTTACTTCTCCGAAGTCTGTTGAGTCAGAAATGCCGAATTCGGGTCCAAATCCATCTATCCCAAAACGCCAATACCTTTTTCCCTGCAGCCTCAGGGACAGCTCAGCAATGCAGACCTAAAATCCCCTCACATGCCTAGGCCTCTTATTTTCCTCTCAATTTCCTGGGAAGTTGCATATGTACATCACGGTCTGGGGTGGGACAGTGGCCATTTCTAACACAGCTTTGAACCATGGGACCTCTCAACTCTCTTCTCTTGGGATCACAGACATGTATTCTGTTATGTGCAGCCCCTAATATTTTGATTATTTTGATGCAAATCCATCACCCATAATAAATGCCCCTGCTTTCCAAATGCAATCGATTTTAGAAGCATGAAAGCAAAAATGAAGGAAGCTCTGATAGTCTTTGCAAGTGTCCATGACAGGAGAGACCTAACTGGCTGAAAGCTATTTTCCTCACCGTCAATCTGCAAGATGATATTCTCTGCACAAACATACCCATAAGGTCTGCCTCATGTTTGCATTTTTTGGACATATGTGAGCAAATAAATGTAATTACGAGCAAGATGTAATCACAATTGCTTTGCTATTAAAGCTGTTGTAAGCTCTCATGGCTTGGTTAACAGTATATGCAGAAGGGCAGAATTGTTTGCCACTCTCCCAGGAAGGAAAACACACCAGAAGTATGGCCTCTTTTATATTATATCTGTGAAAATACAACATTTAAATGCAGAATTTGACTTTCCAAGAATTGCACCAGAAAACCTTTTAACAGAAACAGCAGGGAGAGAAGGCTTTTTAAATCATGATACTCCACGAAGGGTTATGAAAATGGAGGTCATCGCACGAGACAGAATCTCAAACACAATGCGGAAAATCTCCTCCTCTGTGTAAATACAAGAGGACAATTTATTCTTCGCTGTTGAGCTATCAGGGGATATTTTCAGCTTCTGGAAAAAAAGAAAAGGAAAGTAGCCAGCATGTCCGAACAGATCCATTCAGAGGGCTGTGCTCATTGGTACCTGGGAGCAACAGTCGGTTTCCCCAAAATTGCACCAGGGTACCTGGGAAGAGTGCCCTAGGCACTTGAGGGGTTTCCTTTCTCATAGCTAGTGAGCAACTGGGGATAACCAAAGACTGTCTCATCTATTCAGTCCCTGAAGCAAGAGTAAGAAGGGGCAAATCCACCCATGCCAGAGTGCCGGAACGCCACCCTAGCAGCCAGGGCTACGTTCAATATAATCAGACTTTGTTTACCTTCATATTCCTGTCATCTGTCAATATACCTGATTTTACAGATTTCATTCTATGAGACGGAGGGAGGAGGTGACCAAACAATGCATGCACTTCGTAAATCATAATGAAAGATTTGCAGACTTATTATCTTAATGCTGACATCTGAGTAGATGATGGTATACTCAAATATCAATGTCCCTTGTTTAGAGTCATGATAGATAGGTGACTGATTGATTGATTGATTAGCTGGTTGATGATAGAGACAGATAGATAGAAAGAAAGGAAATAGGTGATCAATAATGGTAGATGATAATCATTTCCACTTGCCATTCCCTGGTCACTTACAATGAACAAGACAACTATTCCAACACTGGTAGCTAAAGGGTTATAAAACATATGGGGATTGTACCCTCAAGCAGATTATTGTCTAATTAGGAAAGACCAATGATTAAATAGATTACATCAATAAAAGCAGTAAGGGCTTTGTCTATATATTTCATATGTACATATATGAAAACAACATAGTTACAACGTTAATACATATAATGTTTATCATTGGTTTTATCTTTAAAAAGCTGGGGGGGCTGAAAATTGAACTTTAAAAATATCATACAATATCAAAAATATGAAATAGGATAATGATGTAAAAGATTTATATATCGAAATCTTCAGATAATTCTAAAGAAATTAAAGTCTTAGATAGAAGTTGCATGAATTCATGGGTTAGAGGGCCTAGCAAAGTTGAGAAGTTAATTCTCCCTAATCAGAACCCCAGCCAGCTTTTCCTGATAAAAATTGGTTAACCTGATTTGAAGTCATATGGAAACACAAATAAATGGTCTAAATTAGCCAAAACAACTTTTAAGAAGAATTAAATTGGAGAGTTAACACTTCTAGATTTTGAGACTTACAATAAAGCTCCAATGATCAAAGCACAGAAAATTTATTTTTAAAGAATATGAAGTCAATTCGGTGAAGAATATACAGTCGTTATAGCAAACAATCCTGAAACAATTAGATATCCACACCCAAAAATATTAATTTTGACCCATTTCTTGATCAAAACAGATCCTAACCCTAAATGTAAAACCTAAAGATGAAACATCTGGGGGTAAAAACTTCTTTAGATATTGAGTTAGAAGAAGATTTCTTAGGTTATTGCTCTAAAAGCATGGTCAATAAAGAGGCGACCAGTTAAATCCTACTTCATAAACACTTAAACGTCCACTTGCCACTGGGCATAGTGGCACATGCCTGTAATCCCAGAGCCTAGAAGGCTGAGTCAGGAAGATTGCTGTGAATCCCAGGCCAAGCTGGACTACACAGTGAGAGCCTGTCTCAAAAAACAAAACAAAACAACAACAACAAAACTCTTACCAAAAGACTGTTTTAAGAGAAAGAAAAGTCACAACAAAAACAGAAAGAGTATAGAACTGGCCGTCTATATTCATGAGTTCTGCAACTATGGATTCAAAACACTGCACAGTGAAAATACTCAGGGA
Organism: Hydrochoerus hydrochaeris; assembly: GCA_004027455.1. Classification (NCBI taxonomy): domain Eukaryota; kingdom Metazoa; phylum Chordata; class Mammalia; order Rodentia; family Hydrochaeridae; genus Hydrochoerus; species Hydrochoerus hydrochaeris. The sequence goes on from PVLA01000874.1 coordinate 261,238, forward strand.
AAAGCCTGCCTCTATCCTGACATCTACCAGTGTTTTCCTTGTTTTTATTCCTTGAACTACACAGTATAACAATTATTTACATCCTATCCACAATGGGTCAGGTATGTCAAGTAACCTAGAGATAATTTAAAGTATGCAGGAGAGCACACACAGGTTCTATACAAGCCTTACGTGATTTATATGAAGGATTTGAGCACCTGTGGGTTTTGGCTTCGGCGGGCATCTGGGAACCAGCTCCTTTGGCCAGCAAGGGAGGATGGTGTTTGCAACTCATATCGGATAAAGTACTTGTATACAAAATATACAAAGAATTATTGAAAATCAAGTTAGGAAAACAACCTAATAAGTCAAAAGATATATAAAAAGGAAATAAGTTCAGGAAGCAACACCCAGCATCATTAGTCACTGGGAAAAATGATTCTTAAAACAACACGATGCCATTATTTACCTCTTTGAATGTCTAACATTAAGATCACTGATCACACCAACAGGTAGAAAGAACGTGGGAGAACTAGACCTTCCGAAATCGGCCAGTGGGAACCTCAAAGGGTGCAAGTACTTTGCAAAGTAACTTGGTGGTTTCATCATAAGCTAAATATCTCTCTACCATTTGATTCAACCATTCATTTTCTAGGTATTTACTCAAAAGAAATGAAAATATTTGCACACAGAGTGTCTTTTTAAATGAATGTCCAAAGATGCCTCACACTAGAAACTATACCCAAATATCATCAGTCAAAAGAGGAGTGGCCAGAAAACAAGGGCAGTTCAGACAGTGGGCTATTTCTCCAAAAAATATTAATTTCAAAATAATCATGGTAAGTGAAAGAAACCAAATAAAAATGAGTCTGCACTGCATAATTTCATTTATACAAAATTCTTTTTGTCCCTAATATACAGAGACAGAAAGCAGCTAGGTGTTGCCTAAGGGGAAAGAGTGACAGGTAAGGACACAGGGCAAATTTTAGGGTGATGAGTACATTCCTTATCTTGGCTATGGCTTTAATACGTGTCAATCACAACTTATCATCATATCTTTTGAGTATGAGCAGTTTAAATCAAGTATATGTATTTTTTAACCAGTAATTACAGGAATAATTTCAGTGGCAGAATTCTGAAAATATGCCCCTCCATACAAAATTGATTAATAATTCAGGATAAAGAGGTAGATGAACAACCACTTTAAAAGTATTTGGTTTGTTCTGGATAGTGGAGATTGAGTATGGGGAGAACTGGGTAATCAGTCTGATCACCTTTTGCTTTTTAAAACAGATTGTTTTACTGAATGTGTGTTCATTTATTTAGTCAGTGCTTCCTGGGCACCAAGAGGCAATCAGCACACTTCAACTACAGCGTCTTGAAAACGTGAACTCTGTGTTTCATGTAGCTTGCATTTTAACGAGTGAGACAGATAAATAAAATGCAGGACTATTACACACAGCCTCTTCATCGGATGACGGCCTTTGTGCCTGATCGCCATTCAGTGCCTCAAAAGAGTAGCAGCGAGGGTAGCTGTCCCCTGGCATGCACTGTCCCTACCAGGAGATGGACCTCCACCAAATGAAAGAAAACAGTGTGCCCCGTGGGGCAGCCCACTGGGGAAGCTCACTTCAGACTCCCAGGGAAAATGAAGTCCAAGCTGAGGCTTTTCTCTGCAAGGTAGCTGTTTTGCAAATTGGTTTCCCAAGGTTTGACGGTTGTTCTAGAGTAGGCCCCTGGGTGCTCCCATGTGATCAACTTTACAATCCTCCTTATCCAAAGCTCCACAGTGCACCGAGTATCAGGCCATAGGTCTCTGCAATATGGAAGATAATAGCTTGTTGTGACCAAGAGATATTTAACTTTTACTGGGACATACTTCAGCCATTCCTAAATACTTGGGATAGCTACACTGTATTCCCCAGAAGTGTCCCTTCTCCGATGTTTAGAGCAGTTCTGCATATTTTGAGTCATGCTGCCATACTAAGGGCCAATCAGCTGAGGCAGTAAGTACTGAGCAATACCAATGTCTCCCTGCTGAGGGAGGATGAGCTCTTAAATAAAGCAAGGAAAGGATGTGTACACATCAAAGGTGCTATGCAGAGGGTATAACTCCCAGAGCTGCATCTCGAATACTTCCCCCTTCCGTCAGTATCAGACTTTCTTCACTCAGAAGCATTTCCTCTGAGTCCTCACTCAGGAAGAGACACGGTTTTAGCATGAACATCAATAGCGCTCCGTGCAGTACATAAAAGGACTAGCTTTTCCTTTTTTCCTATGGGACAGAGTAGTCCAATAGAAAATTCTCTGCAGTCCAAATCCTCTGAAGAGTAAGCCTTCCCCAGGGAAGCCAAATAAACCGAGCAAACACAGCAAATAAGCTTTCTTCCACTCGCCTGCTTTTGGTGGTGAGCTCCATTTTCATAAGGCCAGAGAAGTTACCCGTTTCTTCTATCGGAAGTCTTTTATTTTTTGCCCTTGAACTTCATCAGATTTTGAAGGAAGTTTTGGTATATTTAACATCCAAAATAAGCATTAAAGAAAATAGATTATGAGGGCCAGGAAGAATTTGAAAACATTTATGCCTTATTTTACAGATGGGGAGACTAAAGCCTGGAGAGTGGACGATTTCTCCAATATCTCTTTTCTGTTCATTCAATAAATATATGCAATATGCTCTGTGTATGCCATCTGATCCCTGTGATATTTTGAAGATAAGTGTTATGTTAATTTTTAGACTAGGAAAGTGAGATTACAAAATCTTATAAATTGTTCAAGTTATTAAGAACTTGACTCAAACCAAGACCTTATGAGTCCCATCCAGTGGTCTCAGCAGGGCTCTGGCTAATATCAGATCAGAAATATCATAAAGCATGACTTAGATTTTTTAACTTTTTTTCAGCAAAACAGAAGGATGCAACACCATTGCAGTCATTTAGACCATTTTGCCACCACCAACCCTAAGACTTCCTGGGCTTGCCAGTGGCATCTGGCTAGGGGTTTGGCCATGAATGCTAATGTGTGATGTCATTAACCCTGGACTGTGACCCTCTCTTGATGAGTTCTTACAATGCCCCTTTCAAATGAACTGGGATATGTGATGATTGATCTCGATTGTCAACTTTACTGACTTGAGAGACAGCAAGGAGATTAGGACATTAATAGGTATGTCTGGGTGGATCCTGGGGAAATAATCTTAGACACTACACCTGGTCCCTGCCTCATTCCTCTCAGGTTCTTCCTGTTCCCTGCTTCTGTCCACCATGAATCAAACACCTTTCTTTACAACATGCTTCCACCGTGATGCTTCTGCCTTAGACCCTGCTCACCATGAACTGAAACCTTGAATACATGAGCTAAAATAAAACCCCTCATCCTGTTAAATATTTTGTCCCAGGGACAGAAAAGCTGATGAATGCAAGATAAATTGACCACAGAGGATGTTGGTGAAGGACAAGGTCAAAATCAAAGGGTGCAGACAGTTAGAGGGGAAAGGATTACTGCACCTTACATCTCATCAGCCTTACAAGTACTTCAGCTCCTCAGAGAATCAGTCGCTTAGAATGAGTGGAATATCCATGGCTATCTTTTCAAAGCATCTGTCTCACAGCATGTCTCCTGTCTTCACAGCCCTTTCACAAACAGAGCTTGCAAGTCTCTTTCTGCATGCCTGTCTCCCTCCACTTCTACCACAGTGATCCACTTCTGTTGTCTTCCTAGTATCCCATTTCTGTGTTTTACTCCTAGAGCCAGTGTCTCTCACTTTCAGATCCTAAACAAGCTGTCCCTCCAGTCTGTGAAACTCTTCCCCACCTTCAGGCACCAGTGGAGACGTAATTCTCTCACAAGTGCCTTGAGCACTGTAATAAGCATAGGGCAGACCTTCTATTCCAGATCACAATCCCTATCAACTGTGATGGAATGGGCTTTTTTATATTGTCCATCTCCCACAGTATTGTAAGTTCACCATCATACCCAATGCCAGGCTTAACATCTGGCTGCAGACTAACTGTACAATCATGATGTCAAATAAATGAATGAATGAATGAATGAATGAATGAATCTCGGTTGGTCTTGGTCTACAAGAAATTATAAAGTTACTTCAATTGAAGGGAACACAGAATGATGGGAGGTTTAGACCTGTCTTTCCGAGGGTTTTTTTTTTTTGGAGAGTTCATAGGGTAGACTGATACAATGATCTGTATGCTAAAGGCACAGGATTCCTTCTTGTCACATACACCTGACAAGCTCCAGGAGAATGTGACCTGCTGTAAAGAATCATTGGCAGGCGGGGGAGAAAACTCTAAAAGCTGCCCCTTGAGGTCTGCTGCAGAATGTACTCTGCGTTGATACGTAAATGGAACTGAAGACGGACAGAAACTTAATGAATAAAGACTCCAGAAGAGGTAGCCTGTCCCTGGGTAAAATAAAATCACTCCCAATTACTTCCTACGGACAGCAGTTATGAGCTCCTGTATACAATTTAAAGGTAATCTTGTAATTTAAATAGAAAAAAAATTGCCAATCGAACTTAATGTCAAGTGACATTTGGGCTCAGCCACGATTAGACCCAAGCCACTTTAGTGGCAGTGGCTTTCCTGGGCTCACAGAGGGTTAATTCCGGGATCCCTGGGGATGCCTTAATGGGCCTGTGTGATCTGAACCTTGATGCAGTGCCGAGGCCACAGATCATGATTTCTCTGCACATCGCAGACATATTAGGACACGAAGTGGAGATGACAGAGGGGAATATTTCCTTTCTCCTCAGAAACGCCCCGGGAGGGTTTTCTGCTACGACCTGCTCGGACCTTGAGCTTGCATTAGAGTTATTGTCCTGAGAGGAGATGTAGTTACGGCCCCCAATTCATTTCTTATAGTGCTCTCCTGTTTACTCGTGATGGCAGCTACCTTGTAAAATTTGATTATGATTTTTTTTTTTTTTTGGTGTGTGTGTCATGGAAAGGATTAAGAAAAAAAAAAAGAAAGGAAGAATGATTCTATCATCAGTCCTAAACGTAGTTGTGCAAATCCACACCGAGGCTGGGTGGCTATGGAAGAGATACAGGGTAACAGGGGACCTCTCCCCAGTGCTCATGCTCTGGGCCCACATTCTGTGTTTGCAGTGACCCAGAGAGTGGGGAAGAAGGGAAGAAAACCACCAGACTGATGCAGCGATCAGGGTAATCTGTAGTTCACACTCCGTCTCCTCTCCGTGCTGAAGGGTCCTTTTCAAGCACCGTATGTTCAAATCTCCACCACCACGTCAACACCAGCATTCACCAAAATTTCCATGACTCGGTGTCACTGCCACATTGAGGACCTTCAGGTTCCAGAGGACCCAGATTCAAGCCATCAGTGCCAGTGATGCTCAGTACAGAAATCTCCATGGCGGGCCCAGGGTCTGGGGACCGTGCCTCGCTGAGTCTGCTTCCTCTGTCAGGACAGCCTGTATTGTCTCCCTCTGTGCTTTGCTTCCTAACTGCCACTTATTTTGTCCAGAATTAACTCAAACACCATCTCTACCAATCTGGTCTCAAAACACTAGACTGAAATTCAACCATTTATTGAAATACTCCTTTGCCTTTCTTTCTTGTCACAACTATACTCTACCTGAATATTAAACTCATGATGGGCCATGACCCACCCTCGTATCTTTGAAGTCTCACACCAAGCTTGGTAGATATTTAGTAAGTTTCCAATAGCCAAACATGCTTTAGCTAGATGTCGTTGGTTCTAAGGTGTGATGTCATTCTTCAAAGCCAGGTGGCCATTCTTCCTGTCTGCTCTAGAAGCTATATAGTCCCATTTTCAGAATTCACTGGCCATCCTTGAAAAGTGGCCCCCACTTGCTTTTATATTTCTCCCTCTGGGTCAGAAGTTTCTCTTGGACAAGAAGTACATCTTTTGGGTCAGAAGTTCATCAGTGTATGCCAGAAGCCACATACATTGCCGAGAACAAAAGAGGTGCTTAGTATGAAAAAGCTGAAAGAATGAATGAATGAGGCATACAAAGAAAAGTCCCTCTTTATTCATTTTGAGACAAGGTCTTGCTATGTTTCTAAGTTACCTGAACTAGTCTCAAATTTTGGATCCTCCTGCTTCAGCCTTCTAGAGTGCTGGGATAATAGGAGCAATTCAGCCCACACAGCCATCATCTCTTCAAAGATCCTTTTAAAGCACTTTCCCAGTCTCCCCCTATGAAAATGTAATGTTACAGAAACAATGTATTCTGCCTATCTTCTACTTTTAAGAAGTAAGGTTGTATCACACCTCCCCAAAGTGAAGCTGTGCTGCCTTCTGGTGATGCACCTTTGTCCAATCCAACACCATCTTGCTCTGTTGTTGAGCCTTGCGTGTTCAAGCCACGATCCTCCAGAAAGTTCTCTGCACATTCCCAGAGCTCACAGTCTTACGTCATCGGTGGGACACCTGGGTGATGACAAAGGAACTCTGTCCTTTCAAGAATGTCCACTTGCTGAGCATGGTACTTAGCAGGCTGTGAGGGGAGAGTTGAAGAGGCTCATGGGGACACAGAGCCCTCTCACACGGCAGGCGGGTGCTCCTCACCCTATCTCCTCTTCCCTCTTTCACCAGCTCCTGGTGTAAACAAAACGTTCCTCTCCCCACCCAGCCCACATAGGTCCTCGTGCGTTCTGAGATATACCCCAGCAGGACCCAGTGAAGGTCATCATCTGATCACAGAGTGCTGCCCCAGAAAGAAGTCCTGATAAATGTGACTCACTCTACTGATTCCATCTGAGGTCTTCATGACAGTTCCTTGTAGTTCTCCTTATCTGTCTGGCCTTTGCTTTCTAAAAGACACATTCTGTCATTCCACTCTTCACTAGGCAAAATTCTTTCTAAAAAAACTCCTATCATTTCACTCATAGAAATTACCTCATGCCATCCTTTGCTATCAAGAGCCAAGTTAATAATAATAATAATAATAATAATAATAATAGACTTACACAAGATCTATCAGAATTTCACTCATACTTTCTTATTTCCATCACTCATCACATTGCATTCCCGTGTTCTTTTCCAGATGAATCAGTATTTCCTCTACTTCCCTTTGTGTTCTCAGTAAAATCTCTTAAGAACTCAGCTCAAAGTCATAAACTGGGCCAAGATCCCAAACTCAGGGCTTCCATTCCATTCCAAGTCGGCTTTTATACAAACACTCATTACGACACATGGTAATCAGTAGCCGTGTAGTTTATTCTACCAGGCAGTACTTATGTAAACCCCAGCATTTGGTCCAGTGCATGGCACATAGTAAATGCTGATTATTTGTTGAATTGAACTGCACTGTACTCTTAGATGCATGATCTTAAAAAAGTTCCATTGAGCGATAATCCAACAGATCTCTAGAGTACCTTCTGGAAAAGACACACTCCATCTTTGAAAATTACTGGACAGGAACAGGTGGGAGAGAGGCCCTTCCCAGAAGGAGTTCTGCACCCCTGCTTGGTGGCTGCTATAAAGCTTAAAAGACCAAACTGTGATGGTGTGGCGACAGATAAAAACTGCAAAACTAAATCCACGCTCCTCTTACAGCTGTATATTTACCTTCACTGGAACCTGTTTGAAGCCTTAGCACCAATGCCTTCCTCAAGACTGTGGCATCTTCTGGAACAAGGGATGCCAGCAAACCACTGCTTTTGGTGGGGAATGTGTTCAGGGAAAGGCAAATGGCATGCAAAAAGCAGAAAGATTAACTTTTTGGGGGATTTTTCATTGTTGTTGAGTGGGAGCTATGACATTTTTTAAAGTTTTCATCATAGCTCCAAATGAAATGGATGGAAATATTCCCAACCCTAATCTGTTTTGGCCTTGGTCTTACATTTGTTTTTAGCATGGTTTTCAGTCTCCACTGTACTTGACCGTGTTTGTTCCTCCAGCTGTAACAAAACAGCTTTCATTGTCTTGCTTTCTACCTCCTGTAGATCTCATGTTTACTGGATTTCTAGGAAGAGAATATCTCACCCCAATCAGTGTGAAGTATAGTTAACTAACAATTGCTCTGGCCAAGAGTTTCTATCTGAACCACAGTTCTAAGCTCATCTCCTGGATGAGCTGTGTTAATGATGTAGGACAAACTTATGTCAGTACACGGATGAGAGTTTTGCTTTCTTGTGGTCTGGGAAAGAGAAGAATGATATATGGTATAAAAGACAGGTCTCTGGAATCATTATGATCTGAACCTATAACATACTTTTGCAAGTTTTTTTAGGTAGATTTTTATGGAAGGACAACATATATAAGGCAACATTCCAAATTACAAGTATGCAGCCATATGGATCTTCACAGACCAAACACAGCCATCTAACGAATGTCTAGATAATGAACTATGAAAGCAAACCCAGAAGTTCTGTTCTTGATATACCTTCTTGGTCACTATTAAACTTCCAAGTGATTTTTACCCTGATTTATATAACCCTATATACATTTTTCTTGCTTTAAATCACTTCTTGCAATCCAGAATCAAACATCGTGAATCCTTTTGTGTCTGGCTCCATTTACTGAAACCAGTATTGGTAAGATTCATCCTTGCTTGTAAGCTCCATAACTATAACTCACTTGTTCTCAGTACCGTGTAGTATTTCCTTAGCCTAATGCCCCACAGTTAATTTTTTAATTCCATTATGTTAGATATTGAATTGTTTCCAGTTTGGTTCTATTACCAAAAAGGGCTGCTTTCAACATCGTGTGAGTACATCTTTTGGGGAAAAAAGGGGTACATTTCTGGAAAGTCCCTAGGAATGAATGGAACTGCAGAGTCACGCAGTTTTTTGTATGCCCGTCATACTGGCCTAACTTTAAAACTTACTTTCCAAGTTTTCTGTTGAGTGACCAGTATGGTGTATGGCTCAAATGCCCTCCCTCTAAATCTCACATACGTGGAAAGTGATTGGATCGTGGAGGCAGTGTACGCACCAGTGGATTTTCACTCTAATGACTGAACATGCTGTTACATGGCAGGACCTGGTTTGGGGTGGGTCACTGGGGACATGACCTGAAAGGGTGTGATCTTGTCCCCGACTCTTCTCTTCTGTCTTTGTCCCCTCTGCCATGCATTTCTGTCTTGCACTCATCTCGCAATGGACTAAAACCACAAGCCAAAATAAACTTCTCTAAGTTGTGTGTGTTGGGTATTTTTGTCCCAGTGGCTTGAAAGTGGCTATGACCTTAAACAAATCATTTAACTTTCCTGGGATTGTTTCCCTATCAGTGAATGATGAAACTCCACATTATAAAGTTGTTTTAACACAACAAAAACTAATATAAAATACCTAGCACAATTATGATATGTAAGAGGCATGTGTTCCAAAGACATATAGTGTATGCAAGCAGCCCCAATATAGCCAGCTCCCAGTGTATCCAGCCCCTGTCACAGACTGGACACACAACTTGAATTCTGTGCAGTGGCAGGTGAGTGGAACTGTGACATGCCCTGTCTGAGCCATCAGGCCTCCAGATGTCTCTTCTCTTGCTGCAGAACCCTGCAAAGCAAGTGCTGGAGTAGTGACATCACAAGAGCACACGTCTCCCTAGGACCATGGAGTGACTGCATGAAGCAGAAATGCCACTGGCTGGCACTGGACATGTAGCACAGACAAGAAAGAAACTTCTGCACTGTTAAGTCACTGGTGTTCTCAGTGACATCATTACTGTAGCATGCCGTAGACCCGCAAGATGAATACAGAAATCAGAGGATGGGGTAGAGCTCCACCCCAAAGAAGCCACCAGGATTTCCCTTTCAAGAGTTACATGACTCAGGCACAGTACGGGACATTCCATATGACTTCATTTCTGAATGGCAAAAGAATCAGGTCTTGCTGTGACCAAAGGGAAAAATTTCAAAGTAGTCCTTGGCTGAAATACATTAATTGAGAAAAGTTTCTTCTCTGTTGAGAACCAGGCTGCAATTTCAAAATTGTATCTGATGTACCCCAAACATAACACTGACTTCCAAAGAGAAGGCCCTTGGTGATTATTAGTTTAGAAAAAAATGAAATCCTCTCCCACCGGTTCAAAGCCAGCCTTATTCTTTTGTTCCTATAAAGACTCTTTCTTCGTGTTCCCTGGTGTCTACATGGCCTATGAGCTTTCTCCTAATGATTAGATTCCTAAAAATACTACAAAGAATGCTTAATAAGGCTTTTGTGTTTTTCCAGTTGCTATAGAGACTGTTTAGTGTAAGACCTTAAGTACGTGTAAATATGTATTTTGGACAGTGTTTAAAAACATGTATAATTTACCCAGGCATAACAGCTGTTCTAGAGGGCTGCAGTTCAGTGTGATAAGGCATATGTAAAACATTTTATGGCGTGTTATTTATAGTTATTTACTTAATAGCCTGCAAGAGCACCTTCCGTTGTATAAAGGAACTAGGCATTACCCTGTTTCAACAGTGAATAACATTTACTCCACCGCAGCAATTGATAGTCTTAGGTCTCGTGCAGAATGGTGAATATGCAATTGGCATAATGTTGATGCAGGAAAGAATCCATGTTGACAGAGGGTTTCTGGAAAAACAAAGCTTTCCCCTCCTCTCACGCAGTCCTGAGCTCATTAGGGAAGTTGTCGAGCTACTTTGGCAGGAGAGGAAACCCCAGAAAGAGGTCACTGTCTGCTTTGAAGTCACCCCCAGGGATAACCCCATTGGTGAAATAACACAGATAATAATAGCAACAACAACTAATAGTTATTGAGCCGACCTGACTCTGGGCCACAGGCATGATGCTAAGTGCCTGACATTTATGATCCATTTAGCTCTCACTACATACTGTGAGATGGTACAGTTAGTATCTTTATTTGCTGTATGGGGAAACGGAGGCAGAAGATTCTCACAGTAGATGGCAGATCTAGGCACCAAGTCCAGCGCTGTGTTACTCCTGAGCTTGTTCTCATCAGCGTTGATTTAAATCACTGAGCCACCTAGAGGTTCTTTGTCAGTCATGTCTCCCCTAGACCTGTAGCAAGCACACGGGCTGTATTTTCCATTGGGCAGCAGTCAGTCCTATTAGAGAAAGACTAAGAGATGGACTCCACTGCAAGCCCTTTTATGAGTGTCTTTCAAACAAGCACAAGTCTAAGTCAAAGGCTTCATTACCCACTTTGTTAGATGAGAGACCGACTCAAGTCAGGCCGAGCCAGCACCCCACAGCTTCCCTGTGGCGGAGCCAATACTCAATCCCAGACAGGCGTAACTCATAAAACCTTTCAATATGAAAGTGTGCACAGACGCATGATGTAATGCTCCCCAACCGTGGGACACAGCTCCATCCCCCAGGGGATATTTGGTAACACCTGGAGACGGGTTTGCTTGTCAAAGTTAGCGGGGACACTACCGGCCTTGAGTGGGTGGTGGCCAGGGACACTGACAAGGCAGAGGACAGCCTCGCACGACAAAGAGTTATCCACCCCTCATTGCCAGTAGTGTCTGCCCTGAAAGATGCTGACTCAGTGTAAGTAAATACAGCACCAGAGCGTGTGGGTGACGTCACGGCACGTCAATTTCAGTGAAATGGTCACTCTTCTATCAGCTGACTCAGCAAAATGGACTTCACGACTTAAAGTTTGAGAACTTTGGACAGTAACTCACCGTTGCTTGTCCAGTTGTCATAGAAAGGTGTCTGAAATGTTCTCACTCCACCAAGATGACCAGCATGGGCCTTTCCAGCATCTGAGATGGATGGTGACAGTCACTGAGCAGATTCTGATGGAGAGAAACCAAGGACACTTATCCAGACATGAAGGTAGATGAAAGCAAAAATTAGTCTGCCTTGTTACCGTATCGTGTGTCTCTCTGGTTGTACCAGCCAGCTCACAGTTGGTGCTGAAAGCCTGTCTCACGGTTCTGTAGGCGGCGGAATGCGTGTTCCTGGTATTGCATGACCCCCAGGGGAAAAGTGTGGAGTGACTTTAGGTGAAACCTCCCTCCCCATTTTCTCCTCTCTCATCTTTTTCATCTACCCCTTATAATCCCATCACTGAGCCAGTCAGGCAGCCAACAAACACCCACAAATTATGCATTTCTCCTGGAATATGTAAAGGACAGAGGACTCATTTTAGTCGCTAGTTTGACCCCTGACTAAGGAAAGATTCCAGTAGTACTTTTTTCAAGACACATTTAAATTTTATAAGGACAGGACCTACTCTGGCTTGTTCAGCCTATACCCTTGCACATGGACTGTCGTAGAATGCCGTATGGCATATTAGAGAACCTTACCAAATATTTATTGACTAAATAGATGAAATTGTGGCATCCAGAGCTAAGTCAAGGTAATCCAGACTACTTAGAAAAGTGGACATCAGTGTGAAACTGGTTCTGGACAAGGGTTAGGGCCAGCCATACCCAGAACAGGGAGAATAGAAAGTATTGCTGAAGAGGAAAAAATTCAGGAGAATCGTAGGAGCAGCGGCCCCTGAGAGCTTCCTTTGGGACTAGATTTGTGGCCCACGCTCTCTTATCTCAGGACCTATCTATGCGAGATTTCTGTTCAGCTACCTCGGCTACTGATTATCTATTCCTTCTGGTACCACCCTCCTACAGGCTGGGAGAGATGTGGGGTTTGGATGCATGGACGCTTTTGCTTGGGCTGTGTGGTTCCCCCTTTAGAAGTAAACATAAAAATAATTCTCCTTTATGAGCCAGTTTCTGTGATCAGATCTTAAGCTGGGAAGCTTATTTCTATTACATCACAACCTAATCATGGAAATCCCATGAGGAGGGTGCAACCATTCCCATTCTGCAGCGTAGGAAATTGAGACCGAGCACCTTGCATCATGGCTAATTGCTTTTGGCATTTCAAAAATGTCTTCTACAGAGAAAGTGCCAAGTTTCTGGGTGGGAACTTGGGCTGAGATATGGGTGATGATCTTCTAATGTGAGATTAGCTCTTTGCATCATTGCTGGCCTGGCTACAGCCCCAACCATGCAGTTTTGCTGGGATTCCCAACTAAGGAAGCAGGAGCATGCCAAGAGGCTTGGAGGAAATTAGCCCAGGCTTGGAGGAAATTAGCCTATCCAGAAGAACCATAATAAGAAAAGGTCAACAGTGTTAGTCCTTAAGCCCACAAGGACATCAGACACTCTAGAATCTTTAACCAGCTGTTATGGCCATTGGACACGAGGTGGGGAACAGCCCAATGATCAGTGGAAGGAGGACCCCATATAAGACAGTCACCCAAGCATTAGGGTGCAGCTTGGCCAAGTTTGGGAGAGGGTGGCAGGACACATAGTCTAACTCTGGATATCTAGAGTGTCTTGGATTAGGTGAAGGGTCCACACCGCAGGCCTATAGTCTGTGGGATGGATTCAGATCCAGGCTCCACTCACAGCACCAAACTGGAAGAATATTGGGCAAACTTCTGGATGCTCATATCCACAGAAACAGGGAGGCAGGGCAGGAAACATTAATCTGTGAAGCATTTCTTGGAGATTTTTCTATATGACTGGCACTGAGGATATAGATGTAGGCAAGAAATGAGCACTATTTCTGCAGAGTTGACAGTCCAGCAAGATGGGCAGATAAGATATAGATAAGCCTCTGTAAAAATTCACCAGTCAGGAAGGTGCTTCTGACCTCTGCAATCTTGCTACTCAAAATGTGATACACAGGCCAGACACATAACATCTCTCAACAATTTATTAGAAAAGAAGCATCTCAGGGCTAACCCAGACATACTATGTCAGACTCTGCATTTTGGCAAGATCGCAAGGAACCCATCTGCTCACGGAAGGCCGAGAAGCAGGGCTCTGCAAGCCTTCGTCCCAGAGCAGGGACTTTGGTGTTTTCCACCAGGCACAAAGGGTTGTCACTTCCTGCCATGGATGTCCTCAGAGATAGGAAGGTTACACCCGATTCAGCTGAGAACAGGCAAAGGGAAAGCAGAGTATCCTCAAGAGCTCTTGGAAATAATTACCGTGCTCTTAATAATAAATGAATAGGCTGCAGTCCCAGAACACATTGAGAACAAAGCAAAACATGTCAATATAAAATCCAGCAAATAAAACAATCAATTTAAAATAGATTTCTCTAAATGGTTTGCCTACTTGGGCTAAGTGCCCCGCCTCTGGGCTCCCTTAGCATATTGTCTTACGCCTGCCTCAGTCCTTCATTTACGGCTCTTCAACTTTTCTGTTTATGTGCCTTCCTTCCAATTTGACAGCAAGTTTTCCATTTTATTAGCCCCTGTTTGCAGCACTTAATGCTTACGTTCCACTTGTGGCGTTGGTCCATACACACAGCGCATGTTCACTCTTTATCCTTTTCCTTTCTTTCCCTCCTTCCTTCCCCCATCTCTTGATCCTCTTCCCATTTGGGAAGATCTGTCTCCTTACTTCCTATTACCTAGCTTTTATTTTTCCCTTTACTTGTAATATGGGTTTCTTATATAAAAGAAACCTTGTGATATTTAAGCTTACACATCTGATTTATTTCACTTAACATTACAGTGTCAAGCTGCATCTTTCTTGCTAAAAATGACTCAAGTTCATCGTTTCCTATGGCAGAGCAACACTCTATTAGGTGCAGATACCATGTTTTCATCCATTCATCTGTTGATGGACACAAAGGCTGCTCCCAAGATCTAAGTATCATGAGCTGTCCAGCAACAGACATGGTATGCACGGATCACAATGACATGATATCTTTAACTCTTTCAGGAAGGTGATACATTTTTTAAGAATCCTTTTTCCAGAAAACATAAGAAAAGGGTTATGTCCATAGGAAAAATGAAGGATCAGAAGTAGAAGAACAGCTCTCTGTGTGAAATGTTTAAGGCAAAGAATTCAATTCTTTTACAAGTAAGGCTGAAACTTGCCCTTCTCCTATACCCTAACCTTCTCCATCTACATCTTTGGCAAATTCTAGCCTGTCAGTGTCTCTCACATCAGCAAATCTCAGGTGCCTACCTGCGAGTAGAATCTGCTCTGTTCTAGCACTTTCTGCATGTTCATTAAAGACAACAGCAGACATTCGTGTGCCCATGCCCCCAGGTGCAACCTTCCCACACTGACTCTGCTTGCTTCTGCACGTGGAGTCAAAGCAATACGAGCCTACACTGAAGAGCTACGTCCACTTCCTCTCTCTGGTTTCTATGTCTTCAGCATAAGAACAAGCAAGGGCTTGCCTACCTGCAGATGCAAAAGCACACAGAGAGCCTAGTCAAGACTGGCAACACTGCCTAACCTCTAAGCACATTACCACAGAGAAATAGAGAAACAGGCAAGCTCCACCATACCCACATCAGCCCAGTGAAAAAGTCTTTCCATCTGCAAATTCAAATCTAAATAAATGCTTACCATTTTAAAAAATTGGGTGTAGGACTATTTGTTATGTAGCAAGAGCTAACCATCCAGTAAAAGATGCTTCCATTCAGGGAGCATCTGATTCCTTTCACACTCTAATTCTCTTTTCATACAATGTTCTGATTATAGTGAAAAGACTTTACTTATGGTTCAGGAGAAAGAAAAGAAATGAAAAGAAAAGAGAAAGAAAGAGAAAAGAAGAAAGAAAGAAAGAAAGAAAGAAAGAAAGAAAGAAAGAAAGAAAGAAAGAAAGAGAAGGAAAGAAAGAAAGAAAGAAAGAAAGAAAGAAAGAAAGAAAGAAAGAAAGAAAGAATTATACAAACAGACTCTGCCTTCAAACACGCTCACAGTTTTGTTTTCGCCTAAGAAGTGTCACCTAGAAACAGTCCAGAAATGACCCCCAGAGGATACTAATGGCAAGAACATTTTTAGGGTTAGTCCTACTTCTTTTGGTCCATGGAGGACAACTGTAAATTAAAGTTTGTATGATTATAAGCAGTAGAAAACAAATTGAGCTAGGTTGAACAATTAAAAGGGAGAATTGATCAAAGATCCACTTTTCAGGACTCTTTCTAGCTATAAAAGAGCTGAAATCAAACTCACACTTACACCAGTCAAAATTAAGGTTCATGTTGATTATGTGACTGGGGAGTCAACCAGAAGTGCTCCGGTTTGAGACACAACTGAAAGCTAGGGCTCCACTGTGACCATCAGCACATGTCTCCCTCAGGTATCTCAGAAAGAGACTCAGAAACAACAAAGCCCAAAGTCCCTGAACAAGAATATTGATTCCACAATGCTTCCAGCTGACAAAGTCAATGAAGGGCTCTGATTGGCCCCACATCATTGAACCAGTCATGATGGGCAGAAAGATAGTGCACTGTAATTGGCCAGCTGTATTACATAGCTCCTCCCCTGCTAGCCGATAGGAAATGAGAGAGGAGTGTTTTCCCAAAACTTGACAATTTATAAGTATCCACTACTGAAAGAGACCAGAGAGAACAGAACAGAAGTCTGGGGCCAGTAGACTAGAGAGACTTGAGAATGGTAATAACCATGGACATAACTCACCTCCCAGATTCTGCAATTCTTATTTCAATCCCAAATATTCCATGAGAAGAAATCCATTAGTCCCACCCTCGATCAGCTCTGCACCTCCTTCCCCTCTCTGTCTCATGGCAGGCAGAGCCCATGGTAAGTCTGGCAGCTCTGAATTGGAAACACTGCACAGAGACCCCCAAACCAGTGCTCCAGGCCTTTCCTCCACCCTTTCCTACCTCACTGCTCCCCTGCATACACACACTGTTCTCAGGTGTTCACTTCTGACACTTAGAATAGACTTGAAAAATTTGTGAACTGAAGATATGTCTTCAAATAAATAGTGGCACCACTGTAATTTTATTTTCCATTTGTGTCTATTGGCCTTCCACTAAATATATTCATTTTATGAAATGAGTAAGAAAGAAAAGTAGAAGAGATTGAAATACCCAAACATGGAGAGTGAATAAATTCAGGAACTCTGCTCTTAATCAGCTATGCGATCTTCCAGAACTGGCATGATTTCCTAGAGCTTCAGTTTTCTCAGCACTTAAATTCTCATTGGAAATGATAAAGTCTAACTTGGACAGTTGCTGCAAAGAATCTGTAAAACTCTAGATAAAAGCAAGTTCTATGATGATGATGGTGACGGTGATATTACTATTAGAGCCACTGTTTGTATAAGTTGGTAACAAGCATGTGTGATATGGGACTTAGCCTACCAGAAGACTGACATAAGTCAACAATGAACTATGGAGCAGGGGATAGTGGTGCGAGTCTGTGATCCCAGCACCCGGAGGGATTGAGGAAGGGGAATTGCAATTTCAAATCCAGCCTGGGCAACTTCAACAAGGCTCTGCCTCAAATTTACACAAAAAAGAAAAAAAAAATTAAAGGTCCTTGGCATGTGGTTTAGCGCAAAGGCCCTGGGGTTCAGTCCTCAGAACCATCAAATAAATACAGAAACCACAAAAACCGAGTATGCCTTGGAGGGCCTTTGAATGCAGCTTAGTGGCCAATTCCCACATTCATGTTCTCTGTGTATCTGCATTGCTGATTTCCACCGGGATTTCTCTACCTCAGTCTCCCTCTCTAACTGTCCCTCTTTTTCTCTCTCTCTGTTATGACATCCTCCATCCTCCCTCGGTTTCCCACTCTGCCCCTCATCCCAGGTCCTTGCCTGGTTCCCTTTCCCCTGCTTTCCCACACTCCCCGGGGCCCTTGGTGCTGCTTCTAGGAGAGACCACACCTTTGCTCCTGCACCCAAGCCACCCTACTTTGTGATCCTTTCTCTGCACAAACAGTTGTGTCCTGTCTTGATAACGAAAAGATTTTTTTAAGTAACTCGTGCCAACTCTGGATGCCCAGGCCAGTGTAGTCCAGTAGATGCCCTGCAAGGCAGAGGATCTGCCCAGCTTGCCAGGTCTGAGGCCTCTGTGCAGAGTTGCCTGGCTGCTGACCCCTTCACCAGCACTCAGGAGCTGGGGTGCAAAGAAGGCACCTGGCAGGTTGTCCACAGTGAGTGAATGGGGGAGGGAGGAGGGAGCCCAGAATTGGTTTTGATGAAACTGAAAATGTTGAATCATTAAATGTGTAGAGACTGTCAAGCTGGCATCCAGCCCTGTGTTTTCTCTAATATCAGTTATTCCCGGACAGCACTGCTGCCGGCTGGGCCGGGAGGTGGCCAGAAAGAGGGAGATGTGTCACCAGCTTACCTCAAGCTGTGGGGACAACATTGCTGGAGGGAAGGACCACGAGCTTGGTCTCAGGAAAGTCCCAGAGGACAGAGGAGGGGCCACCTTGCCAAGAAGTGGATAGACTGCAGAGGACAAGGAGACAGCTAACCCATGAGATGTGTCCTCTGTTGCTCTGTAACTGAGCAGTCAGAATCCAAGAAGCACCTGTTCCTTGGGGGGATCCCTTGCTTAGAAATTAATGCCCTCTCCTCACGGCTCCAGTAAGGAGGTGTGATTATTACTGTGGTTGTAGGAAACCTTCCCCCTAAGCACACCCCCAATTCCCACCTCTACTAGTGTCCCCTGACACTGGGGCTCGGGTCAGCCTTGTCTGAATCCCAGAATTCTGCCTCCAGCCCCCATCTCACAGACTCTCTTGTGAGAGATGCTTCTGGCTCAGCACACATAAGGTTAGTTCTCCTCCCTCCAAACCTGGCCCCTGCTTCCTCTCAGAAAATGAAACCACCTGTCTGTGATCCATAAATGTGGAGCTTTTTAAACCTTTTCCAGGCACACACTCACATTCATTATCCTCCTTCCTCATCACATAATAAGCACACAAATCTGCTCATTTCATGCAACGATGTGTGATAGTGATTGCTGTTATTTGTACCCTAAGTGAATGCCTCATTTCTTGTGTTTATAGCTATATAGTATTCCACTCTGTGGATGTTCCAGGTCCGAGACAAAAAGTCTTCACCGCCTCTGTTTTCCTCAACTCCCTAACCAGTTTTCCTGGAATCCAATCAAACTCACCTCCTAATGACAGCATCAAGGTCACCCCTACAAGGATGGGACAGCTTCGTGGCTGGGCTCTCACCTGGACAAAGGTCACAGCTCTGAAATCATGTCTTCCCCAGCCAAAGAGAACTCTCAAGATGTGGCCAGGTGCCCCTATTCACCCAGAAACTTTCCATGACTGAGGCTTATGCCAGGAATCTTCCACAAGCCCCAGAAAGCATGCTCCGGCCACCTGCCCTTCTCCGCTCCATCCACCAATCTCCCCTCCTTTCTGGAAACTGCATGCTCCTGTTTGCATTTCAACACTTCTGTCCAGAATACTCTTCAAGCTCTTCAATTCCATTCTCTGGCCACAGTGGGGTTTTCGTACAATTTTGCATGGACAAAATACACACATGATTCAAGTCAAGATGCACATGCAGGCGATTCTCCATCCCACTCTGCTCATTTCCACCCAGATTCTCCTGCTCCACACCACTTCTGCAAGCCTCAGGAGGTTTTAAAGCACATGTAAGCCATAGATATACAATCACACCTCAGTTCACAAACACTTCTCTTCAAGAACCAGTTCACAAAGAAGCAAAATTTTGTTTTGGTTCAAGAACTCTGTAGCGGGTGACAGGCACAGCCGTGTCACCTTCTTCAGAATCCTAGAACATGGTAAGTTCATGCAGGGAGCTGCCACTGTGTTACACTCCGCCTGGCTTTACACTGTACAGGCAAGTCGCCAGGGGGATTTCCCCCTTTAATGTAGCAACAGAAATCACCCTATTTTGGCACACACTGTGTCCTCGATCTCTTATAGCTGTGTAGTGTTCCATTCTACAGATGTCACATAATTTATGCAAAACACTTGCTCCTCTCGAACTGAGAGGAGCCTCTTTGAAAACTCTTGCTGTTTTAAACAACATCCAACGAAAAATATGACATGCACCATTGCAAGAAGGTGGAGATATGAGAAAAATGCTAAAGAAGAAGTAGCCAGCTAAAGCTCCTGTACTTGCAATTGTAATGAACATTGCTAAAATTCCTGTCCTGGGGGGGGTGTTTAAAAGATGTTCTCACTTGCACACACCTGTTTCCCACCGATTAGCCAGAAGCTTGCTTTTTGTAAGTGAAAAATTTTACACCATAATACTTTTAAATGCCATGAAGTCTTGATAACTGACCTGTGTGCTGCTCGGACATGACACTGGAGTGACACACGGATGGCACTGTTGAAAGTCACAGGCAGCTGGACTGAGGGCACCTGGCTGTAGACACCCATGGCCAAGGGCACCATGGCCCAGCAGCCCTGGGTGTTAGGACAGCTAAGAAACAATGATTTTAAAGTAAAAGGAGAATGCTTTTGTTCTGCTCTTGTGATTTTTAAACGGGCCTATAACTCAGTGAACACAAAGGTATATTTGGAGACAAGTGAATTAGCTGGAGTGACAAAAGGGCACGGGAGGAATAACAGAGAGGTGTTTAAAGAGGCCACTTGGGCCTGGGCTTGGTAGAAAAGGCCTTTCCCATGCTGGGCACACACCAGCACAACCTAACACCTGGTACCCACTTAGCAAAACGCTGAGCGAGCAGCAGAAGAATGGACTCAGGGGACAGCATAGGGTCAGAGTGCAGGCAAGTGGAGACTGGAGAATCAGGCAGCCCTGGAACAAATGCCACCCCCAGTCCATCTGGGTGGCCTCACAGACTTGCCCAAACTCTCTGTGTGACTCAGTTTCTTTATCTGTAATTTCACAGTGTTATTAGAAGGCTTGATCAGATGATGTCCATAGTGTGTACAACTCAGTGCTGGCTGTGTTGGAAACACAGCTGAAATGGTGCTGGGTATCCATCCCATAGTAGCTGTTGTCACTGTCATCCTTAGCCTTAGCTGCTCAGAATCAGGAACATGGGCCTTGCGTCCGGCAGCATCTCAGGCCTTGTTTCTCCATTTGCTAGTTTAAGATAATTTTAATTCTCAGTTTCCTCACCTATCAAATGGGGGTGCCAACAGGTGACTCCCTGACTACGTATCCAGAGGAGGTTGTAAAAATAACAGTGTGTGGCACCCAAGGAGCTTCCAATGAATCAAAGTTATTTTAAACCTCAACGTCCAGCAAACAGCTGGGCCCAGAGGAGAGCTTAGGAAAGGTGTGGTTTGAGTGTGTTTGATTATCTTTCTTTTTCTGAAAGAGCTTTATCTGGGTTCCCCTGCAGCCCTACAGACGCACCCTCCCGGAAAGCAAGATCTGCAGCTTTTGCTGCTCAGCCTGCTGCTGCAGGCCAAGTGGAATCCGCAGCTGTGGCTGAGCCCTGCCCAGCCCACTGCAGCAGCCAGAGCTCTAATTCACTGCGAAAGGGCTCCAGCACCACCTCTGCAAGAGCCTTAAATGTTTTATGAGCTCCCTGAAATGCTCAGATAATTAAAAACACTTTCTTAATAGCTGGGTTTAATGAAACCAGGACTTTATGTTTTATTTGAAAAGGGGTGAACATCCCAGCCACACTTATTAATATTTTTAAGAGTGTGCCCAATTGTGTCTAGGGATGGAGGGAAATCATTGCTTCAAGGGGGGACGTGGGCTTTCCTGAGTCTGTGACAAGTTTCGGGCTTATTAGAGCTCATTATATCCAGGAGGCCTGAAAACCTCAATTAGCAATCATCACGTATGACGTGGCAGGCTATTATTAAGGAGGCCACTTATTATAGTAGCATGGAATTATCAATTAAGAAGTAGTCTTTCCAGGCCCCCAGGTCCGAGAGGATTACCTGGCCCAGCTAGGCACTCATTTCCAAGGCCACTGTGTGGAGCAGAAGCCTGAGAGGAGCCTCTTCTGTCAAGTGAAATAAACACGATCCTCTAGGATGGAAATGGCATGAGTCACATGGGTTGAGTGCAAAGCCAGTGTTGGTTTGGAGAACAGAGGCATCATCCAGAGGCATGGATTGCAGCTTGTAGTGGTCACTTGGTATCCAGAAAGTGGGTATTCTTTAGAGAATCAGCCAGCTGCCTCACAGGAATGGTCACACAGCCCACTGGACAGGCTTGGATGCCAAGGCCAGAGGCAGAGGTGCCCTGGAGCTGGCTTGCATTAGCTCATGAGAGCATGTGGTGTGTGTTTCTTCCCAACTCCATGGTCAATGGCATCTAAGTGGGAGCCTGAAATCAGAGATGTTTGGATCATTTACACCAATGTTATGGTTTATATCTAGAGATCTCAAAGCCTCATGAGCTCAAAAGTGGGGCTTTTGGGGGGTGACTGGATCATGAAGGTGTGAGATATTCATCAGAAGATTAATCCACTGATGAGTTTATAGCAAAATGTGATCAGAGGAGATGATCACTGGGGAGCATGACCTGAAAGAGCTCATTCCCTCTCTCCGCTCCTGATTCCAGTTCTCTTCTTCCCACTGCCATGCCATGAGTTCTTTCTCCTCTTTGGTGGCCCCCTTCCATGTCATTCTGCCTTGTAGCCAGCAGACTATGAACCAAAATCTCTATAAAGTGTGAGCTAAAAATCTCTCCTTCTTTAATTTGCAGGTGTTGAATACTGTGTCTCAATGATGAGAAAGTAATTAAGGCACCATGAAAGCAGGCAAACACTACAAATAATGTTTCATTTTTCTACTTGGAGAGACAGTTACTTGATATCCTTCAGTACAACACTGGATGTGGTTTCGAATCATGGTTGGTCATGAGTAAGCTATGTATTTAACACTTCCAAGTCTTCGTTACTCTAAGGAAAAACAAAAACTCCCATCTCATACAGCTTTTTTTGTTTCATGGCATTTATCTCTACCTGGCATTATAATAAATATACATTTCTTGATGTTATTGTTATAGTGCTATTGTTATATACTTCCCCATAAGGCTTTGTCTTACTTCAAAAATATATATTGAGAATCTACTATGTTCTAGATTATCATTTCTCAGTATTTTTAGTACTGGGGACAAGTTTTTGAGGAATACAGCTTTTCCATGGACCCTGTTCATTGGTGGGGGCATTGGTATTTTTTAGTTTTGGGATTTTTTTTATCAGTGTGTATATATTATACATAATTACATTTCCCCAGGGCTAGCATCACTGTCTCAGCTCCACCTCATATTATCAGGTATTAGATTCTCATACAGATCTCAGTGTAGATTCCTCACATTCATAGTTCATAGTAGGGCTTCAGTTCCTATGGGAATCTAATGATGCTGCTGATTTACAGGAGAAAAAACTTAGGCAGTGATGCCAGGGATAGATAGCAGCTGTAAACATAGATAAAGTTTTGTTTGTTGGCTCATGGCTCACTTCCTGCTGTGCAAGCCAGTTCCTAACAGACCACAAGTTGGTACTGGGCTGTGCCCCAGTGACTAGAGAACCCTGTCCTAGATACTATTCTAGGTATAAAATACAGCTCTGAGCAAAAATGACCAAAGTCCTTGTCTTCATGGACATCCCAGAGTAAACAAATGTGTGTGAAGTATATGTACATCTGGAAGTGATAGGTGCTCTGGGGAAAGCGGTGGGTTAGAATCAGAATCCATTTCTATTCTAACTAAGGCAGCTGAGAAAGCATCTGGGAGAAGGTGAGATTGGGGAAAAGAATTGCAAGAAGAGAAAGAAGGAGTGAGGTAGCCACATGGAGAACATCTAGGGAGAAAAGGGGGTAGACTAGCTGGTAGGAGCAAGCCTGGAGTGTTTGAGGAGTCCAAACAGGTACTGTGAGTGGGACAAAAAGATAAAAGCAAGAGAAGCAGAAGATGCAATAAGAATAGTCACAGGATCACTGTTTACCCGATTGCCAAACTAGTAGAAATTCCTGCTAGGATGAGAAAGTTTTCATCCAGTATCTCCCACTAAGTGGCCACCAGCCATGTGCACTGAGCTACAGAGTGCTTGGAAATGTGGTCAGCGTAACGAGGAACCAAATGCTTCATTTTATTTAAGTTCGAACAATTTTAATTGGAAGAGCCTTATGCGGCTAGTGGCTTCAGTTCAGGGCAGGCAGCATCATCGCAAACCACTGCTTATATTTTTGGCTTTCTTCCTGCATAAGATTAAAACCCAGGGGGAAATCAAAGGAAGCAGCCCTATGATGTTGCTGGGCCCATCGGCCTTGCTCTGACTGATCTGGGAGAATAAATCATCACAGGGCAAGGCCAGTGAAAATGCTACCACCATCATCCAGGGGTCTTGCAAGTGGCTTCATGATGGAAGGGACAGCATTTTACTCTCTTCCCTTTTCCCAGCACCTAGAATATGATATTGTAGGTATAGTATGACATTTGAAGAGTTGAATTAAAAAAATTGAGCTGACTATTTGCTCCCTCAATGCAATCCTTTCTATTTCACTAAATTCCAAGGCTTGGCAATGGCACGTGAGCCATCTTATCTGCAGGGCATGTAGATTAGCTTTCCTCTGAGTCTAAACATCATTTGAATCAGTATAACCCCAAGTTTGATCCATAGGCACCAATCTCAATGGCATGTTAATGGGTACTAAATATTTAATAAGTCATATGACCAAAACAAGTGGGGAAATTCCAGTTTAAGCAAAATAAGAATTTCTTTCTCACAGTAAACACTCTTCTCCATGATTTGACACTCTCAGACCATCAACTTTGCTTAAGTGTTGACTTGCTTCCCTGATTATAACTTATGCTAGGATGAAGCCCACAGCCAGTGAGGGCCTTGGGCATCTGCTCACAGACATGGTGCAAAAGCTCACATAGTGAAATGTGCCTACAAACTGCATGAACTGAAAATGAACTGGGATCTAGGATGATGACAGGGTCCCCAAGACTCTATGGGATAACCCTTCATAAAGGCTAAGAATTTGCAGGAGAATCCAGCACCATCAAGCTTCTGACTATGAGCCCGAGATAAGTTACAGACACTTGAAAGCATACTGCTGAGAATGAGTGATCCCAGGAAAATGCTGTGGGAATACTGTCCCCGGAAGTACTGTCCCTGGAAGTACAGGTCAGGAAGTGCAGCTCAGGCCAGCTTTGCATAAAAGTCCAAATGTTTCACTGACTGGGAAAGGCAAATAATAGTTGTCCAGCACAGAGCTGAGGACATGCACAGGGGATGAAGACCAGATGACTTGCAGTAGTGGACTCTGTTTTGCAAGTCATCAGGCAATGCTCAGCTCTTTATACAGAGTAGATGATCATATGGGCTCTGGAGTACTTGAATGAGTGACAGTAATAGCTGTATTTGTTAGGTGAACATACCAGGATCTTTCCAGGATCATCCATCTTATTCATCCCTTCCAGCAACACAAAGGATGGCTATTGTCCCCTTTCTATTAATGAGGAAGCTAAGGCTGGATTAGGAGTCAGTTCTAACCACCATGCAGTATTGCCTCCTCGAATAATCATATGCCCCAAGTGGAGAGCCAGACTTTGATAAATATTTCAGGGTAGGAGATAGGAGATGAAACCATCTGCAAGTTGGGAGACGTGGAAGAAACTGTGTGCTCTTCAAAGAGCTCTGCATAGAGAAGGCACTGTCTGAGAAGTGCACTGAGAAAGGACTCTGGGAAATGGGGTGGACAGAGGACATCATGGGCTGAGGGCACAGCACGGGCAAAGGCAGGGAGTCACGAGATGGCATCTTGCGCAGAACCCCAGGCAGAGGCCAATCACAGTCTGCGTTTGAGGGAATGTTTGAATATTCAAATCTCAGTGTTTGAAAAGCAATGACAGCCAGACCTCTCAAGGGTCAAAACAAATTATTTCTTCAGAAAGTTCTGGCAACAAAAATCCAATTAAAACCCCAGGAGTTCCCAGGAGTCAGTGATGGAACATAGAAAAACCAAATCCTTCTGAGGCCAAACTCCTCTCTTTTGATTCTTTCTCCTCATTTATCATATTTAATTGGAAGAAGTGACCATGGGTAAAGCAAGTATCTTGCTTAAAGTGGGGCCCATAATAATCATTGACTGTACCTTCTATAATAAGCCCTATAATTTATTGCTCTGGCCTCACAGCCTGGGCCTCTCGTATCAATACCACCTACATGCAGTGGTAGTGAGGGAGTAAGTGTCAAGCACTGAGCACAGACTTATTTAACACTTTACTCCTTAAACTCACCAGCTTGCCAGTATGTCGGTCCCACCTTCAGGATTGAAGGTGGCAGGGGATAGAGCCTTGGGGTCATGGTGGCCTGTCTTTGAGTAGGTCCAAACCCAACTGGTCCTTCCATTTTCTAATACTCTCTGAATCTTTTTTCCCCATTTCTAAAATATGAGCATCACCTTTTAGATTAGATGAAGCAATTAAAATTGATAATTTACATAAAGAACTTACTCAAAGACCTACCCTATGGTAGGCATTTTGTATAGACTTTCTTTTAACTCTTTGCACTTCTGTTACCATGCATGGCCTGGATCACCATGGGTCCTCAGTGAAGGCCCATCCCATCATCTCCTCCAAGATGGATATGATATTCAAAAGAAGATGAATACTCAATATTTTGAGGATATATACTCAAGGATATATTTGATGATATATACTCAAGATTTTGAGGATATATATATATACTCAAGGACACAGAAGATGGAGATGTGCCTCTTCCCATCTACTTGAAGGCATAAGTTGTACAGTCATGATGGAACTTGAAAGAGAGGACAGTTCATTCAAATGTGGCTTCTAGAGTTGTCTCAATGCTATGGGAATTCCACAGATGTGTGATGGAAGGCTCTGGAAACAGAGAGACCAAGAACCTGTGGGCTTGGGTTGGGAGAAGATAGGGAGAGTGAACCCAACAAATAAACATCCAAAGTTGAAATGTTCTTGGTAGGAACAAGAAAATTTAACTACCAAGGATGTTAGTATTCAAGCATTAGTCCTCAATTTGGTAACAGAATGGACTGCAGAAAATTCTAGAAGGCACATATTTTGGGATGGAAAGATGACTCCTCAGCTGTTAAGGTGGAGTTTTTGTGGGTGGCGGAAAGTAACGTGACATGGACGGATGTGTGTGGCTCTGAGGTAGTGCTATCAACCTTCAGATCCTCACATCAATATTAGTCCTTGGGTGAAGCAAAAGCTAGGGGTGCTTCCTGGCCTCATTTCAAACCAATGCTTCAGCCCATTCTGTGGAAGAGGCAGTCACCTTGGAGCTAAAAATCATTCCGATGTTTCTTACTCCCCCAAAGGACCTGTTTGTGTTCAGAAAATCTTGGATATTATGATGGAATAGATGTGCAAGTTGCTTATACATAAGTTCATCTCTCTTCATGGCTTCACATAATTCCAGGAAGAGCGCCTGCATTTGGGGGCAGAGAAGCCATCATGGACCTCCGAGATCTGGGTTTTGCTGAATGCAATGTTCAGTGAGAAACCACTCCAAGAAGATGAGGTGAAAGAGACCAGGCAGTAAAATATTATTAAATCATAATCAGGTTATGCATAATGGCTGCCAAGCTAAAACCAGAGCTTCTCTGTCTCTGCAGAGTTCTCTGCACAGACTCATGTTAGATAAATCTAGGTCTGTTTCTCTGGTGCTCAGGAATCTGTTTGAACTACCAGTGCCTCACAACTCACTCCTATGTCCTGCACTTTGCATCCATCCAAACCCTAGCCCCACATTCTCACTTAACTGGGTCATAACCCATTGTCACATGGACTCATCCCTCTCATCACTCTTCCCTACCTCTTGCCATTTCCACAAATATTACCCGTTCGGCTCCATCAGCCTGCTCCAAGTCAAGAACACATTTCAAATATTTTAATGCCAACCACTGTACCACTGTACCACTGTTCTGGACATAGTGTCCAACCAAGAGTCCAGAAGACATTTCTTAAGCAATTACCACAGGCAAGTTGCTTTCCTGGATGTGCAAATACAAGGCAAGGTTCCTGGCTTCAAACAGCTCAGTTTATTAAACCACAAGACACACCTTTTATGCCTTTCTTTGATCCAACTGGAGAACAATTATTTATTGTGAAATGACTTGAAAACAGCTGAGTTCACTGAGTACCTGTATGCCCTTAAACAGCTCAAGACAATGACTGGGCTCTTTTTTTCTTTCCACCTGGCAAACTCCCAGCACTGATCCTTCAAGAAGGAAATGATTCTGGGTGTGGCGGTGTACAAACCCATAATTCCAGTACTCCAATAGGCTGCGTCAGGATGGAGGAAAGTTCAAGCCCAGCTTGGTCAATTTAGCAACTTTATAATTCCTTGTCTCAAAATGAAAAATGAAGAAAGCTGGGCACGTAGCTCAGTGCAAAGATCCTGGGCTCAAGCCCATGAGTACAGAAAATGGTTTCTGACCTCCTCTTGGCACCAGGAGATCAAAAAGGCATTACTACATTTTGCACTGCTACCCAGTTTTTGTTTTTCTCATATCCTTAATCACTCCACAGCATCCTGCTTTGTTGATGTATCTGCCTTCTGTACTGGGCTTGAGCTGCCTGAGTACTGGACCATGATTCTGCCTCTCTACACCTCAGCATCCAGATCACTGCCTGAATCAAAACACACATTCGGTATGTAAGCAAGATGGGTCAGTAGGGTTTTATGGGATGCACACACAAACACACATTCCCCTCACTCTTCCAACTCAATCCCACTCTTTAGTTAGGTCTAGCCTGGAACTTGTTTAGCCTGTACCCTTGTAACCATGAGAAGAAGGGTTATGTTTGCATAGCAGCCATACTCTTCCAGTAAGTGCTTACGTATGCTTTTCTAGAAAGGAAAGTTAACACAACATATGATGTTTGTTCCATGGTAGAAATAGGGAAGTCAACCAACTATCTTCTGATCCCTCCACCCCCACCCTGGAGTAGCCCAACTTTACCTACTATGGGAACCATATGGACCAGCCATTCACCTTTAGTGTCTTTATGCCCGGAAAATTCCCACCTTCTTGCACCATGATAAAGAAAATCACCATGACAATTGTAGAAAAAGACCATGAAAGGAACAGAAAAAGAGTCAATAGCCAAATTCTTAGAAAATATCCCCCAGTTCCTAGAAGCCCTGTGCCCTCAGCCTATCTATCCCCCGCTCCCCCTGTGTTCTGCTTAAGCTACATCCATGAAAATCACAGTCTCCAAAGGTTGAGAAGCTGATACCTCCTGACTTCTCCTATTCTTTGGCCAAAAATGTGGTTTCCTTTGCTGTTTGAACATGCTTAGTTTCCTTTATTGGCCCTTATGGCTCTGAGAGAGTAAACAAAGGATAGAGTTTTGGTCAAAATTGCTGACACCTTACACTTATCCAGTCCATTCGGGTGTTTGCTTGAATCCCAGGGGAGATATAAAGTAAGTCAGTATGTAGCTAAACCATGCGCTAGTCACAGTGATTGCAGGTCTCTCTGGAACCTGTCCTCTACCATCATGTATGTTTTTCTCCTGCCTTTCTGGAGCAATGTCCTCCTCATGACAAGACCCTAACATCGTTGTCAGCTGTACTGTTATTCTTTTGCCTGGTGAGCTCAAATTCTAAACTTTGATTTATTTGTTTCCCTGTGTGTTTGCAGATCAAACTGCATTTGTTAAGACTTTCCTTTTCTATCTGGTACTGGAGAACCAGGATCAGTGCTTTAATCGAATAACATTCCAGTCCAAGCCCAAAACGAATCTAAAAAAATTAACATGTTCTGTTAGAATATATCACCTTTTCCTAGTAAATGCATGAAATACATGGGTGTTAGAAATATTAAAAATGGTTTCAGAAGCTCTAGTAATGTTTTTGTAGAACCCTTGAATTCTTCAGATCATGGATACTTAAACACAACCTGGAAGAAGATGAGCAATCATTTGAGTAATCAAGTTATCAGTCATTGTGATTAACATTGTGTCTATCAATTATGCATCAGGTACTTTCCTTGTCCCAGCACTGCCACTTACTATGTGATCTTAGAAAAGTCATTTAATGCAAAAATGGAGAAAAATATGTCAGAAATGAACAGCCTCGGTGACCTCGGTGTCAGCATCAAGGACAAATGTGTATTTAATTAAAGTCATAGAAAAACTAAATGAAAAAGGAAAGTATTGAAAGAAATAATGCATGAAAATTTTCACATATGAAAACTATTAATCTACGGACTCAAGAAACTTAATAAACACACAGCCAGATAAATATAAAGAAAAAAACACTTATGCACCTCAAATGAAAGCTACTGGGAGCTCTTCTTGATTTCTTATATGCAAAATATAGTGGTATCTTTCTCTTTCAAGTGCTATAGATATTTATGACAAAATGAACAGATTCCTTAAGTAAAACAGCTAGTGCACAGTGCGGGGCACAATACTGTCCCCTTGGCGATAGATAGATAGTACTATTTTCCAGAGAGGTGTTTTGTTTTGTTTTGTTTTGTTTTGTTGGTTTTTTTGCCTTCTTGCTTTCCCAACTGTCTTGCTGCATAACACCCATGGCGCTTCAGAATCGAGAACACTAGATTTTAGGGAAGAAGCTTGGTAGGATTGTGCGGCCAGGAGAGGGAAGAATTAAGGCAAGGAAGCTGTGGTTTCCATAAATCATGTAGATTTTAATTGGGAGCAGTGGTGTCTCCTACGGCTGGGAGATAAGAAGGCAGGCGGTTCATTATGTTGATACGTCAACCCGATCAGAAGGGATCGGGAACCTGCAAAGGGGTGTGGTGGAGACTGACCAGCTATTACTGAGACTTAAGTAAATCAGTTAGTTGTTGATGAAGGCTCTGAGGAATCTATACTGCACTGTATTCATAAGCAGGATGACTGGTGGGAGGGGGACTGCTGAGTAGAATTTGCAGTGATTTTCCCAGTGAAAGGTGATATTCCAGCTCTCCTGGACTTAGGGAGAAAAAAAGGGGGAGGAGGAAGAAATAAAAAATCAACAAATTAATGCTTCAACAATCCAGGTCTGTGGAAGTATTTGGGGGAAGAAGACAAAATCTACTCGGCTTGATTTACTGCAGGTCTTCAGTTCCTTCATAAGTGGAAATCACCCTTGGTTCTGAGATGAGGCTCCACCCATTCTGATTTTTGCCATCATAACCTTGGAAGGTCTCAGCAGTTTCCTTCAGCCTTCCCCTTCCCTCATTTACTTAGACTGTGTGTTAGGATGGGTTTCAGTCATCCAGGGCCTGCGGATCTCCTGGGTGAGCACCTCCAGGAAGCTGGGGTAAGCAGTTCATGTAAGAAGCAAAGACTTGCAAGACATCCTTCCTCACACATTGTTAGCGTGCTGTATAGCTGCCAGACCATGAACTTCACACCAGCCTAACATGAAAATGTTATACAACGGTAGGTCAAATGCACACACAGGCACACGCGCACACCCACACATACACAAACACACACACACACACATTGGCTACTGCTTGCATTGAACCTCCTGAGGTGACTCATCCCAGTGAGAATGAGGATTTCTGTTTTCAGCTTTACCATTTTACCTCTAAGCTTCATAACTTCACAGTAAAACAGTGGGCATTACTTTCATTTGTTAGGAACGTGGTCAGGACCTCTGGTACATTAAACACCTTTAAAACTTATTAATCTATTAAAATCTTTACTAATGTAGAACCAGTCTTAATGTGTAGCTAATTTTACCCACATCTGTGTGCTTGGGGGTCATTATCTACAAGTTATCCAACAAGATTGAACAGGAGACTTTTTTTTAAAACCATACATTTTCAGGACAGACATGTGATGCATTTATATAATGAAATGGTTTCTGACTAGCTATATAACTCAGGTATTTTTAAATAAGCACAAAAAACGTAGCATAGAAACTTAATTCTGCTCCCAGAGAAGGCTGATAAATCTGGTCAAACATCTTTATTTTGTTACTATACATTAAGGGAACATTTATATTTAGTGGAGTCATAGATTTTCCCATTATTGGGAAGTGTGTTCTTATTCGGCTTTATTGGTCTTCAGAATTGCTTCAGGAAGCCATCCATTCGCTGGAAGTTGTATGGAAGCTATTCCAGAGGAGAAGACTGTTCCCAATTTGATCTCAATTAACTGAGGGCTTCAGCATGGTGCCCTTATGCCCTCTTTGCAAAATCTTTGTCTGCAGAAAAGAGGTTTTTGCTAGCAGAAGGATTAGCCAAGATTTTTGAAACTGGGTAACGATCACTTGGCTCTTTGGACTGTTCTCTTTACTTTTGTGTCCCTTGAAAATTTCCGTAATAAGTGGTTCTTTAAAGGAACTGGCAAAATGTGAAGAAGTATGTCTAGATGGAAAGTGTTAAAAATCATACCCATGAACACATGAGTGTCCACTGAGTCCCAGACTCTGCTAAGGAGTCTGGAGCAGAGACAAGAAATAGTCCCTCAGAAACCTATCCTCTAATAAAGGGGTAGGTACAGTCTATAGACTGCAATTTGCACCTCATAAAATTAAAAAAAGATGCATAAGGTAAAGGTATTTAGAAGCAGGGACTTTGGGAAGTAAGTGGGTATCTTTGTGAATAGGGTCAGTGTCCTTTTGAGGAAAGACATGGGACGGATCTCTCCTGTTTTCTCCCTGTCATTGAAGCTGTATCAACAAGATAGCCAGGCAATAAAGAGGGTCCTCAGCAGATACTGAGTCTCCAGGCTCCTTGGTATTGGACATCCAGCTCCAAGAGCTTAGAAATCAATGTGTGTTGTTTAACCATCTGGTCTATGGTGTTTTACTACAGATACTTCTATGACTTGTGTCTGGAGATTGCAGGTTACACCTCTGCCATTTTTGCTGGGAACAAAGTTAAAGTAATGATGTAAGTGAATTCTGGGGCTTTGGAAAATTTACCTAGAGCAGGTGATTATCCAGTGAAGATTGAAAACTATCATGGCTTCAAAATCCCAAAGAAGGTCTATGAGACCCACAGAATAGAGTATGTGGAGACTGAAGGAGAGGGAGATAGAGAATACAATCTCTAGCTTTTCTAAATTAGTAAGTTTGGAGGTAAATCAGGTGAGTAACATGAGCGCTAAATCTCAGGCTAATGCATAAAAATTTCATCTGGGGAACTAGAAATTCATTCAAAGAACGGGATAAAGGGATATCATGTTCCCAGTCTGGTTTTGAAAGAATTATGTCGTAGCAATGTGAAATAGGAATAAAAAGATCAACATTGCAGATACTTAGATATAAGTATTTTTAATCTATCCACTTCTTTATCTGGACTCTGGCACCAGTATCTTGCTCTGAAAATAAGCAACAGCTTCCTGTCTGATGTTTTTATGTCTATGCTAACATTATGGTCTGTCCCTCCCATTTGAGCTGGTATTTGAACCATTCCTCCCTTAGCCCATGAACTTTTGCAATGTGGTTTTGTTGTCCCTGCCATCCAGAGATGGCATCTATGTTTCACCTATAAATCTGGATTGGCCATAACATGCTTTGATCAACAGAACATGGCACAATGACACAATGTGATTTTGAAGCTAGACTATTCGTCAGGAAAGCTGATAAAATAAGAGGCCTTGTAGGTCCAGTGTGTTTTCATAGAATGCTCCCACCACCACCTGTGGAAGTAGGGCTAGACAGGAAATGGAAAGAGCAAAGTTGTCCCCTCCAAGGCCCTAGACCATGGCTAACCCCATCTGAGCTTCTCCAGTCCCAGAGTTGCTGCTGGTGACAATACCTCCACAGCAGAAACCAGGTCAAAGCATAGTAGAACTTTCAGCTAGGCCAACCCAACATGGAGAACCTGAAAACTGCAATAAATTCTTGTTTTAGACTACATAGTTTTGTTGTGATTTATTATTAGATATAAATAACTGACAGAGAACTTAGTACTAGAAGTGGGATGTACAACAGCAAAACTTCAAATATGTGGCGTTGGTTTTGGGCACAGGTAGCCAGAAAAAACTGTGGAAATGATGATGAGATTAGGGCTAAGAGCAAGGTGACTATGTTATATGGTGAAAATATTAACAAAAGATGTCATAGGAAAATGTAAAAGATAGAAAATAGACCAAGTGAGTTCATAGATCTGGCTAAAACAACCTCAAAACAAAAGGTTAAAGGCAACAATTACCTTCCCTGGCTGTGTGTGATAAGGTACAAGCATAGAAAGCTGAAGTAATAATTATTCAATATTCACACAAAATTCATGATAAAATGCAGCACTTTTGGGAATTAAAAAAAGTATAATTCACTCTCAGTCTTCCCAGCTGGTAAAACAATTCTACATTTCATGAAACATCCCTGGATCAAAAATCAAGTGAAATTTGCAATGGTAAGATGTCGAGTTAAGATCTGAAATACTGAGGTTGTGAATTATAATTTTCTCCACACAAAAAAGGAGAGTATAGGAAATTAAGGCTGTTATGCCATGGAAGGCCCACATGTGGCCCAAAATTAACCTAATTTGTATCCAAAAGAGTTAAGTGTGTGACTTTTGAGGCTTGGAGTAAACTCAGTCAGAGTTTAGGAAACCCATGAAATTTTTTTTTAAATTTTATTTAAAGAGAAAAAAAAAACAGAAAAAGGGGTAGAAACAGTACAGAATCTCAGAAAAAAAAAAGCAGTAAGAAATCACTAGCTGATAAATTACATACTGTCTTCTTAGACCTAGTTGTTAAAGTTACAAAATCAAAGCATACAAAGTGTGCATTCAAACAGTGAGACTGCAAAGAAGTTCAAAGATCCGGTAACAATTTAGCAACATGGTTATCAATCCTACACACTCAAACATACATGCAGCCATATCCTCTAGAGCACTTTCTTTTCTTCTTTTTACTTTTTAAGTCCATTATCTGCTTAGAACCCATGAAATATTTAAGAGTACTGTATTCTATCTGTAACAATATTGGCTGCTTAGGCTACAAGAGATTAAGACATTCAAAACAAAAAGAGATCATGGTGTCCTCACATATAGAAGCAAAGCACACTGGGAAAGCTACTTAGCTACCATAGAATATTTCTTATAAAAAATAAAGATTTTTTTAGAGGATAAAGCCAGGAACATAGAACTAAAAAAAAAAAAAACAACTGACGATGGAACTACTGCTAGGGAGAATCAAAAGGCATTGCTGAAAATAATTCTCAATTCCTAGAGTAGCAACAGTCAGCATCAGGTGCTGGGGTGGACTCCAGAATCTGTACTGACCAAGGCCTCCTATGTGCTCCCATTTCTTCCTGGTTTTGAGCAGCCATGTCCACTGCTGCTCTCCTGTGCCCTTCTTAGGACCACATGTTGAGTGTGTGATGAGTGTGTAACCAGTCATGTAGCCAGGGCCCTTCCAGGGCAGGATACCAGTGAGCTGCCTCTTCCAACTGGCCCCCGCTTTCTAAGAGTTCATTCGGTTATAACTCATCAGTGGATTTATCTACCTATGAGTACAGCAACCCCATGATCCAAGCTCCAAGTCCAACATCTGAGAAAGTGTGAGACCTCGAGGGGGACTTTCTAGATCCAAACCATAACAACAGCTTTAGGCCATGATGACAGGATGAAGGGATGAGGAGGAAAGGAATGCAAATTTCCAAAAAAGGCTTCACGGAAGACCGCTGTGAAAGCTGGCCCTGCAGAAGAGTTCGAAATATAGTAACAGATAGAATTAAATGTAGATGATTAAAAGGGACAAAAAGGTATGAAGTGAAACCTTGTTGAGATGAGAACGCCCTGTGGTCTGGGTGAGAATGAATGATGAGGAGAACACGGGCCATCCAGATGTAGAGATAGGGTCAGACCAGGCTGTGACACAGCCACTGCCCCTACAGTAGAGCATCTCATCACTGGTCTTCTCCAGGGTGCCATCTTTTTAAACTTAGGTGTGGGCATTTGACTTAGTTGTGCCAATAAGGTGTGGGTAAATGTGACTTCTGTCACTTCCAAGAAGCAGATTTTTAAAAACTAGGACAACACAGTTCTCTAAGGTTGCTTTTTCCTTCTCCCATGAAATTGCCATGTTCCAGTTAGAAGCTGATCCATCCTCCCAGAGTCTAAGAGTAAAGCAAATTTGGGCAGAGCCAAGTGGCAATGGGCACTACAGTACCTTCAGAACCATAAGCCTTGGCCACTGCAATGCAGGGAGGGTCTGGGCTTGTTGTTGCAGCATAATTCAACCTGTCCTGACTGATGTAGCCAGAGCAATACGTTTGGACTTCTGCTGAGCACTGGAGGAGTTGAGAGAGGAACTGACATGATCTAAAACACATCAGTAGGTCCCCTGGCCTCTCCAAGGGGCTCAAGGGGTCACTAATGTCAAAGCGAACAAGGAATTTTCAGATTTATTGATTCATTATTCCTAACTCGATCCCTGAGATTTCTCAACCTGGCCTAGAGACATTTACCAAGATATTTATCTGCTCCAGGCCACACCTTCTGCTCAGCCCAAAAGGTACAGAGGAGCAAGAAGTTTAGTGTGTCCTCTGAGAACCCTGCAGCTCTGGTGAACACAGCAAGGCTGGGTGACAAGAGGTCACAACAGCAAGCTCCAGATGAACAACTGGCTATTTGGAGAGACAGGCCTAAGAAGACACGAGTTGCAGAGCCATGACTTCTGCATGGTGTGTAAGGGAGGAGTTTCCTAGGCATTTGTGGGGAGATGGCTTCAGTGCGGTGTCTGGAGCCACAGCATTGCAGCAGCGGATCTTAGAAGAGAGAACCTCTTAGTCTACTGCCATACAACATCGTTTCACTGACAGTTTAAGGTTTTTAAATTGAGATTTAGAGTTAGTTTTCTGTTCCATAATCATGTCTTTCCAAGTCAGTGTGTATCAGCATCTCTTGGTGTTTAAATTTTTTTTTTTAATTTTGTGATTATTGGGGAAAAAAAGAATTCCCATTTAGACAAGGGAGACATATTTAGATTAGAAAACAGGGGGGGGTTTGCTTAACACATTTTTCCCCCCGGGGGAGAAATTCAGCACCAGGCCCCTCACTCTCTCCTGATGGCCAACAGGAAGTACAGTGTCTGGCTGTGTATGATCGAGGTCCCCAGATTTATAGCTGGGGCACCTAGTCACACTGTGTGGCCAGAATCAAGTTCAAGAACTCCTCCTTGGTTGGAAAGAGCTCATTTTAACCCGAGAAGCCAGCGGTGGACACATGACACAGATAAGGCAAACAGAGGGTTCTTGTCAGAAACAAATGTTACGTCTCTCCCTCCTAAGAAGCGTACAGATGTTATCGGTAGGAATCCAGTTGGGTCTAAATGAGTTCCTGAGAAGTAATATTAACCAGACGCTTGGCAGATAGTTTATTTATCTCCTAATAAATTCAATAAAGAGACCCATATATAAATAAGCAAAAATAATGTGACTGGGTAATTTATCACAGGAGAGAAAGCCATTGTTGCCCTTATCTTTCAATGAGGTTCTATTTCCAACTGATAATGAATTACAAGGCTGTCACACACCACCCCCCTGCTCTTTCAGGTCAGTGGGGACAAGCCAGTGCTGCAGCTGCCATCCCTAGGACTTGTGGTAGCTCTCTGGAGCTCATGTCCTCTGTTCCCCTTTCCAGGGCTTCTGAGGAAGCTTGGTCACCCAGTAATGAGGCAGCTTTTCTCCAACATTTCCCAAAGCTCCCGTCTTCCTTTTGGCCATTTTACTAAAGGACCATCTTCAACTTGGCTGTAGAGAAGTGCATCAGACAGCAAAATTGGGAACTGGAGAGAGTTTGAGGTCTAGAAATAAAACTCAGATCTCATTTTTTTTAATTATAGTGTTGATTTATTGGTGGTGGTGGTGGTGGTGGTGGTAATGATGAGACAGATAACACTGGCTGCCCACCCACTGCCTACCAGACATCACTTACTACACTTCACAGGATTTAAAGGTTATTTCATTTAGTTCTTCCCACAACCTTATAGACAGGCACTGTGAGTTTTTACTAATTTTACAGAAGAGGAAATTATAGCCTCAGAGGATTAGTACCTAGCCCACTGGCACAGAGTAGGAAAGTGAAGGAGCAGACCCTTAAATCTAGGAGTCTGACTCCACCGTCCTTCCTGTTAGTTGTGCTGAACAAACGAAAGACATATTTTCTAGCTGATGGGTGGGACAAGAATGAGCATGAAGAACTGAAGCCAAGTCCACAGAATTCCAGAATAACAGCTTAGGGCTGTGGAAGCTATTAACATTTCCCAAAGAGAAGGTGCCATGGCCGGGTTTGAGATTTAGGAATGCTACTTTATGACCATGTCAGGGAAATGGACTGGAATCCATAAAACAGAAAGGCCAAACAACTGGACCACTGAGTAACTGATGACAAGAATATTAAACAAGATGCCGGCCATGGGGTGGAGAGGGTAACACATTTCAAGGGACTTGTTGACAGGATGCTCTGTCACATGCATGAATTATCCAGGCCACAGAGCTAAGTAAGCCCTGGATCCCCTATCTGAGTTGTGACTTTTATTAGCCAATTAAGAAAGTGTATCCTGGGTGCTATATTGGAATATCTAGGTGCTTTCTCAACCCTTTTTGACACTCCCAAGGAAGGGGAGAACCATCTTGAACCTTTAGAATCACTAACGGGGCAGCTACCAACTGGGTGTTTGGCATCTTTCCCAAGAAATGTCATACACATGCCTGCAACCCATCTGGTAACAAGAAAGAGTCCTCGACTAAGATAGCTTAGAACACAAAGTGGTAGCTGACCCAAAGTTTAAAGTTCTCTCCTGTGAACATAGAATAGATACTAAGAGACTGCAGCTTCCATCTAGCTGGTCTCCAGAGTACATGTGTGGGTTTGCATTTTTAATCATGGAGACTGCTAAAGAGAAGCTACAGGAAGGAAGAGGGACAGACTAGATCCATCTGGAAGACCAAAGGTAAGAGACAGACAATCTCCTGATGTTTCAGGTACATCCAGGAGTCTGATGGTGGCTCCTTCCCTGTTCAAATTTTGTCCTATAATTCAAACTCCCTTTCCCAGCTCTTCTAGTTAAAGCTGATTTCAGATGCTTGGAACTAATTAGGCCTAGTCAAGAAGACCCTAGTGTCTAGCTTTTCCATTAGACCTTTAAAGTTTTCTTAATTTTTTCTCCAGGGTCTCACCAACGAACCATCATCCTGGATATGGAAGGGACAGAAACTGAATTGTGCTGAGCTACAAGTATGTCCCATAGGCAAAGCTAAAGAGACTGCTTCATTCCTGAGTATCAGCTAGACTCGAGCTTGGAACCAGATCCAAACATGGAGTCAGAATGAACTGTATGATAGTCTTTAAGAGGGACCACTAGAAGCCGGGCATGGTGCCCCTCACCTGCAATCTCAGAACCCTGGGAGGTTGAGGCAGAAGGGTTATAAGTTTAAATCTGGTCTGGACAACTTAGAAATTTTGTGAGATCTTGCCCCAAGTTAAAAAAGGCTGGGGATATATCTTGATGCCAAAGCCCTAGGTTCAATCCCCAGTACAGTCCAAAAAATAGAAAGCATAAGGGGTCCCTTGTGATTATTATAGACTAAGCTCTGAGTGCTAAGACCTTCTCAATGAAATCTAGGACAATGTACGTCCAGGCTGTGAAAGTAAAAGC
Organism: Hydrochoerus hydrochaeris; assembly: GCA_004027455.1. NCBI lineage: Eukaryota > Metazoa > Chordata > Mammalia > Rodentia > Hydrochaeridae > Hydrochoerus > Hydrochoerus hydrochaeris. The sequence goes on from PVLA01000874.1 coordinate 300,453, forward strand.
TCTCTTACCCACTCTGTATTCATGCTATTGTGGCTGCACTTGCTAGATACAAATAGAGCATCCCTAATGCAAAAATCTGAAGCACAATATGCTCCAAAACTTGGAACTTTTTAGTCCTGACATGAAACCATGAGTAGAAAATCTGATACCATGAAATTTTGTTTTATATCCAAAATTGTTAAAATATTATATAGAATACCTTCAGGCTATGTGTATAAAGTATGTTTAAAATATAAATAAATTTCATGTTTAGACATGGGTCACATTCCCAGAATGTCTCCTTATATACATGCAAATATTCCAAAACCTGGGGGGAAAGGTCCAAACTCCAAAATGCTTCTGTGCCCAAACATTTTGGATAAGAGTCATTCAACTGGTATCACTGGTTAAACTATGACCCTCTCCAGATCAGGTCTGGAAAGCCCAGCACCTCAGGACCCAGATGCCATGATATGGCCAATACTCCTGTCTCTTCTTTACATCCCAGCTGGAGCCCTGAGAACTGGAACTTACCCCTCACTGAGTTGGGAGCCCACTGGGTAGTTAGACGTACTTTGAATTCTGGGTATTCAATGAGTCCCTTTTTCTGTATATAAAGATCCATTCAGAGACAAAATATCTGTTCATATTTCCACCCTCAGAGCCAGCAAATTTATCGTTACATAGGTATAAACAAGGAGAAGTCTACAAACAGTTCCTCCCCCAGTGTGGTCAAGAAAGCAGACTTCGAATTCTCATCTTCTGGTTTGACCTTGTGCATTCCCCACAGCTGGTCCATGGCTGACTGTGTCAATGCCAAAAGGTTTTAAAGAGACCATGTCTCAGTCTGACCTGATGAAAATAATGAGGAAGAATAGAGGGTAATTTATCTCGACCCACAAATGAGGACATGAGACATGCTCATAATTCAGTGTCACTTGGGCTAGTAGAATGACCTTGTTGACCTGGGTTCCTTGAACCACACACTCCAAGTTCTCACTGACAATGGGAATGCAAAGCGTGACCTTGAAATTGTTGTGGATATTCTAGGTTCTGGACATTTCCAGATAGATTTTGGTGTTGATGAATTAATTTTGATACAAAAGGCTTTTGGAATTTTGAATGAGCTTAGGTTAGGTTGGAGGTCAATTTGAGGAGAATGGAAATCTTAACAAAACAAGCCTACTGATGATCTAACAACCTATTATGCCTCTTAATTTATTCAGGGCTTTTTACATTTTTTGAGAGTCTTTTTATAGTTTTTAATATATAAATGTTATAATTTTTCTTTTAAAGTTATTATTAAGTATGTTTTTATACTATTGAAAATTTTATTTTTTAATTTTGTTTTTTTTCAATTATTGGTCACAAGTATATGGAAATTCCACTGGTTTTTCAATATAGATATTCTATCCTACGTTTTTGTTAAATTAATTTATTAAATTTAACAAGTACCTTAAACATTAATTAAAATTGTGCAAACACACATCTGCAAATACAGACAGTTTTACATTTTCTTTTCCAATCTTGCAATATTTATTTTATTTATTTTCTTGCTTTATTGCACTGGCTAGCACTTTCAAAATACTATTGAAAAGAAGGGGTAAACGTGAATATTTTGCCTTGTCCTTGATTTTAAAAAGGAACCATTAAATTTGTATTTTTTAAAATGTTGTTAATCAGATTGAGGAAGTTCTGTCCTGTTACTAATTTGATAAATGTTTCTCATCATGAATTATTGTGACTTGTATTTTGACAGATTTTATTAACCTATTGAGATGAACATATGATTTTCCTTTTTTATTGTTAGTGTAGTTAGATACAGTCATTCATGAAAAATTTAAGCCAGTCTTACAGACCTGGAATCACCCTTGATTTTTACATATCAGCCTCCTTTCTATGCATTGTTAGCCTTGGTTTACTAATACGTTAGAAAAGATTTTTTCATGCATATAAGTAATATTACTTTATAATTTTCTTTTCCTATCAGACTGTTCTCTCAGAGATTTGTTGCCCTCATAAAATGAGTCATAGATGCTCCTTTTCCCTTATTTTCTGATAAATTTTATAGAAGATTGTTATTACTTATTCCTTAACTATCTGAGCAAAAATTCACCAGTGCATCCTTTCACATTTGCAATATTTTTGGTGAGAAGAAATTGAATTAGGAAAAGAATGTCTTTCCTAGATACTGGGCCATCTGATTTTGTTCTTCTGTGTGAAACAAATCAAATTTGTTGTTGTGATATTCAATTTCTTCCTTCCAAATGAGTTAACATTTATTATTAAGCATCCATCTTTATTTCTGATAATAATCCTGAGAATAAAACCTATTTAATTTTATAGTAATATAGCAATACAAGTTGCATTAGGTTTAATGTTCTCTCAATACAGTCAGCTCTCTTTATCAAGAACTGATTCAAAGACCCCTCAAAGACAATAGAATTTGCAGATGCTCAAGCCCCTTGGACAAAGTACTGTAACATTTGCATATAACCAAACAGCATCATCCTGTATAATTTTAAATCGTCTATAGGTTACTCATAATGACTAGTAAAATACAAATAGTTGTTCAACTTCATTGTTTAAGGAAGAATGTCAAGGACCTTGTTCACATGTTCACTCTAGACGCAACTTTTTCATATACTCACAAGCCATACTTGTTCAAATCAAAGAATACAGAACTGATGGATATTCAGGGCCAACTGGATAAATTGTCTATCCATCTACTTTCAACCCATCTGTCTTTATATTTGTAGTGAGTCTCATAGATAATATGCACTTGATTCATTTTTCACCTTAGTTTAACAATCACTATTTTTTATTTATAGTGTTTAGATCACTTATACTCTACTTATTTGTTTAGGAGGTTATGTTTAAGAAAACGTCATCTTAACTGAATCAATTATTTCAAGTCCTATTTTAGACTTCTTGCCTTCTTTATAAGTTTTTTTTTAATTTCTGCTTTATTTTTAGGGATTCTTTTTATTGATTTGTTTTGTACAATGTTTCTTTCATTTTTGAAAGTTCTTCTAGGGATTAGAATATGATATCTTAAATGATTGTAGTATACTTAGAGTTACCACTTCATAGGACATGTAAGAACTTTGTAAAAATGTAATTATATCCATATGCTTGCATTCTTTGAGTATATATATATATATATATATATATATATATATATAGTTAATTAGCCTCCCAACAAAATGTTTTATTTTTTGTGTCAACAAATCAGTTCTCCTTTAAGGAAAGAAAAATTTAAAAATTGATATTTTTACTCATACATTTATCATTTTAATCTATATTGACTCATTTACTTACAATTTTCACTGCTTTTTATTCCTTCAGGTAAGATTTTATTTGGTATGTGTTATGGCTTGTTTCTGGATGTCCCCCAATAGCCTCATTCAGTCATAGGTGGGGCTTTTTCAGAAGTGGCTAGATTTAGAGTATGTACACTGGAATTAGTTCAAGGTGCAATACTGTAGTCAAGGGCTCTAGGATTAAGGATGTGAGTTTCACCAGCCCTAAACAGCCTGGATAAGATAAAAGGGATAGAAAAAGCTGTGGTCGTCCCTTGCTTGCCTGGTTTGCTACCTTCTGCCCACATTAACTGTTTATCCTCTGGGATGCCCCTTTACCATGCCACCCTGCTTTGGACCCAGACTATTAGGATTAAAACCTCAGCAAACTGTGAGTTAAATAAATCTTTCCTCCCTTAACTTTGGTTGTTGGGCATTTTGTCTCAGCACTAAGAAAAATAACTTAAGACAGTATGATTTTTCTTCAGCGTGAAAAAATTCTATCAGCATTTCTTATTGTAGAGAATTTTGGTGAAGAATTATCTCCATTCTCATTTATCTGCAAATATTATATCACTTTCAATTTTGAAAAATATTTTGCTGAATAAAATACCTTGGGTTGACTTTTTTTCTTTTCAGCACCTTAAAAATGCCATCTTAAAGTTTTTCAGCATTGATTCCAACAAGGAATCAGAGACAATGCATACCTTTGTCCCTTGTTTGTAGTGTAGAATTATTCTCAAGACTTTCTTTTTCTTTGGCTCTCTGCAATTTTATTATAATGTTTATAAGTGTTTTTTACACTTATTGGCTTTGTGTTCATTAGTGTCTCAGATTCATTGATTAATGAATTTTTGTTAATTCAGTCATTATTTCTTAAAATACTTCTTTCTCATTTAGTCTCTCTTTTATTATGACTTTAAATATACCTTTGGCCTTGACATTTTTCTCTCTATCCTTTGGATTAATTTCTATTGATCTATCAGATGTAGTAGTTTTTTTCTTCTTCATTCTCTGTTCTGCTCTTTAGTCCAATCAGTTTTTCATTGCAAATTTTACACTTTCGATCTCTATTGTCTCTGTTTATTTTTTATATTTCCTCTTCTTTGCTGTGATTTAGTATCATTTTATTCATCATGTCTACCTTTACCTTTAAGTTCTTGAGCACACTGATAATAACAATCTTAAATTTGTGTGTATCAATTCCAGTATTTAGAGTCATTTTTAGATCTGTTTCCATCAACTGCTACTTATTCTTGCATCACACTGTTTGTTCACCCTGATTTTCTCTTGTGTATGTGGATACTGTGGGTCATGCCTTGTAGATACTATATATGACATTCTCTTTCTTGAAAACATGCTACATTTAACTCCAATAGACAATTATGTCACTGTCACATCCTCTGGATACATCAGACTTTCTTTTGATCTTTATCAGGACAGGTCAGTGTTGACTTTTCCCTTAACCCTAAAATGCAGCTCTTACTCTAATGAGTGCACCGCCGCCTTATTTCTTTGTTCTCAGGAAATGCCCAAGATGTTCAGCTCCGCTGCTGATGAGGCTAAAACTCCAGCGTCTCTTAGCACTGAGCTTTGAAAACAACTGCTCAGCTGACCACTCTGGGCCAGCCACACTGGGCAGACCCGTAGATTGCATCTTACACATGCGCATTCCAGCCCTGAACAAAGGCCCCATGGAGAAACCATCACAGCCCTCTGGACTTCCCAATGCAGCCTTCTTTCCCTCACCCTGTTCTTCAAGACCCAAACTCTTCATAGCCCCTCAGCCTGGTCTCCCCCACCTCAGCTCACAGAGCCCTGGGGTGGGGTTGATATAGGGGAATGAAACTCCCAACCTACTAGATGTCTGGTGTGAGTTCATATTCTCTAAAATGGAAGAACGAATTTTAGGAACAATGGAGGTTAAGAGGAGAATATATTCATTGAGAGAAAGCTGCTGTCTAGGAGAGAGACAGAAGGAGCTCTGAGTGGGTTGCCAAGGACTCTGTTTCTTCTAAAGATTTTATTGAGTAGAATCATGGGGTGAAATGAGTCCAAGATGGGAAGAACATAAGAACTCACAAGGCAGGCGGGCCTGAGGTGGGACAGAACTATGGTCAACCAATAAGATGAACTGTTCAGGTAAAACTGACTAAATCAGGGACAAATGGGGAAGCAAGTCACATAGTAAGTGGGCACATTTAAAGAGAAGTGACTCTTTCCATAAGGGGTTGAGATGGTGACTCCTGGCTTCCTCAAGGTGGTCCATACCTATTTAGAATATCAATCCCTGATGTTATACTTAGGGTGTAGTTGCATTTGTTTCACCTTTTGTCTTGAGATCTGGCCCACAGCAGAGGTGTCTGTCTCCTCCAAGGTTGCAAGGAATTCAGTCTTTTGCATTGGCTCCTTTGAGGGTCCAGCCCTGTTTGAGTGCCTATAATATTTCTAACTAATACAACTGCCTGTAACAGGAGGTCTCTTTGGTCCTCACTTGCTGCAAGACAGTACAAAAAAGCTCTCCTCCAGCAGCCTGCTGAAGGAAACACAGAGCTCCTCCTAAGAATACTCCTGTCCAAAAGTCTCACAGTCCTGCGGTCACTGTTGCCCAGTAACTAGGTCAGCTGCCTTCAGTATTTTATTGATTTTTATGGTCATGGAGGGGAAGGAAAATCCAGTACTAGTTTCTCCATTATACTTTTCCATAGAAATAAGTACTTAAAAGTTTAACTACGTGAGCTTTAATTGCATATATTCATAAAACTTTATTTTCAGGGAAGAAATATATGTTCATGGTAGAAATTTTAGAAAATATAAGAAAACAATGGATAGAAGTATAACAAGCTTAGGAAGCCAACATCTCATAGTAACAGAACTTTCTACTATTCAGTATTCTAAAACATTTTGGTCTATTTTCTCCCAAAAACATACACACACATGTGCACGTGTGCACACACACACATACTTACACATATTTTAACATAATTCTTATACTGCATAGACAAATGTTTATCTTGCTTTCTTTTTTTACTTAACATAAGAAGCAAATTTTCCATGAAATTAAATATCTTTTGAAAACATTATTTTTTTATGGCTGCATATGCTCCATCATTTGTATTTAACATAATTTATTTAACCATTTTTGGCATGCATTCCATTCCCACATTTTTGCTATTTATAAATAATGTTGCAGTGAACATATTGGTACATAAATATTCATACTCATTCCTGACTTTTCCCCAAGAAGAAAAATTACTGTGTCAAAGGGCATGAACTTTGCTTAGGTTTTCTCTATATTCTGCCAAATTACTTGTAATATTGATTGTGTAACTCAAACTCTCCCAGAACTTTATAGGAATGTTTATTTTTCTACATTCTTGCCAAACCTGAATTTTTCCATTTTTAAATATTTGCTAATTTTATAGCTATACTGTTTCTGTATTTGTATCCCAATTTGCTTTAATTTACTTTCCAGGGAGCTGAATATTTTTCCATATAGTTTTTCCATTTCTTCTGTGCCTTGTCCATTTGCATCTTTTGCCTAAAATGTTATTGAGTTTAGTGATTTTTTTCTCTTAATGGCTTATATGTGTGAGCTCTCATTAATTAATTTATAAAAGCCCTTTGCTAGAAAGGAGTCCTGATATTTATTTGGAGATATATATATATATATATATATATATATATATATCCTTCTCACAAGGTGCTCAGGGCAGAACAGGAAGTCAATACTGTCTACAAATAACTGCAGTACCCCCAAAGAATAATAAATACTCTAAGGGAATTCATGTGAACTGCTTTGGCTGTGCAGATAAGGAAGAAAAACAGCTAAGAAAAAGCAGAAAATTCTGAAAGGAGATGTTGCTGTGCAGCTATGCCTTTATGCATGAATTATAAGAGTAGATCAAAAACTTTTAAGATCCATCAGAATCGCCAAAGGGCACCTCCAAACAGAAGTTGCTGGTCCAAAGTGGGGTCTGAAAATTTGCATTTGTAGCATCCCCTCCCAACCCCCAGTGCACGCAGGGATAATAATCCAGAGTCCATACTGAGAATAGTAGGATAAGAAAACTTGGGAGGGGAAGAAAAAGAGAGATCAATGAGAAAAAGAAATTTCCAAGCCAGAAAATAGTCTAGACAAAAATTAGAATTTTCTTCACTCAGGACTTCAAGTCTCATTAGCCTCTGAGATAACCAAAACAGCCATGGCAGTGTGAGAGTCTTCTCCTCTCTTAAATTATAAGAATCCAGAGCAAGGGCAATGAGATCCTGCAAACCCCCTTCCATGTACGTATGTATAACATAAGTCTAGTTATAGCAAAAGGAAAGTAAGGATGTCCTGTCCTTAGTAATACAAGGTTAAGTTGACATTCCCACTATACTAATGATTTTTAAATTCATTTACCTTTCAGTTTTTAATTTAGATTTACTCTAAAACTAAATTAATTTTGAAATGAACTAGTCTAAGTATGTAATTGGTGTTATTTGCTCTGAGTTAAAAGATACCTATAGAAATAAATATCATTACATCAAAGGAATAGTAAAGCTTAATTAATTATCACTGCCTGCATATATTCAGAACCTAAAGTTGGCCCAAACTTTGTTAGGAAGGGGATGCAAATAGAAGTCAGAAAGCTGTAAAAGTTTCCAGGTAAAACACAGATATCCAGTTAAATTTGCATTTTAGGAAAACAACAGGTTTCTATTTAATGTGTAAATACACTCCATGCAGTATTTGGGACATACTTGTACTAAAAATATATTTGTTATTTATGAAATTCCAATTTAATAAAGTGTCCTATATTGTTGTATACTAAATCTAGCAGCCCTGGGACAAGGTTAACACTGTATATCAGCAGCACCAAGACTTTTTCTCCTATACATACTGCAAAAGTTCAAAAGAGCATTGAAAGGAAACTCTTGCCTTCTGATTGGTCCTACAGTATTATTTAATACCTTGTCTGTGCCCTAGGTAAAGAAAGTTAACCACTAAGGGATAAGGCCCTTTACTTTGTAGAATGCATCCTTAAAACAGGAATGGAAAACAGACTGAGAAGAGATTTTCAGACCATCTTGGACTCTCTGTAGCCAAGATAGGCATCTCTGCTTTAAAGATAATCAATTGATCTAACTTTTGCATACCAGAGGAGAATGTAAATCCCTAAGGGGACCATAAAGGGGGCTTCAGGCAAGAAGAAAATGGGAGATTAGTAGGCAAGTCCTCAAGCAATTAGCTCGACTAATGGGGAAAGTTTACATACAAATGGCCTGGCTTTCAAACCAGCTTTCTTTAAGATAATCATCAAATCCCTAGATGTCAATTGAGGTTAATAAAAAATTCTGAAGTGTTTCTGCATGCTTGCAAAGTTTACTCCTTGCTGACTTAATATTAGTTTCTTCAAATCAAAATGCCTGCTAATTAGCACTTTCTCATAAAACAGAATGCAATCTAAGATACCTGCAATATTATGGTCAGCTTTGTATCATACGTTATGATGTGTAAGTCCCTCCAATCAAATACTAATATTTTGTCTTGCGCACGTGTGTGTGTGTTTGTGTGTGTGTGTGTTTCTCTCATAAAATGAATGACAGGAAAGCATGGTGCCTGCTACAATGGGTGGCAAGAGTAGAAAGTGGAGATATAACTAATGTCAAGGTACCTAGACTGGAGAGTCTTCATGGACCATCTTTACATCTTCTGGACTGTTTAATTCCAGTCATTAAACTAGAGAATCTGAGCAGGGTTTTATAATTGAGAACCAAATGAGGAAGACACAGACAGATGGCCAACAAGCACTAAAAGTATTTCAAGTTGAAGGGAAAGGGTCATTTTAATATGCCTGAATTGCTCTGACCACAATAAGTGTGTGCATATATATATATATATATATATATATAGAGAGAGAGAGAGAGAGAGAGAGAGAGAGAGAGAGACTTCCCAGGGGCCTTTGGTTTAGTGATAATTACAATCAAACTTAGAGCAACCATATACATTATAGGTAACAAATTTACTTAGAAAGTAAGAGAAATAGGGAAAGGACTTCAGTTTGAGTAGCTGGAGGCACACAGTCTGATGAAAAGGATCAGACTGCTGGCTCACAAAAGAACAAAGATCAATTTGGTAAGGTGCTGTGATGGGCTGAGGTCCAGTTGATTGTTATCACAGCCTTGGTTTTGTTGCTTTCAAGTCATCTTCGTGACTTGAAGGACAATTCAAATGCCACAGGAGGAGACTTCTTGCCCTGAGAGGCAATTTCTGGCATGCAAGAAATCCACTGGTGACCATAGGTTCCAGGCTTCACTGAATGGCTCTGTAAAGTTCTTACACTGGTGCACTCAGTCTTGAAAGATAATAAGATAGATTAGGTAAATTTAGAGTTAATAAATCTTGCTACGTCAAGTTTTAGACAGATATTCCCCCAAACGCCTGTGTGCATAGCTGAGAGGGAGTTTTACAAAACGACAGTCCAGCTTTGTTCTAGTCCTAGTTACCGTGGGCATCTGTAGGCCTGAGTGAACAGTCATAGTTTTTACCCAAAACTGCTTTTAAGTCCCTGACTTCTTCAGAAGGAAAAACAAACCATGGTAACAGGTTAAGGACCCAGGAATTTGTTTGTCTTCTGTCCCTATGGAGGTCTCTGTTGTCCTCTATTTCATAACCTTATAACCTATGAACACACACAAAACCTAAGAAATAAAACAGTCTTGATGTGTCAGTATATGAAAATGATACATTCTCAGGTGATAAAACTGAGGCAAGAAAAACTTAAGCCTCCAAATTATGCACAACAGTAAACAAACAGAGGAGACAGAGGCAGTCCCTAGTTGTCATGATTTGTGTCTGGTTGTCTCCCCAAAGCCTTATGTGGTCATAGGGCACAAGATTTTCCGAGGCAGCTGAATCTAGATGGTGTGAGAGTTATGCTCCCCTAGGTTGGGTAGACTGCTTACAATATGAGGGACAAAAAGAGACTTATCTCTGTTGTTTCTTTCTTGTTGTTTTGTTGTGAACCATTCCATGATCTATTGATCCTCTGCCTACTGAAACCTTTACAAACTGGGAGCTAAATAAACCTTTCCTCCTTTAACTTTGGGCAGCATGTATTTTGTTTCAACAACAAAAAAAGTAAATACGGAATTTGCTACCAGAAGTGGGGTCACTGCTTTGACTATACCTGACCATGTGGTTCAAGAGCCTTTGGGAATGGCTGTGGAAAGAGATTGGAAAGGTTCAAAGATGCCATCTGAAAAAATAGAGCTGAAATTTCTTAGGCTCTTCTGTATGGCAGGTTATGGTCAAAGCTCAGAAGACCAGAAGGCTGATAAAAATCCTGCTGGTACAGACTAGGATTGGGAGGCTTCTTCTGGGAAAAAGGACTGCATTGGCTACTGGACTCCAAACAGTTTGTGTTATGGCTTGGCAGGAAATTTGTCTGCATTTTTCTCCTGTCCAGACTTTGCCTAAGACTGAAATTAAGGGCAGCAGACTATTTAATCTGGCAAAAAAAATTTTTTTCAAGACAGTCTAATGTTAAAACAGTGACATAGATACTGTTGGGGGCTTTTAGCCAGATTTATGTTGCTAATCAAAAACAAATAGCCCAGCAAAATGATTTTTTAAAAAAACACTATAGATTTGGCCAGAAAGAAAGCTTCAGTAAATCTGTGAATTACAAAGATATTACAGAAGAGATCTTGATTGCTAAGAAGAAACAGGCAAATCAAAATGATGGCCTGAGGACATGATAGAAAACAATGGGACTTCACCTTTTACAACCTCAAAATTACAAAAGTAAAACACTTTACTTTGAAAAGAGATCCCCCACAGAACCATGTTCCAATGGTGGCAGCATAGAAAATCTGTTCCTCAGAATTAGATCCAGAGTGTTCAGTGATCCAGACACTCAACCCCTACAGCCAAAAAAATGAATGAATGAATGAATGAATGAATGGGCAGGCTGCTGCTCCAGCTGGCAACAGACATTGGCATCATTCATGTGGTGCTCGTTTTAGATGCACAGAGAATGTAAGAGTTGTGAGGTTAGGAAGACTTCCATCCAGAATTCAAAAGGTCTGGGAGGCCAGGCAGGATACCCCTGAGAGGACAGGGTGTAAAACTGTAAATTAAAACCAAAGATACAGTGTAGAACCCCGAAGTTTGGAGAGGCTGGAAATGCAGATGATCTTTAAAAAAAAAAAAAACTGCAAGAAGGGAAGGGCAAGTCCAAGGAAAAAACCACGAGAGCTACAACCACCAACAGTGTAGCAGGAATGGAGCCACCCAAGCACTCCAGAGTTCACCACTTGCCACAGATTGCCTCAGGTGCTTCACACGGAACTACAGGGCTTAATAACTGTTTGCCTTGCTGGATTTTGGACTTGCTTTGGTTCCATTTCTTGGTATCCCCCGTCTGTATCATCTAAAATAAAAATGTCTACTTTGTGCCATTAAATTTTAAAAGTATTTAACTTTTTTTCCCACTTGTACAGGGGCTCACATCTAACGGTTTTTTTTAAATCTCAAAGGAGACTTGGGACTCGGACTTTTCAGCAATGCTGAAACTGTTAGGACTTTGGCAACTTTTAGAGATGGGATAAATGCCTTTCATGTAAAAAAAAAAAATACACGAGTCCTTGGGGGTCCAGGGCAGAAATGCCATGGTTTGTGTCTGGATGCTCCCCCAAAGCTTCATGTGGTCATGGAGTTTCAGAAGCAACTGAATTTAGAGTCTGTGATTGATTCATGATCCAATGTTGGCATTGAGGGTGTGAGTGCTACACTTGCCCTAGGTGGGTAGCCTGCCTACAGTGTAAGGTACAAAAGTAGCTTCTCCCTACTATTCCTCTCTTGTTTTTTTGTGTTTTCCATAGCCATGAACTATTGCCCCTCTGCCTTGGGGGCAGCCAATTAGGGACCAAAACCTCTACAGATTATAAGCTAAATAAACCTTTATTCCTGTAACTTTGGGCATCAAGTATTTTTTTCTGAATGAGAAAAGTAAGTAAGACACAGGTTGTCTCTGACATCCAGATTTGTTGGCTAATTCCACCTTGAGGCTCAACTTGAAGGCACCAGCTGCTTGAATTGCCAGATTTGCTTTGTTACGGCACATTCAACAAGCAATCTCAGGTTGTAAATTAGTTCCCCTTGTAACCATCCAAGAGCTAGAAATGGGACTGATTCTACCAACATAAACCTTTCAGGCTGTAAAGCAGTGAAAATTCTTGAGCTTGCAACCATGTGAATTAGACCTTGAATATGAGGATGTGACCAAGGTACATGTTGCTGATTAGTGGCTTTGTGACCAGTCTCCCCTCCACCCTGCCTATCCAGTGAGCGTTCAACCAAGAGCTCTTGATTTCTTCCTTAAAAAGAACCTTGCTTGGATCTCAGCACTCAATCCCCCAATTGTCTTTATTATTGTTATTTTCCAGGAAGAAAGTTGCTATGATTTAGATAAAAAATGTCCCCCCAAATACTCCTATGTTCAGAGTTAGGATTTTGGAAGGCAACTATATTATAGTGGCACTAAGCTTATCAAATAATTAATCATCTGATGATTTCATAGCTCAGTGTGCCTTAAGAGCTGGGGCCCCACCTGGGAATAGTAGTGCACATAATCCCAGCACTTGGGAGGTGTAGGCAGGAGGGTTTCCATGAGTTAGAGGACAGCCCGAGCTACACAAGGGAATTCAAGGGCAGCCTACACTACAGAGTGAGACATTGACTCAAAAATAAATAAATGAATAACTAAATAAAAATAAAAAGCTGGAGCCCTGTTGAAGGAAGTAGGCCAGCTGGGGGCATGACCTCAAAGTATACCTTCTTATCCTGGCCTGTGATGTTTTCGCTTTGGAACTGGCAACCAGTGGGCAAAAACCTCTGCAACTGTGATCTATCATAAACTTTTCTCCCTCAAATTGTATTTATAAGGTATTTTGTCCCAGCAATGAAAGGGTGACTAATACAGAAGTCATGTCTCCCGTTCACTCTGACTCCAGATTACAACATCCTAGGGCAGAAACCATGAATATTCCATGTTTACCTGAAACTTTTGTTAAGAAGGGGACAAGAACAACTGCTTCCTACTCAGAACTCAAGACAAGCATCCGAAATTTTCATCCATGAGAAATTTTAATCCACCAAAATCAAGACTATTGTATCACTTAACATTTCAGAGTTGTTTATGTATTACATCACTTTTAAAACAGTTGTTTTTTTTTTACTTTATAAGAGAATTAAAATTAATAATATCACAAATAGTACTGGGGATATAGCTCAGGGGCACAAGTGCCTGCCTAGCAAGTACAAGGTCCTGAGTTCCACTCCCAGCACCAAAACATAAAAAAGACAATCATCATCATCATAAATATACTTTATATTTATGGAAAACAGAATTTACGGTTAAGATTTTCTTTTCTCTAGTGTATTAGTATTTTCTAAATCACTCTCAATCATCAAGTATTATACTTACAATATTCTGAAGTCTCAAAACATAAATAAGAAAGAAAAACAGTCCCAGGAAGCTCCTTGCATTACATTTGGGCAGCTGCTAATATTCTAGGATCAAAAATGGCAACTAATCTGTCTCCTTAGTGTGGCAGGAGACAAAGCAGCCTTCGCTCTGACTTCTGACCAACAGACAGGAAAAGGGGAGTTTACTTTTGGTCTGAGGGGACTTTCTGGGATCATATGCATCCCAGATGAGTCTCTACTGTGTGAAGGGTGAGTGAGTCAACCTCCAGGGCAGACCAGGTGGTGACAAATAAATGAGTCCCTCTAAGGAGGTAAAACCAACCCGACACAGCTCTCTCTCCCAAGCCAGGGGCCTGGCCAGGCTATTGCTGAGGTCCTGGCCAACCCTCCCTCTTGTCAATCATCCTCTCCCTCAAGTTAATGTTTGCTTGTGGGATGCCAGCCAGGAAGAAATCCCCAGTTGTGGTTAGGGCTTATCTTAGGACTAACCTTGGGGACAGGCAGTCTCCAGACTTTGTGGGATTTTCCTCTAAATCATCAGGATAACAAACACATTAAAAATTCCACTTGGCATTGAAACAATCTTAATAGAAAGGTTTTTTTTTCAGATTGGTTGTGAATTTTGCTGGGGAGAGGGTGCAATGTCACAATGTCTTGAGCTAATAATATCTTAAGGGCTATTTCACAGTAAATCACAGAGTGAAGGACTTCTCAGGGACCTAAATCCGGAATTTGAGAGGGGAGAGAGTTGCTGTAACTACCATGGACTCCACACGACATGCCATTGCTCGCAATCTCCAGGTCAGGAGGAGAAAAGGCTCAGTTTTACGTCTTGGCCCTTTAGTTCCAACTCCTTCCCGCACTTCCTGGATGATCTTAGCAAGTCTCCTAATTTCTTTGAATCTTTATTTCCTGAGCTGTGCAACCCTAGTCAATATCCACTTCTTGGGATTTAAAAAGAGGAACCACTACACCCAGGTATGAGGGGCAGCATGGCCACACTGGAATCCCTGCCCTGTGACCACGGGCAAGCGACCTAACTGTCGCTCACTGGAGGATACTCTAAGCCTCATGATGTGCTCGTGCCTTCCAAATAGGCTACGGTTTGGAAGGGCTCACAGTAAGCAGGAGTTTGCCTGTTCTACCTGTATTGACTTGTTATTATATTGTGATGAATAAAATCACCATAGCACAGTGCACCACACATACTGGATGCTGAAATCATGGGTGGTGTCGCCCCTAAGCCTTTTATTTGCAGAAAGATTAGCCCAGCATTTAGTAGATTCAGATAATGATCTGAATTTCATACTGAAAAATAATAAGGAAGCCAGAGAACAGGGAGTGTGGCCAGTGTTTGGAAGCCTGGTAGTCATTGCTTTGAGGTCCTGCATGGGAAGCACAGATGCTTGGAGACAGAAGCTCTACTGACCAGCGACGGTGGCAAAAGCCTTCCTGACTCTGAGAAGACAGCAGGGGCTACTCAAGTATGTCCCTTAAGCCTTCAGGAGTCACTCTCCCACCTCACCCCCAGGGGCAAAGGCAGAGAAACTGCACAAAAAAGCAATTTACTCAGCCGGTCCTTTTCTAGATTTGCTCGGCAACTGTTTCAGCTATTTGTGTTTAGACGAGAGTTCTCTCCAGTGCCTGCCCAGTGTCTTTCTGCTTCACAGGTTGAGGAAGCCATGGCAGCACTTTTCTCCCAGTTGCTGGACTTTGC
The DNA here is from genome assembly GCA_004027455.1 of Hydrochoerus hydrochaeris. Lineage (NCBI taxonomy): Eukaryota > Metazoa > Chordata > Mammalia > Rodentia > Hydrochaeridae > Hydrochoerus > Hydrochoerus hydrochaeris. Next base: position 315,928 of record PVLA01000874.1, read on the forward strand.
CAGGTGCGGGGGCTGGGGTGCAGGGGAGGGGTGCAGGGGAGGGAGGGGCTTAGCCTGTGAGCAGCAGCTGCAGGTCCGGAGAGTTTCTGTGACTCACAGGAAGAGCAGAGCCAGGCAGCAGAGTCAGAATCTCCTGAGTGGAAGCCAGTCACTGCTATGTGATGTGGGTCGTGGAGACTCAGGGTCGGGGTGGGGGCTTGGAGGGTTTAGCGCAAGAGCAGAGGGGTGCTGACCAATGCTTAGCAACTAGCAAAACAAAGTCTTGAATGTGGATTTGCTGGGGTCCTAGTTACAAGATGCAAAGTCCAAGGGGGCTTCTATCCAGGTCTCTGGCATCCTGAACAACGAATTGCACTGGACACACAGGAAAACTAGCAAAATGAAAACAGAAAAGAGGTAGACTGTACAGGGCAAGAGCGGGCTGAGAAAGTCTCACTGTGGTCCCCAAGGACAAAGCGACATGGATCCTTAGTATCCCAAATACCTGGATTAACCTCCCCCTCTTGCAAATAAGGCACAGGGACATTTTTCCTATCAAAACTCACTGGGCCTCTTGCCAGATATAAACGAAGGATCAAAACAGTGTCTTTTGAGTGGTCTGTCCACCTGTAAAGGACACACTGAGAATAGCAACTTCTGATTAGCTCTGCAAACAGTACTAGATTCAAAGGAAGGATTGAAAAGAGGACTTTGCTGATTGGTCTCCAGGGCTCCAGAGCCATAAGCCTGACATCATTTTGGGTTCCCCATGTTCTGGACATGTTCTCTCTTCTTAGGAAGCATCTCATTCAACCTGCTCACTATAGATCTTTCTGACCTTTGACACTTTCCACCCAGTGAGTTGTCTGGTTGGCCTCAGACCTCACCTACCTCGCTACTCTGGCCAGTTTCCAGCCAGTGATGAGATGCGCCACAGCAGAGCCAGGACGAGAGGTGCCAGGACACCCAGGTGAGGCCGGGCATCTGCATGGCTATCAGGTACTTCTGGGTGATTCTGACACAGAGGAAGCTGGACCAGGCTCTGCAGGAGGAGCAGCAAACAATGAAATAGATCAGCGCTACGGTTCTGAGCCTGAAGCCCAGACTAATTTGTGTTAGGCTGGCAACTCTGGGTTTACAAATACCCACAGGCCCTTGCAGCAATTTGGTCAGATCCACCACATGTGTTTTGTACTACTGTTTGCTTAATCTGCTCCCTCCTTTACCTTTTGCCCTAATCTGTATGGCACAGGAAACTTCGATCACTCTCAGTGTAAAACTATGACTAGTAGCTTTAAATATAAAGTAAAAGTAAGAAAGCATAACAAATGTCAGATTGTTACACTGCAGGTATGTAGCATCTCCTGCCTAAAGCACGGAGCCTAGATGCCTGCTTTCTCCTTTTAACGAGTCTCAGGAAGGAATTAAAGTGCTATTACCACCAAAGAGTGTGTTCTCCTTTCCAATAATTAGGAGGACTGCAAAGTTGCTGAGAGGGAGTCACTTCCTGCTTTCCTCTAGGGAAAAATTAAATAAAGCAGAGTGTTAGCGCAATTAGTGGTGACACTGGAGATGAAGGGGGGCTGTCTGTCGCTGATCTCTTCCTATACGGTGCACAGGCCCAAGCCAATCCTCTTACCAAGCTCTACCTGCAGGGGAGCAAACCGAGGCTGGACAGCTTGCTTATTACTTGGTCTCCATCACAAGTTGATCATAGAGCTACGATTTGACTCAAATCAGACAAATTCGGAGTCCAGATGAAGAGTCTGGACAAATACTTAGAATTGCGACAGATAGATATAGACTGATGGATGACAGACATCAAGTCTTGTAGTTGGCACATTTCTTTTCCTACAGCTTTGTGGGAAACTTAAGTAATACAGGCTTAAAGCACCTGAGCAGTGCCCAGCCCACAGCAGGCTGACCCTGATGCCGGCCATCCGCATTTCACAGAATGATGAGTGATAGGTCTCAATCATCCACATCCCCTAGACAGAGACCCGTTAGTGGATTCTTGCTTAGCAAAAGCCTTAGCCCCCACCACAGGCCAGGTTCTTCAGAAACGCACCGAGTGCTATGTACCAAAGTCTCAGAGTGACTCACGCAGCCCTTAACCTCTGATCTCTCATGTAAGGCTACAGAGAAACATTAACTTGGCTCCCAACTGATAAAACATTGTTTTTCTTCTCACCGGCCTCCTAAGGATGAGTTTTGGACTTTGGATAAGGCATTTTTCCACAGGCAGACCAGATCTGGAAGAAGGAGAAGGGATCAGCATCAAGTTCTGAAACTGGGAAAGAAGGCAGAGATCACCTAGAGTCTACACAACATATTCTTCTAGGGAAAGCAAGACAAAGGCTTCCAAACCCACCGGCCTTCTGCCTACAGCAAAAACTACTTGTGGACAATCTGTGTCCATGTCTATCTTTGGTTCCTCAATCACAAAGATCTGTTTGGGACTTTCAGACCTATGGTTAAGGAAAAAATATCAAAAGGATCCATTACTGGTGCACAAAGCCCCCCAAATAGTTACCAGTGACAGATCTGTGAGCCTCAGTGCACTCGTCTGCATCTTTAAAGCAGGACAGAAAACAAACACGCGCCTTCCTACTCATCGCGATAAGGTGCTGACGTTACTACTAATAATCAGGATCATCATTACAGAAATCTTGACCTTACTAAGTGAGTCATAGTGAAAGCAATGTTTTTGTGATCTCTAAGTAATTCTAATTTTGGTTAACAGTGCTCATTCTTCAGAAAGCTGTTAGCAAAAGGTGGAAATGAGAGGTGAGTCTCCATCCACCAGTGATACATATCAGGCGTCTTTGGTATGCACACCTGCTTAATACCATCTCCAACCCTCACATCCACACCGTGAGCAAAGTATTAGGATGGACTCTCACTTTTTAAAATGGAAACTGAGGCTCACAGAAGCAAAGTTATTTGCTTATGGTCATATGACTCCAGGTGGAAGGCGGCATGGCTCCCACCATCTACAAAATCATAAATTGAAATCTTAACCCCCAGGACAAGAATTTGACTGTATTTGGAGGTAGACCTCTTACAGAGGTAATTAAAATAAATGAGGGCATACAGAGGAACCCTAAACCAGCGGCTATGTCCTTGTAAGAGGAAGAGGTTAGGACACAGATTCACACAGAGGGAAGACCATGAACACACGAAGAAGGTAATTATCTTACAGGGAAAGGAAAGAGGCTTCGGAAGAAACCAACCTTGCCAACACCTTGGTCTTGGATTTAATGACTTCCAGAATCATAAGAAATGCATTTCTGTTTTAGAAGTTTTGGTGATATTTTGTTGTGGCCACTACAACACCCCACTGTGTCCTCTACGATAGTATGTATGAGATTAGTTATAGTCCAGAATAAAACCTAATGAAAACATTGCACTTTACAGTTTCTCAAATCCAATGAGTCCAGGCACCCAACCTCATCAGTTCAGATCACCAAATATGTGTCTGTTAATAAGTCATATGCTCCCTGGGCTTTGATCCTAGACCCACAGCAGTGACTTATGGAGCCTTTCTCTGGAGATTCCCAAGGCTGAAGGTCGTCTTGGTGAGCCCAGCAGCTCCAAGAATGTTTATGTTTGCAGAGATACAGAGGTCACTGTGCAGCCCTGATCTCCAGGCATGCAGGGCTCAAGATGCAGCAGCGATTACATGAGCCATGTCAGATATCACCAGTTGCCTGTGATGTTCTTTCCCACAGAGCCCTGTGAGCGTCAGTGGTTTTTTCAATGTGGGCAACAGGACGCAGCTCTGAGAGGACTGTGCTGGGTCTAGGGCAGTGAACTCATATTTCCTCTTAGGTTCCTAAGGTAGGACCATCCCATCCCATGCTCTGCCCTACTGATGCAATAAATTTGTTTCAGTAAAGCCCAGCAAGGACTCACTCTAAGGATAATTCCCCAGGCCTCAAAGTCTCTGTTTCTATGTTGCATAAAGTTGAGAAATGACACCCAGGTAGAATACCAAACTGGAAAATCAGTTAATCTAATTGACTGAACAGCCAAAAAGGAAGGTCTGTGTGAAGACCAGGTGACATAGAAACTGAACACACAACATCAAGTCCCTCATGCTTTTTCTCTAATGATAAGATGTTCTAACTTATAGCCAGGCCTGGGACACATGCCCATAATTTCGGTTCTCTGGGAATCTGAGGCAAGAGTATTGTGAGTTAGAACCCAGCTGGACAACTAAGTGACTCAGTGAGATGATTTCAAAATGTCAAAAAAAAAAAAGTTAACAACTGGATATTGAGCTCAGCACAAAGGCTCTGGATTCAATCTATAGTAGCACCAAAAGTAAATAAATAAATATTATTGATTCCTAAGGATCTGGGATCCCAAGGGCTATTACCCATTGCTACATATCCAACAGCTCCAAAACTTAGTGGCTTCAAGTAGGTCATTTTCTTTCACAATGCTGTAAGTGAAGAGTTCTGGATGGACTTGACTGAGTGGTTCATCTGTGATCTGGAATGATATCTACCCACATACTTCCTTGGGTCTGACCTGGGAAGCCTGCGGAGGCTGCCCGTTGACTTGGAGTTGGTCTGAGGCTATCAGTGGACCATCTTCTGTGGGCTGTCCTTGTGGCTTAGCTGCTGGAGCATCCTTAAGAAGAAGTCAGGACTACAAATATCCAGCAAAAATACCACAAGTCATCACCATGTGGTGAAGCATCAGAAACTCTGATATCTTTAAGAAAATAAATCGTAAGTTCAATAAGTGTAAACCCCCGATCACACTGAGCAGGACAAGTTGGAATGCTGAAGTCTTTCAGGCTCTCTGATAACCCCAGGTAAACAAAGCACTGGTGAGCAAATGTCACCATGGTTGGCAAGTCATTTTTGATTGTTTTAAACTCTAAATGCTAGAGTGTGTAACCTGAATGTTCCCCAAAGGGCCATGAGTTAAAGGCTTGGAGTCCAAGGTAGTTTTATTGAGAGGTGGTGGCAACTTTGTGGGGCGGGGTCCAGTGGGAGGACTTTAGGTCATTGTAGGTGTGTCCTAAAACGGACGTGGGACCCTGACTACTTCCTCTTTCTCTTTGCTACCTGGCTCATGATGTATGTGGTTTTGTCCCACCATGCATCTCTGCTATGATATGTTGCCTCATCCCAGGCCCAAAACAAAAGGGAGGGAACCTCCAAGACTGTCACACTCTTTATTCTTCATCAATTACCTCAAGTATCTCATGCTAGCAACAGAGAGATGGTATGGCTTGGTAAATACACGCCACTGAAAATGCCCCTTCTGGCCTTCCTTAGCATACAAGAGGAGGGGTGTTGTGTGATTGCCAAGCTGCCCCTACCTGCAGACTCAACATGACACCCTCTGTGACGTGTAGCCTCAGAGACCCAGGGTCAGCTCTCAACCCGCCACCAAGTCAGTGAGAGGACCGGGCACTGCTGACTCCACTGTCCGCAGATTAAGCAGGAGGAAGGCAGGCAAAGGTCTCACAGATGTCCTCTGGGAACACAAAGTTAGGTTAGAGGTGACATGTGGGCCACAGAAAAGACTCCAGGCCTTGGTAAAAGCAGTGGGATCCAGATGACAGGTTGCACAGCTGAACAAAGCTGATGCAGGACAGGTCCCTCTCCACCTTCGTCCCTGTACTCAGCGCTCCCCTCTCCCGGCCACCACCTCCTCCCTCCTCGGGCCTGGCCCCACCTCCCAAAGGTCAGAAGTAAAAGAGCCCATATCAACGGAATACAAGGCCACAGTTTGTGACCCCACCTTGGTATCCAGTGACATCAATGGCAGAACAAGGAGACCATTTAGCTTCTATTATTTCATTGCCCTGAATCCTAATGGTCCCTAGTGTTTGGTACCACTGATAACTGCAGAAAAAAGAAGAATCCAGTAATTTGGTGACTATCTCAGGAAACTTTCCTTCTTTCATTACTTCCTGCCTTCCCTCCTTTCTTCATTCCTGCCTCCCTTTCCTCTTTTCCTTGTTTCTTTTCTTCCTTTCTCCCTTCCTTCCTTCCTTCCTTCCTTCCTTCCTTCCTTCCTTCCTTCTTTATTTTCTCCCTTCCTTCCTCAGCATTCATCAGAGAGGCACAAGTGGGAGCAGGCGCTCATTCTGTGCGGGCTGCTGTGACCTCATTCTTCATTAAGGCCCCTGGTAGCATTTGCCACATTTTCATCATTACCTAACACAGCCCTAATCTACCTTCCCATTTCAGAAAAGCACAGCAGACCAGAGATTAAAGTTTCAACAAAGAGGGTATCACCAGCTCATCAGGCTTTGTTTCTGGCTGGTGACCTGTGCCCAGGACAGGACAATAGGGCAGCCCCGGGTGCAGAGCCATTATCTCTCTGCCCAGTGAGTGCTGTGGGCACAGCGTGGGGTTTGCTGCCAAGGTCATCTGGGGCGAGTGCCTATGGACCATATTGAGCTGCAGTTTTGAGACACTTGTCACCTTTGGGAGCTAGGCTCTGGGCTGTGTCACGTACATTCCCTATGGCATGCACAGGAATATCGTGAGCAGCCTGAACAGCTGTACGTTATAACCAAGCCACCCCGGATCCTTGGTGGAGATGAGCACCATCTGACCCTAAAACCTAGGAAGTGGCTGCTATACCCTGTTGCCTCTCGCTGCTTGGTTTGGTTTTAGCCCCATCAGCAAATCTCTCTGTGACTTGGGTCACTGTCGTGTAAAAGATCTAAATACATCCAGAGGTCATTAGGGAGGATCAGGGAGGTAACACCTGCCGTGCCTCCAGACTGCCTGAGTACTGACCTGGAAGTTTCAGGACGGCTAGAGAGGCCAGCGCAGAAAGAGGAAGAAGCCGAGCTTTGGGTGGAAGCCTGCATTTGAAGGGCTGATCTCTTTGCTTGAGCTGTGCAGCCCTAAGTCCTCGGTTTCTTCATCTGGAAGATGCCTCCAATTATACATCCTCAAAGGATCTTTGCACAGACTCTGTGTGTAAAGACTCACACAAGTTTGAGGCAGATGCATGTTAAATCCTCCTTTCTTCTTACTCCCCCACGCAGCAGCAGAAATTAGGGCTTGGAGCAAGTGTCCAGGTCACCATCCAAGTTCATGTGAGAGTAACCAACAGCCCTGGGGCTCCACGGATATGGAGATGAAGGAGAAAATGTTCAGTCTGTTATAACCAGCATTTCTCAAATCAGCTGGTGAAAATAAGAGTTTTCTTCCTTTTTTTCTCCAATTCCTAATAAAAAATTTATTACTCAAGAACAATAGGACCACAGCAATGAAACCCAAGATACAAGCCCAGCTCTTTATTAGCAACAGACCACAGATGTAAGGCGACTGGGTCGAGCTGTTACAAAGGCTTCTAGGTGCTTGCTCTTTGTCTGTGTTCTTTCTCACTGTGAATGGGCAGCAGACAGTCTGCGGGTGGGCGTTGCCTGAGGGACCACCCTCACACAAGTCTCATGAAAGCAATCAACTGGCACACGTGTTTGCTGTATGTGTGCACTTAAATGCCAAGACCACGGTCTCTACATGAACTGTCACCCTCCCTGCTTTCTCTCCCATGCACTAAATCCCTTTGCAAAGACTATATCCCATACCTGGCCTAAAACAAACTCTCCAATAAGTAGCTCCCAGTAAACACCCTGCCTGTCTGAGTTTAATGTGGGTATCTGAGAAAACAACTCACCCCGAACCCCAGCCCTCCTACAGTGTTATCCCTGACAGTTGGAATGCATTGAAGCCAGCTTGGCTATTCCTATAAGTTCAGGGGAATTCAGAACAAAGGCCAGTCTCTGGAAAGCAGCCCCAGTGATCACCAGGCCTGCCCACCCCAGCTGGGAGTATTTCTTTTAAAAAGAAATCATTGTCCTCTTCTGACTAGGATGATAACAACAACAAAAAGAAAAATCTACCTCTTTCTGAAAGGAAGCCAGTCACTGCTTTTAATAAACTCTTTGACTACAGAGATGGAACAGGCAGACAACAACAAAGAAGAAGATATTATTAACATAATTTTATGTAATTGGATAGAGGGGTAATATTTATTTTAATATTATAGAGGAAATATCCCACAATGCAGACCCTGGATTAATTCTTTATATCTTTGGACTGCACTTATCAAATAAAATTGTACTTATGGAAAAAGCAAACACATAAATCCTGTCTCATTGTCAGCTGGCAACTCCCAGCAAGGGCTAATTGTATTATATATCTTTTGCAGCCCTGCCTGATGTGTGCCAAGTCCAAATGTATGGTGATTTATTACATGAACAAATGCAATTTTCTTCTTGGAATCTGAGTCTGGAATTCCATGAAGTCTTAAATGTGCCTCTCTCCTACAAAGGAAGGAAGATGAAGGCCCTGGTGAACAGAATCTGGTGCAGAATTCTCCCCACAAAAATAAATATTTCCTTTGAGAGATAGCAGGTCCACTCTATAAGGCATCTCCTCACCTGATTCTTTGAAAGGTGTCATTCCCCCAGAAAGGATGCTTGCCTTTGGAATCACCAACATCTGAACCAATGTTTGACTTAACCTAGGTGGTTTGAGTGCAGTCACTTACACATAAGGCCCCAATTAGGTCCCATCCCCAAGGTTGGCTGGCACCATCACCTCCTTTCTTCTCCCTCTGCCAACTAAACCCAGAATGCTGCTCAGCTGCAGGTTGGCTCAAGGAGACACTCTCTTCCTCTCTGTTAACATTTTCTTAGCACCAGTAGACGTGGTATATTGTTCCAAAACGTGTAGAAAAAATGGGAAAATGGATTTCTGCATCCTTCATCTCATCCTATGTCCTAGCTATTGCACTTTGGGTTTCTTGGTTACATGTTTTACATATGTCTCCTTTGGAAAATTCGCACGGGGTTGGAGGACAAATGGAACAGAAGCTGGACAACCCTATTTTCTGCTTAAAAGACAATAGCAACAAAACATTAATACAGATCTGTACCTCTGCTCTGGTTCAACCGCACAAAAGCTGGGCAGCCTGTAGGGCATTGGACACCCCATGGAGTGTCACATATTGCATGCTATAGACCTCACAGCCACCTTCAGAGATAAAGACTTCACCCCTACTCCTTCTTGAAGATGGTGAAAAGGAGACTCAGAAGTGAAGAGAAATATAGGACATCATAGCCGAACAAAAGTCATGTCACTTTCAAGGATACCAGAGCCACAAAATTCAGAGAGCTTCCCGGATAAGCCATTACTGATTTCTACAGGCCTGCAAAGTTCCTTGGACTTCACTCCCTTCCATTCATAAAAATATTGTTATCAATAAATGATCTCACATACAGTATAATTGTAAATTCCTTAGCATACTAAGCCAACGCATTGTTGATCTCTTTGCTTCCTGCATGGCTCTGACCCTCCTAAAATGAGGAAAAAGAGAAACAGAATTCTATTTTTTAAGGAGAACAAATCATGGAATTAAAAAATATCCAGAACATCCCCAAGTCATGCTTAAACTTCTCCTGCCACCTGGACCTAGCACAATTTAACCAGCACAGAGATAGAGCAAAGATTAAACACTTCAGGCCAAAAAATAAGTATGGGAGAAAAATCTATGACCGAGTCCCTTACATCTATTTTTGCCTTGTGAGATTGGAAACCATAACCATGTTCTTACTTCAGTAGCAGATATGTGACAAGGCTGGAGAATCGAGGCCTTTAGCCTGTTTTTACTTTTACTATGTACATTTTATATAAATGCATAGCAAATTTTATGTAATAAAACTTGTCATTATAAAGAAGATAGAGTGATAGGGTGATTATCTCTGACACTTTTGCATTGACACAAACAGAGGCAAGATAGATAGGTGTAAACACATATAAACAACAACAACAAAAATAGACACATAAGATGCAAACACAGAAATTCAAATATTAGAAAAAGAAGACTAGGAACCAAAACAAGGCAGTCAATAATTGAATCAAAATCCTTCTTTCTTCTTTAAAGACAGGTGGTAAAGACAAATCTTTGAGGGTTTTTTTCCTCAATGGTCCCCAAAGTTTGACTCTAGACTCAGATGTGCTGACGTATTATTGTCTCTTCTCCCAAGAGAGACACTTAACAAAGGTATCGTCCATTCAGCTCCAAGCAGACACTGAATATGATCGCCTTTACATCTGCTGGAGAGTAACCTCTCACCCTTAGATATTTAAAGCGGTTGGGGGTGGAGGTTGTATTGCAGGAACCATTTCCTGCCCCCCAAAAATGTATACTTTGACATTTAACCAAATTAACAAACATTAATTGCACATAAAACCCTCTTTGCTGAATTGCAATGAGCCATTTAACCCTATGGACCAATCCACTGGAGAGTTTATAGGAGGAGAAGCAGAGTTGGCAGATCTCAAACATTAAGACATTCAGCCGCCTCCACTTCAGCTCCTTCGAGGTCAGAGAAAGCTATGTTGCAGAACAAGAACGGGAGGCCAAATTAGCAATTTGGCAGCCTTCTTCAGAAAGAAAAATGTAACCTCAGGACTTTCTGGGTGCTCTGAGTTCAGTCTCACAGGATGTATGGATGGATGGTAGTCTTATTGGTACCCAGGGCAGGGGAAGCCGTTTCCCACAACTCCCCCCTCCCTTGCATATCTATAAAAATTAAGGAACATTTTTCTCCCATCTCCAGTTTTTTGGGGGGTGGGGTGGGGCACACCTCACTCTGGCTAATTGCTGATTTTCTCTTAGCCCAAGGCTATGACATTTTCTGTCACATCACTTTCCTCACCAGCTGTTCATCATCACAAAAATCATCTCTCCGTACTGTCTTCTCCAAGATGTGAGGGAGCCTTAGGAATCCCGCTCGACGTCTTCTCCCCACCAAGAGTGTAATTCCTGGAAACTGGTGACCACAGCTTTAGGTTTTATCTTCTACTGGAATAAGCTGTCCCTCCCAAAAGGGAGAGAATGGGCCATGGGTATTTATTCATCTGATTCCAGTGGGGGGGACAGACTCATTATTACTCTGTATTAAATGCTTCATAAAAGTTTGATGGGCAAATAAGGAATGGGGAGATGGGAGAGCGTTATTTCTTTTTTCCCACAAATGTCTTCCAAACCATTAGGCTCCAAAGAATCACATATGGCCCTAAAGTCAGCTTGCACACAGGTGTCACTGGTACATTATTTGCTTATCTAGGACTTACTCTCCTTTTGGTTGTGCACACTCCAAGAGGGTCTACAGACCCACAGTCCCTGAAATGTGAAGAGCCAACTCTCAAATAGTAGAAAATGCCCAGGTCTCGCAAAGAGCTTCCTCAGACAATGTAGCAAAAGCACAGCGTTCACCTTGAAAAACATGGAAACCACCACTGAGAATGCCCCCGCTCTCTCACTACTTTGCTTTGTGAGAAACCTCCCAACACCTGTCACAAGGAGTTGGGAAAAGACTAGTGGAAGGTACTTCTCCTCCACTGCCTAAGCAGAATGCAAATATATGCTAGGCAATCACAGAGGAGTAGGAAATTGGGGAAGAATTTCATATCAGGTAGGCAAGGCAGAATTAAAAATAAAATGCATTGCAGCATGTAGGCAACAGTCTCATTTTGTATAGAATAAAGGAATTATCTAAATTTGGAGTAACAGTCATACAGCTCTATAGAAAAACGATACAGCTGAAATATATAAAATAAAAAGCATTAGAAAGAGAAATTGATAAGAAATGAGATATGAAATCATCACTGATGGTATTATCTGTAACGATAAATCCCTCCTAAAGGCGAATCAAGGAGACTCCCAGTTTAATCTGTAACTAATGACTCACCAAATAGCTAACTGAATGAAGCAACATAAACAGACATTCCTTGAGAGAACAAGGAAATGAAGATGCAATTAAAATATCTTCATTCAATTAATATGTGAGTGATTTAAAAGATACATAATAATTTGGGGGTTTACTTACATAGAATATCTTCCTCCTTTTCATAATGAGCTCTGACCAGAATCTTCCCAAAATGTCCCCACATATGGTGGTCATCTAAATAAAATTCTAAAAATGTAAGTTGTCCAATGTTATGGTTTAAATGGAAAGCAATGAGATTAAAAAAGCAAAGATTAAAATACAAATTGCAATTCCTTGTGTAAGCACATGTTTAAATATCTTGCAGTCAGAGGAAAACCAAAATTAAACTTTACACCTATACTTAGGGAGATTAGACATCAAAATTGACAATATATGACAAAGCCAATGATATGTTAAATACTAGTTAGAAGAAAATTCATAGTTTTAAATGTTTTATACATTTATACACATATGTGTAAACTATGTTTAAATATTAGAGATATGCCATGGCTTGTGTTTAGACGCCCCCCCAAAAAAGAAGACCCCATGTGGTCATAAGTGGGGCCCCAGCAGAGCTGGCTGGATCTAGAGTGTGAGATGCCGGAATTGATTTATACGTAATGCTAGGATCAAGACACTAGAATTTAGTGTGTGATTACTACCTGCCCTAAGTAGCCTGGATAAGATTCAAGGAATAGAAAGAGTTGTGGTTTCCTCTTACTGCTTTGCTACCTTCTGCCCACCATGAACTGTTTCTCCTCTGTGATGCCTGGCTGCAATGCCACCTGTCTTAGAGTCAACCCTTGGGTTATGGATTGAACCCCCTGCAAACTGTGAGCTAAATAAATCTTTCCTCCTTTGATTTTGGTTGTCAGGCATTTTGTTTCAACAATGAAAAAGGTAACTAAGACAGTATATGAAAATTTTTAAACTTTAAATATTATATTATATATATATATATATATATATATCATATATGTGGGTTATTATTTTTCATTTAAGTTGAAAAATAAAGCCAATTTTCATGGTGAAGGGAAGCACATCTAACAGTTGTACTTCTGTGTGGCAGAGAAAAAACAAAATGGACTCTGGGAAGTTGGGTAATTCTCCCTCAAGAAATGAGAGGAAAAATAAAAGACACAAAAGCACAATGCATTACAAGAAGTAGAGTTTTTAAACCAGAATGCTGTATCAGATTGTAATAATTAATTTGAAAAATCACAGCAAATGTTAAAACATTTTCTAAAAGGCTATTAAAATTGATCCATGTGTCTTAGATCAATAAGTATTTATTTGAATAAAATTGAAGAAAGTGTCATATGATCACATATAAAAGTGCTCTGGGTCCAGGGAATTAAGAAGCAAGTAATTTCATGGATTAACTAATTTTCACAATATATAACTTTATCCAGAATGTATAAAAAGGATGAATAATTCCCTAATGTGTTTTAAGAAACTAACAATGATTCTGTAACAGGGTTTAAATATTCTGAAGAACAAGCTACAATTCAGTCTCATTTAGGAAGATAGATGTAAAAATTCTTAATAATATATTAGCAAATTGAATCTCACAATGTATTTGAATAAAACTACACACTTAGGAGAGCTGGTTTCCATCATAAACATGGTGTTTCACAATAGGGAGTCAATTAATAGACTGATCCTATTTGATCTGTCAAAGAAGAAAAATATTTTCTATCTCAAAGAAGCCAAAAAGATATTTAATATAATTCAGCCTCAAATGCCAATAGTATTTCATCTAAATGCTTTCTTCACACCATAAATAATACCTGTCTGTAAGTGGTGAGAAAATGTCGCCAAGAACCTGGGACCAGGAACATGTGTTGGAACCTCAGAATATATAACCTTATTAGAAAATAAGGTCTTTGCAGAAGGTAATTAAGGATCAAGATGAAGTCCTGCTGGATTAGGATGTGTCCTGAATCCAATGCGAGTGTCCTTACAAGAAACAGAAATGCACTGAGAGACGCAGTAAAGGAGATGCTGTGACACTGACACACCTCAAGTGACCTATCTGTAAAACAACTGTGACCAGGATTGCTGGGCACCACCCAAAGCTAGGGCAGAGACCTGTGAAACATTATCCTTCAGAGACCCCTTCAGAAGGAAGCAACCATGGGAACATCTGGATTTCAACCTTCTGGCCTCTAGACACGGGAGAGAATAAATTTATGTTGCTTTAATTCACCCAGGTCATGGTTGGGCTGATCTAGGAAACGTCACCTTAAATCACAAACCAGTGTCACACAGGTCTGTGAATCACCAAATTCAGTCCCGTTAAACTCAGTGACACGACAGTAACTTCCACCAGATCATGGCAACTCTGCATATGTACATTACACATCAAATGAGGTCCCCGTGGTGAAGGCACATGGCCATCATCAATTCCATTAACCAGCTGCTCTGCGAGGTAGAGGGGACAGAGAGGGGAAGCTCGTGGTGATTCCAACACAGCGTGTGCTTAACAACTGTCATTGCATTTCCTTCCATAGCCACTTCTGCATGCAGGGAAACTGAGGCGTGGGGATCCTGGAAAAGCTTCTCATCAGCTTCCAAAAGAAACTGATCCATGCACTAACTGGTGCGAACAGCTCACGGCAGGGGTGGCTGGCTTCTGGGACGGAGGCCAGGATGCAGCTTACACATGGATACTACAGCTTTCCCTCCACCTTGAGCTCTCCCCCTGACCTGAGTTAGGTGTCGCTTTCCAGGCTTCCCACAATGGCTGCAAACTCCACTACAGTTCCCAGAGCTTTTATCTCCATACCCACGGCACTAACAATAGTGAAGGTGTTTTGTTCAGCAATGAATTGGCTGTTGGAAGGAAAGAGGGGGGGAAAGGAAGGAAGGAGAGAAAGAAGAAAGGAAGGGAAGGAGGGAAGAAAGCAGGGAGGAAAGAAGTGAGTAAATTAGGGACAAAGATGGAAACACATTTTGCTAGTAAAGAACACTACACTCTTCTCTCGGATCAGGCTGAAAGCTTTTTCTTTATGATCAATCAGTACACCCTGTGCTTGGCTGAGTAACTGACCTTAAAAATATCCACATCTAATCCTTGGAATCTGATATGTTACCTTATGGGGGAAAGAGACTTTTTTTTTTCCTGATGTACTTAAGAACTTTGAAGTTGAAAACGAACAGATATTGGATTATTTTTTGGGTGGAGTCAGTGTAAGAGAGAGAAGGAAGCATATCTGACTGCACAGAACAGGCATTGTTACCTGGGAAGCAGAGATTAGAGTAATGTGGCCACAAGCCAAGGAATGCCAACCACCAAAAACAACAGGACCACACACACACACACACACACACTCATACACACCACCACCACCACCAAAAAATATTTCCCTAAGGCTTCCCAAGGAAACATATCTCTGCCAACACCTTGATTTCAGCCTAGTAACACGCAGTTTCAAGTATCTGGCCTCAAGCTATAAAGTCACTTGTGTGGTGTATCAAGCCTTTATGTTTGTGAACTCTTGTCTTGGCTTCCCTCAGAAAGTGATCCATGCTCTAACCACTCAGAAGAGCTCCGGATCCTAGCTAAATGGAGCTCTGATGCAGACAAAGCCCAGAGCCATCACAAACAGTAAAAATGTGTTAACAGTAAGTGTGAACAGGAAAAGAAAGAAAAGTAGGGGGCAGAGGAGAATTGTTTGATTCATTATAAAACTCTTTAATATATATTATCATTTAATGTTACCACTGAAGTAATCAGAGTGGTGGCAATGTAGTTCCTGGTAAAATCTCCCCAAATTATAGATGAAATATCAGAGGTTCTGGGAAGTAAGTCACTCAAGAAAAAATAAATATTTGATATTTATTGAGTACCCACAGAACACGATGCATCTACTCTCATCTTTCTCAACAGTGTGTACTGCAGTTTTAAAAATGATTCCCCACACAAGTAACTATGATAAAGTCCATGTTCCACTTTAGTAAACTGAGGCTCAAAACTAATTGATGAACTACATATCCTTTATCTAAAATACTGGGGCCAAGAGTGTTTCAGATTTGGGGACTTTCCAAATTTTGGAGTGTTGCATGAGTTATCTTGTGGATGTGAGTTGAGTCTGAAGAAGAAATTTATTTCTGTGTCAAATACACCTTTCTGCATAGCTCGAAGTAAAATGGTGTACAATAATTTTAGCGCACTGGCTTTTTAACTGTGATCTATTCCATGTGGTCAGGTGTGGGATTTTCCATCTGTGAACCTCGTTCATGCTCAAAAGGTTCCTGATTTTTTCACTTTTGGATACAGATGCTCAACTTGCCTAAAATCACCCATTTGGTCACAGACAAGGACAGGACCTGACCTCAGGTCTCTGGTATCAGAGCACAACCTCTCAGCCACGAGGCCAGACTCACTAGAACTGAGAGTAACAGGCTGGTCACAAACCTGACCTAAACTATTGGTACTGTTCCTGAAACCCAGCTCCTACTTGACCTGATCACTTGTTACTCAACAGTGTGTTGAGTAAAGCACCTGACCACTTGTTAGTTTGTTTGCTTTGCTAATTTTGGATTCTTCTGGTGGGCGCCCATTCCTTTACTCAGTTCCTCCTGGTCTCTTTTTTTCTAATCTATATGACAGGGACCTCATAACTTTTGCAACAGGGTTATCATGCAGAGGAAATGAGAATGGTTCAAAAAGGCACTTAGCTCAATACCTGGCACACAGTAGGTGCTCAATAAACAGTGCTTTGCTTCCTTTCTAGAAATATTGACACATCACGGGTGAGCCTCAGAGATGAGAATTATGCTTGGTCAATTATGCTATTCATATTCTCCCAACTGTGGTAAAATTATAGATTTAAAAATCTCTTTGCAGATCAATTTCACTGGGTCTATTGAATTATACAGAAGTTACCCACATACCAAACGAAGCCAGAGGGAAGAGAGAATGAGGTGGATGGGCACTTTGTTTAATTGGCCCACGAGAAAGCATCACCAAGATGTAGGCGATGTTTCATCCCCACTTTTTCTTGTTTACAAAGACAGTTCTGGCCAAATGGTCTAAACTTATCCATGCCTGTGAGGAAAATCGAGCTTCGTGTACCAACAGCGGTTGTTTTCACAGGTTGTTTAATGCATAGACGGTTTTTAATTTAATATTTTCCCAGAGGCCTTTAAAAGTATTGGGTGCATTTTGAAAAGTCCAATAAATATTTGTCACTTTATATAGGGCTATCATTTTTTGTTTGTTTGTGGGTTTTTCCTCCCTCCTCAAACACAAATCAAGTGAAATATTTAAGGTCCGAGCCAAGCACACAGGAGCTCATTAAAAATGAGTCCAAATGAATTTGCTGGCAAATGCTGGGCGTATGGAAATGAAGCGACATTTAAGAATGCCTGAGTGGGCTGGGGAAGAAAGCTGTGCCCAGTGCCCTCTGGGTTAAGCCGGAACTGGAAACCTGAGGAGCTGAGAATCAGACCAGAGAGACGCACATGGCAGGGAGGGCCCAGAGATGCCAAAGGCCAGGGAGCGCAGGAGATGAGATCGGGCGATGGGAGGTAGGCGCGGGCGGGGACTGCTGCCCCAGCCTGGCGCTGTGGGAACATGCTAACACATAAGTCAGTTACCTGGGCTTGGGGGGTCCACTTAAGGATATCCAGGTAAGGACGGGTCCGCAGAAGCTCCTTTTGTTTTCCAGACAATTGCAGAACACTTCTACATACCACAAAAATTAAGGTCCATCAACCTCATATTTTAACATCACAAGAACAATTCTGTCATGCAGCACGTGCCTATAGATACATATGTTTTTATAAATATGTACATGAAGGGGAAGACTATCTCGCTATCCATCCATCCATCTATCCACTCACGCATCCATCCATTCAACCATCTAGCTGCCTATCTGTATCTGCCTATCCAACTGTCTACCTATCCATCCACCTAACCACTCACCCATTCATCCATCCATCCACCCACCTGCCCTTCCATCTATCTGCCTATCTATCCATCCATCTACCCACTCATCCATCCATCCACTCACCCATCCACCCACCTACCCATACCTGGCTGAGCCTTTGTAGATCCTGGCATGAAATGACAAGAACAATTGCCCAGGTCACTCCTTCACTGCCTGGAGATGCTAAGGTGAAAACACCCCCTTGCCTTGTCCTTACCATCCAGCGTGTAGTATTAGACTAGAACATTATCTTGTGCATGTTTCTGCCCATTCCACAGGTTCACTCACAGACTGACACTCTACCCACATGACATTCTAAGAGCTCACTCCACAGAGGAAATATTCCAAGTGCAACACACATAACGCATCTGAGTGCATCTTTATTGGGTTATGACCTATGCCAGACTCTGTACTCAGTTTGGGGGGACAGCATCATTGCCCCCCACCTCACCCCACACACACAGCTCAAGGTGACCCAGGTTTCCATGGGAGCTCCTTGGAGTATTGGGATGAGGAAGGTCATCTGGTTCCTCTTTATCAGCACACCTGGGTTGGTGACAATGGTCATCTCTCCTGTCCCCAGGACTGGACTTCACCTTTCAACCTCTACTTCTGCTTCCTTCCTACCTGACCAGTGAGCTCCTGGTCTAGGTGTGAGGGACCTTGCCCATCTGAGGGGAAGGTCTACCTTTGAGCCCTCCCTTTGGACTCAAGAATTCATCTTTAATTAGATCAAAATGGGTTGCTCTGTGCTTCACCTCCGTCTACCTGACCCCATTTCTGTGAAGCTTGAGCTCATGCTGCCCCACTGCCCCAGGAGACCCTTTCGGCTCTTCATGCAGAGATAAACCACCCCACACCCGTGCCAGAGACAGGACCTAGAACTTGATCACTGGAACCAAGCATCATTGTTTGAGTTGCACCCCGTACCCTTTCTTTATTTCTTGTACCTGGACAATTCTCCCGAGAGGACCCACTCTGTGGAGTTAGGTGATGAGACCATCTATGCCAAAGGGCCCTGACTGTGCAACCCACTCAGCACCTACCTCACTGCTTATTTAGGGGCGCTGCAGAGGCTGTCTTGGGACAGAACTTGTCATTCAAACTGTGTCTGGGAAAGTCCACCCTGTGGCCTCTGTACTACACCAGGAGCAGGTGACCAGCCCCTGCCTGTATTGCCCAAGGATGGAAGGCCTTGGGGACCATGCTGTTAGGTGCAGGAAAACAAAAACTGCTGAAATTAGTCATTAAAGACCAAATATTTCCTGCTGTTGACTCAGAGGCATGAACATGTGCAGAGAGAATCAGGTTATTTAAACACTTTCCACTATGTATTCATAACCTATTGGCTCTTTAAGAAAGGAGAAGTCAATATATTCTTATGGGAGGAGGGAGCCAAGGTCTGTGACCTGGGTTAAACATAGCATAGTGTCTCTGACACTAAAGAAGCCACAGGTGGAGACTTCTATGCACGTCCAGTGTGTCCTTTGCTTCTGACTGCCTACAACAGCAAGCGAGCCTTCAGCAAGATTCCTGAGTGTTGCTTGGTCAATGGCATCGAGGAAACATAGCATCCATGGGATCTGCTTATCAAGAACATTATGTGTCCCTAAATGAAACTGTGTCAGCGCCACTTGTCAAATTCTGTTCTCCAAGGTGCTGGTGGCATCTGAGCTTTTCATCAGATGTAGATTTGAGTCCTGGTTCTGCCACATACCATTTTTGCTGGGTCATAGTAGGTGTTTTTCCTAATGTCTCAGAGTCCTGTGAGCCTCACATGTAAAGCAAGAAGTGCGGATTCCCACCTGAGGATTACAGAGGATCCTGCACATGATGCGCTCAGCATGACACCTGTGTCCCTGTGGAAGCTCCGTGGACATCAGCCGCGTGGTGCCAAAGATGAAGAGTGTGATCATTGCTATGTTCCCTTCACTCTTTTCACACAGGGAAGCTCACTGAAAACCTCCCAGGTCAGGCCTATTAAATGAAGGCCACCAAAACCCAAGAGCAGGCACTAGAAATCTTTATGGTACCAGGACACCTCATAACATTGATTTCTCCAGCAATGGCAGCAAAGGGAACTTAACATCCTGAGACGAGTTGGTGGCTCATCAGGAAAAATGTAGTCACTGGACACCAAACCCTCCAAATGCTTTCTCTCTCTCTCTCTCTCTCTCTCTCTCTCTCTCTCTCTCTCTCTCTCTCTTTCTGGACTGCAGATTTGCACTACAAATCTCAAGAGATGAGAGTCTCAGTGGACCTGGGGTTCTTCCTATTTTGAGTGAGGCCAGAAATACCTGTGCTGGAGCCGACTTCCAGCAGGATGTCACTCCAGCTGACCACACTGCCAGTAGCAACGGAAGGCAGAGGCAGGTAAGACCAACAGGGCAAGACCCACTGAACTCCTTTCAAGTTCAAACCTTTAATTTTGTCCTGATTTTTTTCAAGACCAGGGGGTCAAGACATTTCTTATTTTATCCAAATCAGCTCAGCAACCTCTAGAGAGCAGATGAGGTGCTGGTATATTATTTCCAAAGCCTTCAGCTAAATCAATGTCTTTGCTCTGCCCTGAGACACCTAAAATGTCACTGGCAGCTAGAACCTTAAATAGCTTAAGGAAAGAGCTTTAGAGCATGCACACTGGGCAGCAGACACGGGGAGCTGGTGACTCAGCAGTGTCTGGTGCACGCATTGGCTGGCCTGACCCTTCATGTTGTTTCATGGAACGACTGCGTTTAGTTCAATGCAAATTTTCCCTGGTACCCAGGATTCTCTCCAACAGTTATTTGAGCAGAAAGGTCAATGTCAAGAGCTCGTTTCAAGCCTGTTGCACATGACAGTGAGCTGCAGGACCTACTCAGGGGTTCTCTCAGCAGTCACAGACAATGTTGCTTTCTCTAGCTGCTTTCTTCTATCTCAGGAAACAGCAGGAACTTTGCAAAGGGCCCCTGAGGCTTCTGGAAGGCTTTTCCTCTGGGACTTCTGAATCTTCTGAACAAGTGGCATTTGGGTGCAGAATAATCAGGCAAAGGAGGACTATGCACCCTAATAAAGATCATGCCTATATATCAGAACCCAGAGGTAGGAACGGTGAGCATTTAGGAGGCAAATTCTAATGATCCCCAGTAGAACTGTATGCAACTCTTTCCAACTCTGTGCACCGTGTTGTCACACTTGTGTTTGGAATTGGCCCTGGGGGGAGTATTGGCACCACAGAAATTGACAATGCTACAAATCAGGACTCTTCTTAAGTGCAGACCCCTTATCTTGTGCCTTGTACTCTTTGGCCTAGCCTTCCGCATGGTGGATGACAGAAGTTCAGTAGATGCAAACAGGAGAGACAGGATCTAGTAACCCCCCTTCTCAGCCAGCTGGCCAGCCTGCAGCGTGGAGCAACAGAGAAAAGCTGTGCTGACGGCTCAGTCCTCTCGGTTTTCCTGATTGGCTTCTCTGAAAAAGATTCCTATCTGCTCTGAGCAGCAACTCTTCCAGCCACCAAGAAAATGTACAATCGCACGTCTGAGTCTCGCTGTCTTCCTCGCGTTGGTGCTTGCTCTAAGTTTTGACTGAGAGCATTTACACGGTTGGGAGTGGGTTCTACTAGTCCTGATGAAGTGAAAAGACCCACAAGAACTCACAATGCCACTGTTTATCTATTTGCATTACAGGAAGACAAGGGGATTTATGTCCGGTCTTTTCCACAAAATCAATAATACATTTAGGCACATTATATTAACATGGGCTTAATTTTAAAAGTGAAATTTCTGGAATCAGTAATATTCAAATCTTGACTCTGTGACAAGGGTAGTTTATTTTTCTTCTCCAAGCCTAGGGGTCCTTATTTAAAGAATTCAGGTAGTGCTAAAATTGTGATCATGTTTTAATCACATAATCCAATATAATCTTTGGCATAGTGCCATGTATGTAACAATCCCTATAAGCAGGGCTCAAAGGTTCTGAAAAATAAAATGATAAACCAAGAGGGAATCTAGAGATGACTAAGCCAAAGAGTCCTCATCACAGAAATCCTTCCCACTGGGGAGCCTTCCGTTGGGAATTACAACATTCCAATTCGCGTTCTAGAAATGGCTGTTTATTTACTGTTCTTTAGTGAGTCCTTCAACCTGCATATTATTATCATCTTCATTTTCCTGATGAAGCCCTTGAAAGTGAAGATGGATAAGTGACTTGCTTAAGGACACAGTGAATATGAGGCTAACACAGAATTTCAATGTAAGTTTGCCCATCTTTGAAACCTATGTCATCTCTCTATACCATTCCGCCTCAACAGGTAAAACAGTCCAGAGAGGGGGACTAATCTGACCAAGGCTTAAAAAATTAATAGGCTACCTGCAAGTCAAATTTTTAAGTCTTACACTACCATGATTTCCATCAACTCTCACTGTCTCGCTCAGAACCACACAAATAAGACTTAGACGACTCCATCCAGAACATTTCTGTATCAAAATAAATGACCTGGTATTTTGAGATACCAGGGGGATTTGAAGATTCCTTTTCAGAAGTAGAAGCGGGGAACAATAAATTAGCTCTTGATTACTTAGCAGTATAAATTACAAGGTTACTTTTACCCCTCTAACCTCAGGTCTAAGCTTTCCAACATGGCATCCAGTCTTGTTGTTCTCTGAATTGGTGCCTCAGCTCCCATATTTTGGAAAGAGGAATCATAATAGCTCGCAGTGCCACAGAGTTACCTGAGCTATTTAGTGTAATTCTACACATCCACTGGGTAGCTGTCTACATTTAAGTTCCTTCCCCCCACATAACCTTGTCATTGAGCTATATCAGAATCTCAGCACTGGAAGGGCGTGGTACTCCGTAAGGTCTTCCCTGAACTGTGATCAACCCTAGCCCTTGTTTACAGGCAAAGAGAATCCTCTTCCAGGGACTTTCCATTAGAGACAGGTGGTGGTGACAAGAAATCAAAGTGCAGTCTTGGCACATTCGGCAAACATTAACCACTTCATTAGTGAATATTTCACATCAGGCTCACCCGTACACCAATTAATCACTTACATGAGACTGTGACCACGGCCAGCTCCTCACGAGTGATGAATGAGTACCACACACAGGTGCTTTCTGAAATCTGTCCTGTGGAGAAAACCAGTGGACAGGTTGTGCATCACCATCCTGAAATATATCTGTTCATGAAATATATCTGTGGAAGCATCCCCCAGAATCCACAGGGCACTGGTCCAGGACCCCTCCCAGGTATCAAAGGCTAAAGTTGGGCAGGTTCATTATGAGATGAGAGATGCATTTGCATATAACCTGGGCACATCACCCTGTAGACATTAAAGTCATCCATAGATTACTCACAATACCTAATACAGTATAAAAGCTATGTAAGTAGCTGTTCTGCTACTGTTCCATGTTGGTTTGGATATAATAACAAGAAAAGGTGTCTACATGTGTTCAGTACAGATGCATTTTTTTCTCAAGTATGCTGGATCTGCAGTTGATTGAATCCATGGATGTGGAACCCACAGATATGAATGGTAGATTTTATATGGAGAATGAGACCTAAATTCTGGTCCAGCTCTGCCACTACCCAGCTCTGTGACCTTGAATAAAGGACATATTGGTGGCCAGGGAGGTTACACCAGATCAGAAACCTACATGGGGATTCCAGCGATGCTACTTCCAAGCTGTGTGGCCTTGACCTCACATACTGGGTTCATGATTCATTACAACTGAGAAAGTTTCTCCATAGTGCACAGGAATACCATATTTACTTGATTGTTAGAATGGTATTTTGAAAGTCTCACGTGCAAAGTCATTTGATCTGACCTTCCTGTATTAATTTTCTTCTGCTGCTGTAACAAACTACTACAAAATTAGGGCTCACACCAACACAAGAGTAAGAGCTTAAAACTCAGTGATTTACAGTTCTTGAGGTCAAAAATGGGAAGTGGGTGTTCCTAGACTAAGCTTTGGGATCTTCAGGGGTAGGCACTTTTGGGAGGCTTCACAGGAAACCTACTTTCCTCACTTTTTCCAGGTTCCAGAAGTCACTCATGGTCCTCGGCTCAGATCTCGTCTTATCTTCAAAGTGAATCTCCCGAGTCTCTGCCTTGTCAATTGCTCTCTTCATTTGAAGAGACATTTGTGATTATCCAGGGTCAATTCACAAGTCCAGAAGAGTGTCCCCATCACTCAAGGTCCTTTACTTAATCACAGCTGCAAAGTCCTTGTCTCTACGCCAGGTGACACATTTATGGGTCCTGAGATTACAATGTGGACACCTTCGGGGGTGATTTTTCTGTGTATTCCCCTCTTATATTCATTAGGCTAAAGTTCCATGACAATTACCCAGGAGAAAAAGGTACAGCCTGCACTGGCAACTCACTTCAATGATAACAAAGAAACAGAAAGGATCAGAGGAAGTTCAAATGCAAGGAAGATACTGTCTAGCGAGGCTGACTGTAGAACTAATCAGTGCTGTTAGCATCTGTGAAAAGAGGGTGGGAAACATTTCTAATCATAGGCTTGTTGTGGACCTCAGATGAGATAATAGTCACAAAGCATTTGGTGCAATGTCCAGAACCCACAGAGATACTCGGAAACCTAATCCCAGTGTCCTAACTTCTTTGCAATTACTACACTGCTCACGCAAAAAAGAAAAGGGCTGGTGGACGAGTGCCCACGGAAAAGTGTCACTGTGACTTCCTGACACGGCACAGCATCTCCAATTAACTCTCAGAGAAGACCTCACAGACTTGCCCTGTCAGACTCACAATCTTCTAGAGTCTATAAGTAGTAAATAAGGTAGATGGCAATTCAGAATCTACAAGGCATTTTCTCTCCTCTTCACCCCACCTCTCCACCCAGATGGGCTCATTCTCTCTACTCAGAAGAGGAGTCTGAGGGTCAGAGTGATTAAAAGAGGTCAAGTTGCTAAATATGTCTAGTCCGGCTTTTCCCACTCCAGATCCACTGCGTTCTCCCGTGCCGTACCATCTGAGTACATTTGCCACGCACCACCGCTGTGGCTGGGAAAACAGTGACAGGAGAATCAAACAGACATTAACAGATGACTCAGCTTCAGAATAGCTGGGAATGGGATATGTGAAATGACTGGTCATAGTTTCTATAGAGGATGTTTTCTTTGACTCTGTCCGTGGCCTCCAAATTCCATAGAGGGGCTGGCCTGGGTTTGAATCTTGGTTCTGACATTTCCAGCGAAACTCAGCCAGCTCCTTAACCTCTCCAAGCTAGTGTCAGCCTTTGTTGCAGTAAAGCCTCAGTGGTTACTGTCATCTGGGCGTGAATGTGAAAGCAAATGTAGCTCTTGTGTCTCCGACTGATGAGGTTAAGCTGTATTATGGAAACGTTGCAGGGAAAGTTTGATACGATTAATCCTTCTAGAACCTTTGCAATGAAATGGAAGCAATGATAGAACGCTGCAGGCTAAGGTGAGTCCGGATTTCCTCCCATCCATCTCACCCATGTTTTTAGGGGCACTTACTTGGGGAGATAAATATTTAGGTCTCTAAGAAACCATTCTCAATTTTTCTCAGGCCTTCTCACTTCAGCTAAATATGAAAAGAGCTACAGTTTTGAAGGTGCACCATAAATCCAGTGACAGCTATTCCGGAACTGATTGGCGACACTTTCAAACCTAATTAAAGTGGTTTCCCTTTTTGACTTTGCTCCAGGTATGCATTTATTGCCTAGGCTAGAAACTAATTTGTAGCAAGACTTAAGATCCAGGCCCTTATACTGGAAAAGTTGTTATGTGTGATTAAGCTAAACCATTTAGTTTAAGACTATACTAGAGAAGTAATTTGAAATAAAAGAAATTGCCTTCCATATTTGAGAGATCAATATGCTTCTAAGTGAAAACAGAATTAAATTGCATAAAAATATATTTTCTGAAACCAAGCCCTTATGTCAGGCGCTATCTGAACACAGACACAGAGTATTTACTTACAACTTTCTCCTTAAGCCCAATTCCTGCTCACAAAAACTCAGTATCTTTCCCCCTTTGCTGCTTTCCTTTTCTCTTCCTTTCTAATCTCAGGCTTATGTCCTGCTGCTCAGCAGCATTGTTAGGAAGGAGTAAGTTGCTGCGATGTCCCTAGCACGGTACCTGGCAAATAGAAGTCACTCACTAAATCACAGCAATATCACATTCATCATCGAAACAGTCATCACGGCCATAATCATAATCCACCATCATTTGTCTAAAGACACTCTTCTGGAAGAGAGACAGAACATGGTTATAGCTGGAAACCAGAGGGTCACACATTGGGTGACCGCATCCATGCCTAAGAGTAGCTCTTTCCCTGAGTTCCCAAAGTCACAGTTACCTGAATCCGGCTCACTCCATGGTACAAAGAACAGCTGGAATGCAGACACATTAACAATATTGCTCAAAAATATTTATTTAATATTCATTCACCCAATCACAGCCTACATCACTTCCCAGGAGAAATCTTCCTTGAAACTCTGCAAAGTTAAATGTCTCTGTTGTATAACCCTTGGCATCATCCACTTCTTCTTCTAGTGACTGTTCTCAGCATTGCATGTTTGGCCTAATTGCAGTTATCTCTTGATCATTATCTGTCTTTACCAAAACACTGGATGCCGCTTGTCTATCTCAGTTCTGGCAACACATGGGCACTCACTAATTAATTGTTGGTTGACTAAAAGAAAGAACAAATGGACAATCAAAAAGACCAATTATAACAAGTGGTGGTAAGGATATGGAGCCAATCAAGCCCTACATATTACTAGTGAAATTGTCAAAAGGTGCTGCTGTTTTGGTAAAAAGGTTTCTAGCTCTTCAAAATGTTAAACCTGGAGTCACTACATAACACAATGATTCTATTCCTAGGTATACATCCAAGAGAACTGAAAGCATGTGTCCACAAAAACTTTTGCATGAATGTTCATAGTAATATTACTCATCATAGTTAGAATAAAGATGGAAACTGACCCAAATGTGAATTAAATTAATAAATGGATAAACAAAACATGTTACATTCATACAATGGAATGTTATTAAACAATGAAAAATCATGCAAATGTGATGCATGCTACAGCAAGAATGAATTCTGAAAACATTACACTAAGTGAAATAAAATGAAATAAACCAATCACAAAAACCATATATTGTATAGTTTCATTTGTATGAAATCCCCAGAACAGACAGAGCCATGGAGACAGAGAACAGATTAGTGTTGCAGGGGGTTTGGATCAACTGCCAAGGCATCCATAAAATTATTCTGAGATTAAATATGGAGATGACTGCACAACTTTGTTAATATACTAAAAACACTGAATTGTATACTGTAAAATGATGAATTTGAGCACAGAGGATTTTTTAAAGAGTGGAAATACTCTCTATGTCATTATGCATTGATCCAAATGCATAAGACGCACCCACCCAGAGTGAACCCTAGGGTAGACTACAGATCTCCTAGAACCCTAGGAGATCATGGTTTATCAGTGTGGTTTCACCAGTTGTACCAAAAGTGGCACTCTGGTAGAGGAGGTTAGAAATGGAGGTTGATATGCATGAAAGCACCTCTGTAGCTTTTGCTGTCACTGTTTACTATAAAACAATAATCTACTTTTAAAAATGGTGAATTTTATGGAAATGCAAATAATATCTCAGTAAGGCTGTCATGTAATAAAATAAGTGCACAGAGTTCCATGGCCAGATCCCCACCCCCACCCCCACACTCACTAGGTAGCCGCTGGTAGGTAGTGGGGACCTCTTGGGGGTCACCAACTTTTGGCTTCTCACCCAAGTTTCCACTCTGGGAGCTGGGAAATCTATGGAGGACAAAATCCCCCTACCAATTCCTACGATAAATTCATTCTAGGGAGTTCAGCTTTGAATACTTCAGTAATGAGTCAGTTTGGGCTCTGGCCCCAGAAATAATAATAGTGCACCTTCAGCAAAGTCTATTTTGCAGCTTGTACAGTTGCTCCATAAGACAGCTGTTGCCGTGTATACATTTTTAAATGATGGAATCACGTATTGTCCTAGCTCATCCTTGATTGCCTTTTGTCTAGGCCAACAAGCACATTGCTTGTTTTCTTAGTAAAAATGCATTATAAACTTTATCCGGCATCCCTAACATCCCAGCCAGCTTTCGCAACATCTCTGCACATTTAGAAAGCCATAGGTGGACACACAGACTGTACACAGGACCCTACCAGAGTGGTACTGAAGAAGAAACCAGAAGCTGTTGAGAATTTAAGGAGAGATATAGCCATTTTCAATGTACTGTCTAAAAATGTGGGCTCCCTCACGGAGATTTCTGAATACTCTGCCATTGGATAGAAACGCGAACTAACTTTGAAAGTCTATGTGTAGAAACTGGAAATTGCTCACGCCTGTCATCTCAGCACCCTGGGAAGTTAAGGCAGGAGCATCAAGAGTTTGAATAAAGCTTAGACAACTTGATGGTTTAGTGAGACTTTGTCTCAAAACAAGAAATTAAAAGGGTTGGGGTTATAGCTTAGTCCAAAGGTCTTGAGTTCAATCCCCAGTGCTGCCAAAATAAACAAAGTTAGCAATTACTTAGATTATTTTTTAAGATATGGAAGACAGATTGTTAAACAAATACAATTTCCTTTTTTAAAAAATGTACAGCTATTTCTACTTCAAGTTTTATAGCTCCCCAAATATTCTTGGCATCCATCTCTCTACATCATGGCTCTGCTCTCTGCTCTATCCAAATTCAGCCCTGGGAGGTTTGGTAGCCTCTTTTCCGATCCCCTTTCTGGATGTCTTCATTATGTACATTGCTTATTTCGTTGTCATGAAAGATTTATAATACACTAATCCTTACAATTCTATTTTACACACTAAGCAATTAAGGCTCCAAGAGGTTAAGTGATTTGCTAAAGATTTCCCAGTTCCTAGAAAGGGGCTGTACTTGATCTCTGCTCAATGCATTGCCAACATTTTTTCCTAAGACAACATGTTGCACGCTCACCAATCTCTTTTGGCCTGAGTTCCTCTTTTCTTACCACTATGGGGAAACTGACACTTGTTGAGGGTTTCAGATTAAAATCTACAGTATAACCCTCCTTCCAGGAGGCTGTACTTCAAACCCACGGTGGTTGGATGGACACAAATTGGTAAACACCTTTTCTGTAACTAACTGTGAATGATATTACAAAAATGGGCAATTGAACAACCTTCCTGCTTTGGATAGATTTAAAGTTCTGTTCAAATTATTGGAAAACACAGATGACCTTTAACCAAATGTTGAAAGCTTTCAGAGAAGAGACTGTTTAAGATAGGGTAGCCAGAAAACATTTTTCAAGGAAGCTCTGCTAATCTGAGTCCTGACGGATGAGCAGTACTTGGAATGATATCTGGGTCACCAACAGATACACCAAACACCGCACCCCTGAACTTTGAAATTCCCACCCAATGTGTTTTCTCCTGCCTTATGGAGACTGTGCCAGAAGGAGCTTAGGTTTCTGCTTTTCTCTAAAGGGGAGAGTGTTGGGCCAACTCTATCTCTGTGAGAGTCATGTAGGTGAAACGCTCTGCCCATCTTTCCCCAAGCACTTGCCCATAAAGCATGACCTTCTCAACTGGCTATCCAAAGCGAAGGACCTTCCCTGAGCTGATTGCCACCAGTTCCTGTGTCTCAAAAAGGCAAAAACAGATCACACCCTTCCAGTGATCCCAGAGCAAAAGTCACCTGGGGGTAGATTTGTCCTCAGGAGATATTTGGTAATATCTGGAGTGCATTTGGGGTTGTCATAACTTCAGAGGGGAGAGAAAGTGTTTCTATTGGTACCAATGGAGTAAAGGTCAGAGATGATCCTGAAAGTCCTGCAGTGGACCAGACAGTCCCCCACAACCAGAAATTAACCAACTTAAAATCCAAAGGTGCTGAGACTGAGAACTTGTGCTCAAAACGACCTGTTCTTATTTCTTCCAGTTCCTGCCTATGTCAACCTCTTCCATAAATGGAAGGAGAACCAGCCTTCTCATCTGCATTCTCCCTTCTCCAATTATTGGTCCAATTATTGGCCAAGTCATTGAGACCATCAGGATCTGAGTATCGAAGCCAGATCTGTGTTTGTATCTTAGAGCAACGTGTCTTCCGAGTCCCTTTATGTTCCTTTCATCTTAGTTGGTGCACTTGATTTGGATTTTTCTTGAACTACAGTGACTATATTCCTCTTTCTAGTTTGGAAGAAAAATAAGCAAAAATTCAAGAAGGCAAAATAGGTAGCTACCAGAAAGTCCCCCAGACTGACCTCCGCAGATCATAGAAATTATGCATTTTAGAGTGCATGGTTTTCTGCTCATACTCTTCTTTCTTGTCTCTATTCAGTTTTGCTCTTGTTCATACACCTTCCTAAACTCAACAGACTGGAGGACAGTAGTGTGCCACAGGATTCAGGCAGCTCCAGGACACTATCATTCCATTAAAATCTGTCTTTCCAGAAAACCCATCACCTGTGAAATTGGGAATTGGGTGTCAGAGGAAATGGGGCAGAGATACTCCATTTGCTGTGAAAATTCCAGATCATCCCAAACCCAATGACCGAGACACATTTTCAAGAAGAACAGATGGGTGCCTGTGAGCATAGGGGTGTCAGATACTCAGGGGACAAAACATTGGAACCAAGCCTCCTGGGGGAGTCCATCTGGCCCAGGCCATGACAACACACACCCAGGAAGAGTTTAGATGAGGCCGGAAGATGCCTGCAGCTCTGAGCAGGTGAGCTTACAGAAAGGCCGACATTCTCATTGGCTGCCAGTCAGTTAAAGTCTTGATGGCAACCAATGGGCCATCTCGGGAAAGAAGAAAGATGACCCCATGAATTTGATCCAGCATCAGTGGTGGCAGGAGGGCCAAGCTTACAAACTCTTTTGTAGCCGGGAGTTCTTACATAATGGAAAATTGACTGTTGCAGAATCTATGAGTTCAGAAAGAAAGACTGGAGCATCCAAGGGCAGCTCTGAGTGGGCATTCGAGTCCCACAAGCTGCCCGGTGTTCTTTTTCACAGCAAGGCTTTCCATGATGCAAGTCATTAAGCTTCCCAAATCCCAAATTCCCTAGCCGTGCAAAACTTTGGCTAATATTGTAATATGATCGTTCTCTGAAATACAACACCCTTTGGTGGGGCAGGCATTCACAACTAAAAAGAGCAGCACATCTCTCTGAGCACAGGAAGGGTCACAAAGGTGACATGGTGAAGGTCACCGTGACAGTTCGGTACACAGGTACACAACTGCAACCTACTGAGAACCCACAACTGAGCAGCGTCACAGCCCCAGAGCTTTCTAATGTCTGACTTAAAAAAAAAAAAAAGAAAACTAGATTCTCACATCAGCTCCTACATTTAATATCACATAGTTGATTTTTTGGTTAAAGCTTATAAAAGAAAATCCAGACATACTAGGAAAATGACAAATATTTTAAAGTTTGGTTTTTTTCAAATAATTGGGGATAGTATTCTTTGAAACTACACCAAAACCCAAAGAAAGGTATTTCCTGATCATTAGTTGCAATGTGGGAGGTGAAACCTTATCAGTCAATTTTTTGTGCTCTATTCAATTACAATTCATTTATCCCTTATGCATTTTGAATGGACGTTTTAACATACAATGTTTTGGTCATTTGGAAATATGGGCTCCTTGAGTTACACAGTTTTTCAAATGTTTTCACATTTTGTTTAGACTCTATTTTAAAAAATCATATTTGTTGACACCATCGATTTCATCCCCTAAGTATTCAAGTATCTGAAGCCGTCAAGCTCTGGGTTACAGATACAAATTTTCCAAATCTCTAATTTTCTCTTGGAAGTTGGACTTTTAGCACTGGCAAAAATTCTGTCCGTTGGTTTCCTTGAAGGTTCAGGTTCATTTTATTCATTTTCAAGGAACTGCCGAACACCCATGTCTGAATAATCATAATCAGCCTGTCGGTTGCTCTTCGGAGTAAAGCTGGTGCTCTGTAAGAAGCGGCTTCGTCGGCTCACAACTCAAACAGCAGTGCAGGTTGTTTTCCTCGGTTCAATCACCACCCTTTGCTGTGCCCAGAAGTGTTGTCTCTGCATTTTCCATTTTCTCACACAAATTTAAAAGATATGAACTCAGATGCTGAGATTTAAAGTCATTTTTGCTGCTTTATTGAAGACACACTGGCTGGAGAGAAACTGGCTTTATTTGTTTTTTCTCTTTCTCATCACGAGACAGGGCAGGAAGGGGCAGCACACAGGCTCAGGCGGGTCCGGGCCAGTGTTTTGTCTCCTGCTGAGGCACCAGACTGACCCACACCAGGGCCACCACCACGCAGTGACACTGGCAACCAACATTTGGATATCATCAAGAAAATATTTTTGATCTCAAAGACCCCATGAAGGGATCTTGGAGATACCATGGAATCCACAGACCGTACTTAGAGGACTGTCTATCTACACGCCACAAAGGCCTCGGGAACTTCCCTGACCTCAGTGTGTGAGACCAAGATCTCCCCCACTTGGGCAGGTTGATTAGTCTGGATATTTTCTTTCAGAAAAAGTGCCTATGCATGCACAAAAGCAGTACGGACACGTATGCTGCTGTCAGGAAAACTCGTCTCTAATCCTAGTGAAGATGTTGGATTTTTGATAGCTTTTCCAAATTATTTTCTACAGCCAAGAGATGATAGATAGATAGATAGATAGATAGATAGATAGATAGATAGATAGATAGATAGACGGATGGATGGATGGATGGACAGATAGATGGATGGATGTGGGATGGAATATATAAGCATGTATTTTAAAAATATGGTGGATTTTTAAATTTTTACAAATTGCTACAGTAAGAGACACTGCTCCAAATTCCCCTCAAAATACTCCTCCTCATTTTGATCACACTCATCTCCTGTTTCTGCCACTTTCTCCCAAGGAGCTCTGGAAGTCCTCTTCAGTGTCTTTAATTGTGCCTGTGGCTACCTTGATATTCTGCATTGGCTCCAAATGTTTCCCTTTCGTGGTCATCGTGACTTTATGGAAGAGCCAGCCAGAGGTCCCATGATGCCAGATTCAGTGACTCATGCAGATGGGGACACACTGGAACGTCCTGACGAGCCTGCCTATTGGTTGATGACTGGCAGAAACATTTGCTTTATTGTTTTATCACACTTCATGAAGACACGCAGGAAAGAGGAAGTCCAGAACTGCTTCTGAAAGTGATGAGAGCAGAGGGTTAAGTGTTCATGGCACGGGAGCAGTATTTTGAGAGGGATTAGTGACAGTGTGTCTTTTTTCTGTAACTTTTTAAAATTTAAACACTCACTGTGTATTTTGATCAAAAAAACCAAGTCATACTGTGTGTGCTGATCTCTGCTGTGTAGCATCACTGTGTGATGGTGCCTCTCAAGCCCCAGTTCCTGACAGTACCTGTAATCTCACCTCATTATTATCTGACAGATGCAGAGCAAGAGATGTAGAGACACAAAGGTGTGACCCCACTTCCAGCTCCCCAGATGGGGTATGATCCCTTATCCTTCCAGGAGACAAAAGGGAAATGATAGCCAGGCCCTCCTGGAGGCACCCCCAATTTTACCACCATCCTTTGAGTGTAGTGCAATGGAGCCTGAGGAGGAGAAAGCACCTCTTTATTGTTGGCAGAAGGCAAGAAAGGCCATCCTGGAAGGTCTCAGAAATGAGGTGCCATTGAAGGCCCTCCCCTGGGAGGATGGGACTAGGTGAGTGATGCAAAAGAAGCAGGAAGCAACTGTAAAGGCGCTGTGGGCAGGAGCAGCCTGGCATGTCCGGGTAAGCATGACAGATGTATTCTCCTTTCTCAGGGAGGTGGGGGAGGCGGGAGAGCAAGAGGGCAGAGGTGAGAGACAAGCAAGAAGAGGCAGCAGCAGCCACATAGCCAAAGGTGGCAAGAGCAGTGATGAGTGCCACTGGACGTGTCCCCCTGCCATGGTGACCTGGTGTTTGTTTTAGGAAATTTAGCCTCCGTGTGAGGAAAATCACTAGCTCTCCGAGCTGAGAAGCCAGGAGGGCTCAGAAGCAGGGCTGGGACACAATGTGGGAGAAACATAGAAGAGTAGTTTGGGCGGAACTGTGCTGTGAACGCTCTGTCCAGAGCTCAGCCCCTTCACTGGGAGGCTATGGAGAGGCATAAGTCACAAGTCAATCCTTTAAAAAATTTTAAAAGCAAAGGAGAAAAGTGCCACACATGAGTTCTCCCCCTGCCCCCCGAGCGTGTATTTGATGACTCTGGGTTTCCTCAGCAAAAGTCAATGAGACAATTAAGTCCCTTCCCATTTTCCCTCCTCCTGATCCCAAACTGTGTTAAAAAGGCTTGCGCGACACTTTTCACAGCCAGGCTTGTTAATAATTCATGCACTCGCCTTCTTCAGTGTTTTTGTCTGTGCTGCGTGAACCCCGTGGCAATGTGGGGATTCTCACTTGGCTTCCTCAATGCCCCTTCCTTACCCCATGCTCAAAGGCCACTTCTCTGATGCCCGTGATTCTGGGCTGCTGCTTTGTTAATTTTGTCGGCTCACTGTGTGTGGCAAACTCTGTCTCCCTTGGATCATTTTGTCTAGAGACAGAGGCTGAACCAGAGAAGGGGCTGCTGCCGCTGCTACTTGGAGTGTGTTCTGTGGTCTCACCCTGCAAAAGAATTTCTCAGCCTCTGTGCTATTGACATCTGGGGCCAGAACATTCTTCATCGTGGTGGCTGTCCTAGGCACCATGGGACATCAGGCAGGACCCCTGGCCTCCACGTACTAGATGCAACAGCACACCTGCTCCCAGCATGACAATCAAAAACAGCTGCAGACACCAGCCAAGGTCTTCTGGAGCCTCAGTCTCGCCAACTAAAACCACTACTCAAGCCCTCCGTGGAGATACAGACCTCAGCCCTACCCCAGGGCTGATGCTCAGAATCTGCATTTGAACCAGACCTGACGTTATGGCCTCTGGGGCTGGGTCCTAAACTTGACTACAGACCAGAATCACCTGGGAACAAGTGAGGAGATTCTAGTGCCAAGACTCCAACCCCAGAGATCCTGGCTGACTCAGTGCAGGTGCAACCCACACACTGGATGTTTTAAGACCTCCCTGGGCAATTCTGAGGCAGCAAAGTGCAAAACCACTGTTGCTGACATAGCTTAGCTTTAATCCTTACCTCTTGCAGATGAGGGAGCTGATGCTCGGAAGAATCTGGGAACTTCCCACTCTGAAAATCAGTAGCTCTGAGATTCGTGTCATAAGTTTCCATAGTAACCTTATTAACACTCTATTCATCCCTTCCAGTACCTCTGACCGTGATGACCACAACCTGATTAACTTTTCCCCTACTGGTTAGATAGATGGCCAGAAGCCAAGGGTGGCATCTGTGTGGCTCACCCTACCTAGCTCTCCCCAGTGCTTAGAACCTCTTTGCACAGAGAAGGAAGTGGCCCTGCAGCAAATGAACAGGTGAGCAGACAGCAAAGTACCTCTCTGGTGCCAAGGTGCAAGCTACTGCATGCCATCAAGGATGTCAGAATACAGTGGCAGGTGTTCATCATGTAGTTTAGAGCAGCTCAGTTCTCCTCCTGCCTGCTCATCTGCCAGACTTTTATCTGCTTGGGGTCTGCTACGTGAGGTCCAGGGGTGCCCAATCATAGCATCTCCACAAGGGGAGCCTTGTGGACCCAATGCTTCACCTCCAAGTCACAATATTCCTGCATGACCAGGCCAGCTATATCTCTTTGCAGGCAAGAAAGCCTACAGTAGAAGCAGATGACTTCCTGCTAAGTGTGAGGGATCTGGCACTTGTAGGAACTCTGTAATTAGCCTTGCTAATAACCCAGCTCAGAGGGGACTCCCTTTAGGAGCCCTAGAGTCAGGGCAGTACTTTGGATCTCAGGCCAACCTACTTATCTGGCCCTATTTCTCACTTTCCTCCTAGCTCCTCACCCATTTATCCCAGGAGACCTCTCCATCCACACGACTTCCTCCTAGAAGCCTCCCTAGCCTGCCCCCTACCAGGGAGATGCCTGCTTTGGGTTCCATCCTTACCACAGGGGGAACTTTGGGAGGGCAGTGGCCACGTTCACAGGTGAACTTTTTGTACTCTAATACCTGGCATAGCCCTGGCACAGAATGGATGTCACCTGAATATTTACTCAAGGAAAGAATAAATCGAGCACTGTTTGTAGCACCCCAGCCGAGACTGAGGAGTATGGGTTCCCTTTCAACCACATTTAAGGCAGGAGTTAGTTAAGAAAGTGGGCGGAAGGCAGGGAGGTCGGGAGGGAAAGAAGAGAAGTTCGCTTTTGCTTGGCTCTTCAAAAAGTTGCATTACTTGTCACATGATCACAAAAGAATCAATTGTCAGACTTCTGCCTCCCTGGGGGCCTCATCCCTCATCAGGCCCCCAGGACACACCGTGAGCTATCAAAGGACAAAGTGACACTGCTCAACAGCAACCAGATCTGTGACTGAAGGGGAGAAGCAGGTCTGCCCCAAGGCAAGGAGTCAAGAGCCGGGATCAGCTGCACCAAAGTCAGGCAGGTCTCTTCCCCGCCCCCCAATAAGGAATGCCCACCTAAACCTGGCATTGTGCCCAGAGATTTAGAGCTTCCTAGAACATGCGAATACAAATATTTGCATGATTAAAAGTTAGCAAACCAGGACGTTCAGTCTCTCAGGCCAACGGTGGGACACACAGCCACATGCTTGGCTGTGAATTTTAGTTGGCAGCTCAGCAGCCAGGGCAGGAAGACCTGGAGTCTCAGCCCCTCTTGAGCTCCCAGGATCACCTTGGGTTTTATAGATAACAGCTCGAGTCTGAGAAACCTTTGGAAAAAATGCTCCACTGCCCTCCCAAACCAAGGGGTACTCTGTATGGAGGAAGACTGTGTGACCTGGAGATACGAGCAGCCTGCTGGCAGAAAAGCAAAGAAGTTCCGGGCAGAAGGCCCAGCCCAGACCATGGCATGGAAGCCATGATGCATTAGGCATGAGCAAGTGGTAAAACTGGTATTGTACACACACGTGTGTGCACGCACACACACACACAAACACATTCACACACGCTAAAAGCAGTGGCCCAAAACACTGGGCCCCACCGATGAGGATTTTGAAAAGCTGTGTGAAGGTGATGGTGGTGGATGACTGTGATGATGCACCAGATCTACACAGAGCCTTAGGGTTAATGCAACTCTCTACTGTTTAAGAAGATTCTAATCAAGTCCTTTGTCTTAGATCTGCCAGGCCAAGTGTCCCATAGCTTTGTCAGCCACAATTCTTCCCGTTCAATGCTCACTAGGTGCTGGGGTAGAACTGCCCCTACCACCATGCAGCTAAAGGATAAGGCAAACAAGGGGAAAACAAACCCAAGCCTGTATTTATAAATGTACCTGGGAAGTAACCAGGGCAAGACTGTGGTATCAGCTCCAAATTCACAGTCTTCTCCAGCTGCTCACACCACATGCAGAAGCTGGAACTCTCTCCCAGAGCATAGGACCAAGCAGCCTGGTACAGCCTGGACTGTCTTAGGGAGACTTTTCAGGAAAGAGGGAGGAAAATGGGCTGGAGTGAGGAAGGAACTGGAGACAAGGAGAAAAGGTATTTCCAAGGTGGGTGTGTGACTGTTATGGTTTATATCAAGATGTCCCTCTACAAAGCCTCAAGTGCTCATAGGTGGAGCTTTTGAGAGGAGATTGGATCATGGGAGAGTGATACTCATCAATTAATCCACTGATAAATTTATCGCTAAGGGTAACAGTGGGAGGTAAAGCCTGGTGGGAGGAGCTGGCTGCTGGGGGCGTGGCTTGAAGGAACGATCTCCCTCCTTCTTACTTTATCTCTGTCTCTCCGTGTCTGTCTGTCGCTCTCTCTCTCTCTCTCTCTCTCTCTCTATATATATATATATATATATATATATATACTTCCTGTCCACCATGCTATGTGCTGTTTCTCCTCCACCAGGCCACTCTGCCACGCTGTCCTGCCTGGGGACCAGGTGACTATGGACTGAAATCACTACAAAGTGTGAGCTAAAATAAGCCTTTCCTCCTTAAAGGTGTGGGTGTCAGGGATTGTGCCTCAGTGATGAGACAGTAGCTAAACCAGTAATAGCCCTGGAGAAAAGCAACAGTAACCGTGAGTCACAAAAGAAAGGGACACATTCAAGAGCTTTGAAATCAGGGGTTTATCAGTGGCACATAGCAACAGAACACAGAGAAAAAAATGAAAGGATTAAAATAACAACCAAGCTCCCGGGTTTAGCTTAGTTGGCTAAGGCCCCACTCTGTAAACGTGAGGTTGTGAGTTCGATCCCAGAGGCATAAAAAAAAAAAAAGACTATAAAATAACAACCAATGCACAGGAAACAATGCCCATGGCTGGCTGGATGAAAAAGTATGTTTTGAATTACGCAGGAGGTGGACACTGAGAGGCCATGTCCTTCACCTTGTCTTTCTTCTCTTCCTCTTTCTTATCCTTCTCCTTTGGGATAATTTAGGGCGGTGAAATTCACACAGCGTAAAATTACCCACTTGAAAGTGCACAATTCAGTGCTGAGTATGTTCACAGTGTTATGTAACCACTGCCCCCAAGCAGGTCTAAACATCTCCATCACCCCGGGCCTGTTAAGGAGTCTCTCTCCATCTCCCACTCTCCGGCCCTGGAAGCCACAGTCTCATTTCCGTCTCTATGGGTTTTTATATTCTGACTCCTGTATCTCATAGAAGTGGAATCGCACAATGCCTGGCCCTTTGTGGCTGACTTCTTTCCATCAGCATCATGTTTTGTGATTCATCTGTGCTACCTGTTAAATCTGCCCTTCACGACTATTTCTGGCTTACTTATACAGCCTTGTAGGGGTGGACCACAATCTGCTCACCCATTCACCCACCGACAGACATGTGAGTTGTTTCTGCCTTGAGATCAATGAGCATACTGCCGCTACGAGCATGGGTGTGTTTGAGTCGCTGCTTTTATTCTGGATATGTAGCTAGGTAGGGGTTTGCAAGGCCAAATACTGGTAATTCTACAAGTGTATTTCTCTTTGGGAGAAATTTCAATCCGTTTTCCCCAGTGGCTACACCATTTTGCACTCTTGCCAGCAATGCAAAACGGTTCCAATTTCTCCACTGCTGCTTTATCAACAACCCTGCCCCTCCACTTCCTGCCCAACACTCAGAGCTGCCAGCCTCAGTGCCCTTGAACTTAATGCACGAGCTTTGTATACTTGCAATTAGCATGCCCAGCAAATCAGCATTTCTTCTCTGCCTGTTCTCACCTTGCCCAGCTGGGGCCTCAGCACCCACTTCAATTGGCATCAGGCCTTTAACCCCAACACACCTGTTAAATCCATCACGCCTCGCCTCATTCCTCACCCTTCTCACCAGTGCTCCTCATAACTCTTCAGGATGTCCTTCAGGCTGGCTGGGTGGTGCCAGCTCTAGGATGGTGATAGCAAACATTCGTCTTCTAAACCCGTCCTCCCAGTGGCTTTGGCTGGACAAATCAACCATGTTGAGAATGATTCTGAGGCTGCGTCTGTAGCTGCGGGGCAGGATGGAATTCATGTAAGTGGAACTAGGAGGATGGGACGGGGCACCCGCTAACTGTGCCCACCCGTCCATTCTGGGTGCCTGCACTCCTCAGCCCCGACCTGTTCATACACGCTCACCCTAAGTTTGTCTCTGGGGTCCTCTCTGCCATTGTCTTAGGAATCTTCTTCTCCTCTCATCCCCCAGAATATTCTTAATCACTGTGCTTCCATAGCATGGACCAAAGCCACTCCTTTGGAGCATGAGCATGGCTAGTAACAGCATGAGCTCTCCCGAGTGGGGGGAACAAGATAAAGGGCAAAGGCAGAGGATCCCTCCTTTCCAAAGTCTCATCTCCAGACATGGCCACTACACTGACATCAATAGGGCAGGAGGGGACTGCCTGAGTGACACAGATCAGAAGGTGCACACTGCTCTTCTCTTTATTTCTGATCAGCTCTCAGCACTGCAGGTGAAGACCAGGGCCCCGGCCCCAGCACCTGAGTAGCTAGATCTCATTGCATCCTGATTTTGTCCCTACACAGAGCTCACTTTTCAAAGGCAGCAGTTATTTTGAATGCCAACAATAAGCTCTTGCTCTTTGACTTTCTCTGTGAACCCCGCAGGATTTTAGTCTTCTTTTTGTTTTCTTTCAGTTTTTGGTTTAGATCTTTTGAAAGCCAGCAAAGCACATGTGTGCGAGGGAATTGCCCCTGCTTTGAGATCAGCACAGAGCCAACCAGGAGCCTTGGAGGGGCAGATTTGATGGAGTCTGCATGGAGCCCAGTCCCACTTGGTCAAGTGCAGACCTTAGCTGCTGGGGCTGTTTGTCTGCATTTCTACAGGGAGCAGAGTCCTGCTGAGAAGCAAAGTGGAGGAGAGCAGAACTGGAAAGGGGTGAGCCCTCCTACCTCTGCCCAAGCTCTCCATCAAGGATCTCTCTCCTGAACTGTTCTGCAAAGCTTGTCCCTACGTGGGATCAGGCTTCGCATCCTCCCACACTGCAGCAGGCACCCTCATCCGCAGAGGGAGACTCACCACTTTCCCGCCATTCAGACTTTCTAATCTCCACACCAGGGGTAACCTGGACCCAGAACTACCAGGCTTTGGGGCTCTCCAGCTAAAGGCTGACAAACTTCTTCTGCAAAAGGCCAGAAAGCCAAGGCTTGAGGCTTTGCGGTCCACACTGTCTCTGTCACAATTACTCATCTATGCCCAACACCATAAAGCAGACATGGACAATGTACAATGGAATGGTTCCAGGTACACAACAATAAAACTTCATTTATAAAAACATGCCAGGGACCAGATCTGACCTACAGGTTATAGTTTATCTCACTGCTATAAATCTATAGGCAAAATGACGCATAATTGCATATGTTTATGGGAACAGGTATATAGCTTTCAAGAGACAGTCGAAGGATCTCAAGCCCCTCCCCCCAAATGCCTATGTTCTGTGATTGCCCCACTGGACCTTCTGGCCATCACTGGTCACACAAAGTGGCTGTACTTATTGATATTTAGTATTTGATTTTTTTTCTTGTATAAAGTAATGTGACACACAGGAAAATTAGAAAGTCTGTAAAAATATGAAGAAACAGGGAACAAACAGAACAGAACTCAGGCCTACTTCACCATCATTAACATAATCCCAGAGTATTCCAGTCACATTTTCCTGCACTGTTTGAGAGATCACATTGGCACTGTGAGTCTTGCCACTGAACACTCATTTGGACATAAATACTTACGTGTTTAAATGTGGCAATAATGGTTTGGTTTTGTGGTGCTGGGGATCCAACCCAGAGTTCTAGACATGCTGGGCAGGTGATTATTATTTTCTATGCAACTTTGGAATTATACAGAAGGCCCACGGCTTGGGCAATACTCTTCCTGTCCCCTGTAAAAGAGAAGTTACTTTGCTTGCAAAAACAGAAGAGAAGGTAGATACTTTTTGGGGTAATGATCAAGTCTGTTAGCAATGCCCATATGTTTTGGAAGAGGGAATTATATTCCTTTGAGTTATAGCACAGAGAAGTCTTCCAAGAACCATGTTTGCCCAGCCACAGTTGGAATAAGATGAACCAACTGGAAAGCTATTATTTTATCCACAGGGTCAAACCACATGGTATTGGCATTTTTGCAGCCCACATACAATCAGGTCCATCCTCGGTTCTGTGACATTTTCAAGTTTAAACATGTGTTGGATGCCCATGTTGTGAATCACATTGCTGAAAGAAATCTCACATATTGGGAGCACAGGTCTAACTGCCACCCATGAGTCCACTGCTTATGTGATGGGGAAAATAAACCAACTGCTCATCAACCTCAGCCTCAATTTCCTCAACAGGAAAAGGTAGATACAGTACCTACGTCATCAGGCTACTATGAGTACTACAGAAACATGCAGGCAAAGTGCCTACCCCAGGCAGGTCAGGAAGGAGGAGCCTGATTCAGGAGAGCTGCTCTGTGACTCCTGCCGAGAACCCTGTTGTCTCAGTTACTTATTTTGTGGCTGAGGCAAAATATCTAGCACTCGAAGTGAAGGAAGAAAAGATTTATTTAGCTCACAGTTTGTAGAGGTTTCAGTCTGTAACACTTGGCTACAAGGAGGGTGGCACAGCAGGCATGTATCACAGAGGAGAAACAGTTCACAGTTGGCAGAAGGCAGCACAGCAACAAGGGGTGACCACAGCCCTTTCCATCACTTATGTCTTAGTTACTTTTTACTCATTGCTGGAACAAAATATCCGACACCCAAAATTAGGGAAGGAAAGGTTTATTTCTTATAGTTCTTGGAGGTTTCAGTCCATATTCAGTTGGCTTCAAGTGGCAGGGTGGGGCCGCCGTTCATGGCAGCCACAAACAGCAAGGCGGAAACAGGCAAAAGAGAGAGAGACACACATACCTTCTTCCCGCCATTACACCATATCCAGGCTCCACCCCTAGGCAGGTGTAGGACTCACACCACTGATCTGAGTACTAGAAAATGAACCAATCACAAATGCTAGATTTGGCTGAGTTCATAATGAGGCTTGCAGGCCACTGACATAAATCGTGACAGCTTAGATCTTAGCTAGGCTGCTTAGGGCAGGTGGCGCTCACACCTTTAACCCTAGTGCCCCTGCTCCTAGCAATGCACTCCAAATCAATCCCACTGTCACACACTAGATCCAGCCACCTCTGAAGAAGCCCGACCTAGGCCTACATAAGGCTTTGGGAGGACACCTAGACACATCTAAGCAGAACACCCATCTTGGTATCACAGCCATGGGGTACTGGAGCACAGTGCTTCCCACTCACTCACCCCACTCAGAAACGCAGTGAGCTCCAAGTGACCTAAAGTGAGGGGAGCCTGGGACCCTGAGACTTGAGGTGAACTCCTACTTCATCCATCCTGCTGGACAGAATCCCTTAAACCAGGAAGCTTATAGACAACAGAAATTTATCTCATACTCTTGGAGGTTGAAAAGTCCAAGATCAAGGTGCCTACAGATTTGCTGTCTGGTGAGGTTCACTTTCTGGTTCATAGAGAGCTGGCTTCTCTCTGGGTATGGTCACTGTGGAAAGGGCAAGTGAAACCCCTTGGGCTTTTTGTTTTTAATAAGAACACTAGTCCTGTGGATGAGAGCAGAGACTGGTGACCTCCCCAAAGGCTCTCCCTCCTGTTAGATAGCCTTGTGTAGGGCAGTCGGGTTTCAACATACGAATCTGAGGGGGCCCAAATATCAGGCTACAGGAAATACCTTGTCAAGACTGAGCTAACTGGCACCTATTGGAGGCTGAGCCGCGCTCTACCTTTATGATGACATATGGCCCCCGCATAGTGCCTGCATTGCCTCTAAGACTGAGGTTCAGGTTTCCAGTCACATGGTCAAGTGGACTTGAATTCTCCAGAAGAGGAAGAGAAAGGAGTCCACTCTCTCTCTGGCTCAGAACCTCACAGAGCCCTATGTCCAGACTGGTGAAATAGCTCTGAGGGATTTATGCTCAGGGTTCTTACTTTTAAAATGCAGCTTTGGCTGGCAGCATAAAAGTCTTTATAAAGTTCTTCTCTGAGAATCTGAGGACACATGCAAAGCTATTCCACTGGGTTGTATTAAAAATGGATATTAAAAATTAAAGTGCTCTTTCCCAACATCACCAGTTTCTTCTAAATGGGTGAATCCTTCTCCCCCAACATAGTGGATGGATTTCTGCCATCTCAGCCTTTTGGGAAAATAAGCTCCCTTAGAAGCCCCTGTGACTATTTTATTGTGAATCAGGTGTAAAATTCAAATGGTGCTTTCTCAGTCCTGCCTACAAAATATGCTGAATCTTGGAAGCTGGCAGAGATCACATTGCAAGGTGAAAATCTGGGGCTCAGGGCTCCCTTTCTTTCTGGTCTTCCCCATAGTGCACTGCAGAACTCACAGATGATGCCTGCACTAAAACTTGGAGAATAAACAGCTCTGACAGCGTGTTTGAGAAAAATTTATTAGAAGAGCTGACCATAGGTAAGAAAAAAAGAGAAAAATAACAACAGGGAAGTCTCAGGCTCAACCTTGTGTTTAGGGTATGTGGAATGGGCAAAGGAAGTAGGCATGCCAGGATGGAAGGAATACTCCTAGATACTTGATAATTAAGGTCTCTTTCTTTCTTAGCAAATGGCGCTGTGCTAACAGACAATTTTCCAGCCTCTCTTGCAGCTAGGTATAGTCATGTGACAATGTGATATTTTCCAAAGATGACCTTTGTGTTTGCTTTTCATCACTAGACCAAATAGTGCTTGCTTCAGCATCACATATGCTAAAATTGGACCAAATACTCCACATGCTAAACTTAAAGGAGAGATTTGTTTTAAATAACAGTTTTAGAGGTTTCAGTTGGTGATCATCTGGCTCAAAGCAAAAATGGTATGGTGGAAAGGTAGGACTGAGCAGAGCTTCTTACTTTATGGCAGCTGGGAAGCAAAGCAAGTTACAGCATCAGAGAGGAAGAAGCAAAGCACTAGACATAGTACATAGGTCACTCCTTCCTAACTCAGCCAGACACACCCAGAAGTGTGTTTCATTAATCCCCTAGGTGCCTCCCAAATCATTCAGATTGACAAATAAGATTAACCAGGGCAAACTTTAAGAAGAAAAAGTATTGCTTTATACTTCCTGTGGCCTGAAATGCATACATAATAGCCAGAGCTTGGCAGCCATCATAGGCAATAAAGAAGCAAGCTAAAAACAGCAGAGTGATATGGTAGAAACGGTGTCTTTAAACACTTCAGAAAGCTGTATCAGCTTAGACTGCCTAGCTCTGGTTATTCTTCAGTTTGTAAGAATAAAACCGTATGTGGTTAAACCATTGTAGAAGAGTTTCTACTATATAAGCCAAAGTCAATTATAATGGTACAAGTACCAAATTCAACGGCTTCCTGTATCCCTTGCAAAGCTAATGGGAATACAGAGAACCTGGGAGATAAGAGTGTAAGACATAAGACTCTTTCTATCTGTCCATTTGCCTGCCTTGCCCACTCTCTCTCTCTGTTTCCATTTGTCTCTGTCTCTGTCTGTCTCTGTCTCTGTCTCTGTCTCTCCCCTCCCTTCCTCCCTTTCCCTATCTCTCCCTCTTTTCCTATTTCAAAGCTGAAGTGTTTATCAAAAGTTTATGGCATTTAAGAGAAAAATGTGGAATTTCTTC
This sequence comes from Hydrochoerus hydrochaeris, assembly GCA_004027455.1. Lineage (NCBI taxonomy): Eukaryota > Metazoa > Chordata > Mammalia > Rodentia > Hydrochaeridae > Hydrochoerus > Hydrochoerus hydrochaeris. The sequence goes on from PVLA01000874.1 coordinate 360,784, forward strand.
GATGAATGAAAACCTAAAGAAAAAAACATGATTATTCCAAAACAGAAAGTTTGAATACTATTATGCTATAGTTATTTTCACCAGTGTAAGTTTTAATGTTTGATTTTTAAAACTCCTAGAAGAGAATACCGACTAATCTAGAGCTACACCAAGAACTTCCACCTAACTTTATTTTTGTCTGTCTCAACCCTCAAAGAACAACACAATGCTTGATGTGTATTTTGGACCAACCTCTCCCCAAGTGATCTTTGTCCCAGGCAACAGCATCCACACCCACCTTGTCTTTCTAGTCCATCACTAAGGTCCCAGGTCCCTCTAGTTCCTGCTACAACTGACTCATCAGCAAGTCACCACAACCTCTCTGAAATCCGTCCACTGACCCTTCCACACCCACTATGACCTGATGCCAGCCACCAGTGTTTCCCCTCTTGATAGTTGCCATGGTTCCTTGACTGGTGTATGGTTCTGGCCTTCCTTCTCTAAAAAGCCAGAATGAGCTCTTCAGAATGAACATCAAATCACATCATATGTCTAATTGACACCTTCCAAGCGTTTTCATTATGATTTAGTGTAAAATCCTCAAACTGCCCACCCAACCAACAGCTCCTTCTGCCCCTTGCTTGACTGTTCCCTGGTTTTATATATGTGCCTTTACTTCTGCTCCTTACATACTCTAAATTTATACTTTCCTTGAGATTTGAATTAGTCAGCTTTTTGCTGCTGTGCCCAACTACTTGACATACACAACTTAAAGGAGAAAACATTTACTTTTGGTTTATGGTTTCAGAGGTATCAGTCAGTGGTCATCTGGTTCCATTCCAGAAACAGCATGGCAAAAGAGGATGTCAGAAAAAAGCTGCTCACTTCATAGTGACCAGGAAACAGAAAGACAGGGAAAGAGCCAGGGAGGAAGAGGCCAGGAACCAGATACACCCCAAAGCCATTCCCCCGTGACCTCTATTGTCACAACCAAAACAAGCTTACTAATCAGCCATCTCTCAAACCAATCATATTGACAAGTTGAACCACCACAGGACTTTTTAATACATGTACTAGTCTCCTTTTGTGAGAAGCTCTTCCATACTTTTGCATGGGTCACCCCAAACACTGGGACCTCAGCTAGCTGTCATCCTCCTTCACCCCTGGCTTCCACCCCTCTAGTGTGTCTTAGCATTCTCATGACATGTGTGAATGTCTGACATTTAGGGATTTTTTGCTTATTTACATTTCCCACTGCACTGACATTCCACAGAGAAAGGGACCTGCTATATTCTCACAGCTATATCCGCCCTACTTAGCACCTAGTAGGTGCTCGATAATTACTTCTAAATGGACAAGTTAAACGGCAATGCCTTAAAACTATTAAAACCAGCTGAGTTTATTTGACTCTGCCTTTGAAGTTTACATTACTAATATTAAGTACAAAATGATTCCAAATATTAATCCATCTATCAAGGACCCCAGAGTTCAGTAACCTCCACCCACCCACAGTACCCATAGTGCACCCCAACTCCCTACCCAAGACTTTTCTTGGGAGTGTACAACATGTCTTTAGCTAAACTAGCTAAGAAAGTCCCAATTGCCCATCAATAGTAGGTGGGGTGAGGGTGGGGTAGAGTGTAATAAATATATTCCTCTGTTTACATTTCCATCTCCTCCTTCTCTTTCTGCTGCCAAATGATAAGGTTTATAAGGTCATTATTTAACCACCTACAGTTGGTTAAACTTTTTCTAATTAAGCAAATCATAGCGATACAATTCAGCTAAGGAAGACTTTCACTTCCAGTGTTAGGCATTCATAATTCAAATACATAGTCTTGCATATTGCTTTTGAGTTTTGCCTAGGACACACCAAGCACAGAGAACCACAGTATCTGCAGGATACTCCACCCACTCATAAACACCCTAGGTACTGAGCCTTTAAGCGAAACAATAGAAGCACAGAAAAGGCTTGAATTCAAGCTTGACAAACTGGAATAATCAAAATGCATTAATACATTATTGAACAGGAAACCTGTGAGTTAAATAGCAATTAAGTTAATAAACCAATTCTCATTTTCTTCACTGAATCAAAAGATCTCAGGTGAATTTTCTTATTGGACAGTCACTGTTTATTAATGCTTTCAGACAATGTTTTTAATAAAGCAAAGATGGCAGTGTGGATTAATAACTGAAAGATCACCAGTCCAGGAGCCAGACCGATCCGGGTTCAAATCTCATTTTAACACCCTGTAACCCACTGAGCTTTAGGTGAGTGACCTGAACTCCTTGATCTTGCATTTTCTCATCTTGGGAAGCAGGGTTGCAAACAATCCCGATTTCATAGGCTGCTAAAATTATTTAAAAGAGATGTTTTGCCAAAGGTAGCCCTAAGAAAGTTCACGTCAAACACTTTATTTCTTATTATACCCAACTTTCTGCCCTGAACTAAGCCCTTATTGGCAATGATGATCCTCTAGTCCAGTAGTTATGGATCAACTATAGCTCAAATGTGGCCAAATGATTTCAGATGCTTATGTTTGCTTGCAAATGGTCTGGTTTCTTCAAATGGATTTTAACTTGAGTTGCTGTTTCTTCTTAAAATATAAGCTCTTAATACATCCCATGAGAGCCCAAATCATCTTGGCCCTGATATGAGATTGTCATCCTTTCCTCATGCCCACCACTCTATACTCAGTACCCTCCTGCAAAACCTGCAGACACTGTCTGTTTCGCTAAACTTATAGATCCAGCTCCTTCTCAACCTCCAGCCTCTGCCCCGTGTCACCATCTCACAGTCCATGAGTACTGCAAGTGAGCATTCTCCTATCACTCTTTCCCAGCACCCTGTTTATTTCCAGCAGTGCACATTGGCACAGTGTAAAGCTGTACCTTCCATGTCTGTTTCCTGGCTTAACCTCTGTCTGCCCATCACAGGTCACTGTCTTACCGGCTTTTTTATCTCTGAACAGATTCCCAGCAAGTCTTAAATGGGCTAGCAAGCGGACAGACTGGTTTGTTTTTATTTAACGTCTTATCAAAGGACAACAAAATGAGACTCTGGGAGGTGAACTCATGAAAAGCCATCAAGAAGTAGGCGAATTGGATAGAAAAAGGAGTAAAACTCAGAAATGGTAACATTTCAAGCTAATTACTGCTATGGACAATGAAGTCTTTTGTCAAAGTGGAGATGGTTCTAAAAGCAGAAAAAAATAGCCATGAGGATGTCCATGCTCTGTCTGTCCACTATTGTCTTTTCTCTTATTCCTGAGACAAAATACCCAATGTTAAAGGAGGGAAGGTTTATTTAGCTCACAGTTTGTAGAGGTTTCAGTCCATAATCACTGTATCCAAGGCAGGTGACATGGCAGAGAGGAAACAGTTCATAGTGGAAAACAGCAAAAGCATATGAGAACAAAAAAAGGAGAAATAAATCTGTCTGTCCCTTGTATTTTACTCAAACTTCTGGGATTAGGGTGGTGTCAATCCAATCAGTGGATGGATCCAGCAATCACTCACCATTAACACCAGCACCTTAATCCTAGCATTGCACTGCAAATCAATCACAAACTCTACATTCACCTGCCTCCAGAAAAAATCTCATCTAAAAGACTTTGGGGAGACACTTAGATACAAACTATAACAACCATTCACCAGCGTTTTTGACTGAAAGCTATAATTTTTAAGAGTTCCTAACTTACTCCCAGATGCAGGCAGAAAAAGCACTCCAGTAGCAAGAGAAGGCACTTAGTAGCCAGAGTCATAGGAGCTGGCAGTCAGAAATCAAGCAGGGTGCACACCAAAGCACTAATTTCCCATGGTATAGGTGACAATGACCTTATCAGCTGAAACAACAGTCGGGGCACATGGTCTAACATTGAAAATGAGGGCTATTCCCTCACGTCCATGAACCATGCTGCAAACATGCATGTGGGACATGCATATGGGGTACACAGAAGAGACCTACACATGGTACACACACGTCAGTGCACTCTTCTAACATGACCTCTTAAAAATGGAGCCATATGACCACCTTGAAAGAATGAAAGTTGAGGACGCCTGTGGTTAAACACTCCCATGCTGGGTTCCTCCAACTGTGGCTCTTGCTTGGGATCCAACAAGACTTTGAAACAACCAATATCATATTATCAAGGTTTATGCTGCAAATTATTCCCTACAAAGAGCTATTAAAAGTCAGTGATGAGTGAAAATAGCCTTCAAAATTTCATGTCAACATTCAAGCCCTAGATTGGGTTTCTCTTCTCCAGTTTCTTTCAAATGATTATGCTCCCTAGATTAAATGATTTTTTTAATTCAACTGTATCCCATTGCCATATGCTTATTTTATTTGGATGAGCAAGAAAGGTATCTTAATTTCTCATAATAAGAGCTTTTGTGAAAGCTGGCACTTCAGTGGCATGACAGTAATCAAAACTGAATTCTATACAAGAAGAAAATAATATTGCCTTCCAAATTAATTTGCAAATGGTCACAATACTAAAAAAATGCAGGCAAGACTGTGATTTCCCTTCTGCAAAAGTCCAGCTCCTCAATAACTAAGAGACACAAACTTGCCGAGGGGCACAATGTCAGATGTGTACCACGTGTCACAAAGCCACAGCCTAGCCCAACACAAGCATAACAACTTTGGAGGTACATTGCCTCTTGTTCTTGTTTTTTGGTTGCTTTCTGGTCACTAGCTGATGTTGGAAGTTGCCAGCATCCAGCCCCTGAAACTGGAATAAAGAAGAGACCTCATTTAGGTTGTGGCTCTATTCTGGAAGCTCTCACGTCTTCGTTAGGAGGGCTTTGGAGTTGGCGATGCTCCTAACATGTTCATCTACTTTATCTTTAATATCTACAGCACTGAGTCCCCCTTGAAAGCTCCCTCAGTTGCTGGCTGGGTCTCTTTCCAGACCATGAGTGGCCTCACAACAAGGAGTCAATGGCTGTGTTAAGTTTCCTATGGCTGTTATAATAAATTATCACAAATTTAATAGTTAAAGCAACACAGATTTGTATTCCTGCAGTTCTGGTGGTCTTACATGAGTTTCTTTATTTGTTTTCAAGTTCTAAAAGCTGCCTGAGCTCCTTTGATTGTGGCTCCAAACCATTCCAACTTCTGCTTCTGGTATCTCACCTCTTTCTCCTTTATCTTCTTGTCTCCATCCTCTAAAGACAATTGTCCTTAGGTCCAACCTGGATAATCCAGAGTCATCTATTTCAAGATCGATAATCACATCAGCAAAGCCCGTTTTATTACAAAGACTAGGACATAGTTATTCTGGAAGTCCACATTCTCTCCAGCACTGGTAATCACCACTGTGTCACAGGAACCCAGCCCGGAGAAGCCACAGCCTGGTAAAGTGAGATCATCACAATAGGGCATCAGAGGGAAGACAGCCGGAGCGTGCACTTTGAGTGTAAGGTCAGGCAGATGTGGCCATGAATCCTGGCTCTGCTACTCGCCTGACCGGCTTCCTGGAACCTTCTGAATCTGTTTCCCCACTGGTGCGACAGAACAGTTACTAGCGCTCCCCTTGGTCGGTGGAAAGGATAAATTCAACAATGCCTGTTGAGCTTCACCCAGTGCTTGTTATGCTCAGAGCTCAATGGTGTGTATTTATTGAGACATGGAACCAAGCCAAGAAGCAGAAAATGCACTTTATAAGGGACCAGATAGAAAATATTTTCAGTGCTGAAGACTCTGGAGCCTCTGTCACAGCTACACAACTCTGCCACAGGGGCATAAAAGGAATCCATGGATGGGCAAAGCTCTGTTCTGATACAGTTTTATTTATGGAAATTCAAATCTGAATTTCACGTCCTTTTTACATGCTATTAAATTTTTTCTTTAGCTCTTTTCCCAGCCATTTAAAAAATGCAAAAACACTCTTAGGTCATGGGCCACTCAAAAACTGGTTGTGGAATGGATTTAGCCCATGAGTCATCAATTGCTGAACCTTGGATTTGATGATCCCCAAACTCCTCTTCTAAGAATCTATAAGTCCATTAACTGGAGGTAGTGTTGGGGAGAGGAAACCAATCCAACCTAAGTCTAAATATAGATCTGTAATGGTTGGGTCACCTCAGCTAGTTGATTTAACCTCTCTAAGTCTGTTTTCTCACCAGTCAAGTGGGAGAGGCAAACCTCACATGGAAGCGGAGATTAAGATGAGCCAACCACACATGCGCTCATTAAATGCTGTATCTCATCCATTAGCATTCACCTGGAGGAAAGAAGTTTCTTCACTGGAAGAATTCTGGCTTTAGACAGAGCTGAGTTTCAGACAGGCAATTCCCAGTAACAAGGTAGAACTGCCCAAGAAGTTTTCCTACCCTCTTACCAGTGTGTGATTTACCCAAATTCATGGAACAGCAGCAACTTTTGGATGGCTTTGCAATACTGCACAGACCTCACCCGAACGGAGCTTGCTAGAGGGAAAAAAAGACACCTGTTGCTGGATCCCTGAATGCTCCTCTTCCCACTGAAGGCAGAGCCTAGTGGGCAAATCCAGGGGTTGAACCCAAGGTCAATCCCATTGAATGGAGGGGTAGGAATTTCCCAACTCAGTGACAGCAAAGGAGGCTCCATCTCCCCACCTCACTCTCCCGCCCACGTAACGAACCCTTCTCCCTGCAGCAGGCACGCAGTGAGCAGAGGCGCACAGCGAGAAAACACCAGCTAAGCGCCTACATCACTTTACAATCAAGCATCTCCAAATCTGTTTATCTGATCAGCCCCAAATTCTGTCAGAGCGTTGACATGTGCATTTCTAAATAATTTCAGGATGTCAACCTGAATAGACCCGCAGAATCGGAAAGTTAATTATCTTTGACAACTTTGCCAGCTAATTTCCTATTTATATGTACCAAACCGGGGGCCTCTTTCATCCCCTCCTGTCACAAAGGATTTATCAATCAAATCAAGGCCTAAAATTGTCTGCCAAGGCATTCCAGTTCCCCAAAGGGGCGTTTATCTGTTTGAAATCTCGCCGAAGATCCAGTGACAGCGAGGTTGACGCGGAACAGAACGGGGGTTGTTTCCTTTCCACAGGAGGCCCTGGGGGTAAGGGCCCCGCTGGACAGCTCCCCCAACCCCATCCAGCACCTCCTCTTCATCCTCTTGTCTTTATTTGGCTGCACTTGTCATGCCCTGATTTCCAAATGACACCAGCCTCACCTCTGGGTTTCAGCTGACAGGCCCACCAAATACCAGAACTGCTGCCCCCAACTCAGGACAATGCACCCTGGGAAACCAGCAGGCCATGCTGACTGATGGCTTGATGGTGGCATCTGGGGTTCCCGCTGTCACTCTCTTCCTCTGACAGTTAGTCACATTCAACTTTAGGGGCATTTCTGCTGCTAAGCTCCCTGGAAAGGGGCCACGCTTTGTAGAACTGTAGCAGGCTGTGACTGAGGACCATGGCAGGAGCAGGCTGGGATGTGTGTGTAATTGCTGCTGCTGGATCCCTGTGAGACACTCCCAGGGGTAGGAGCAATAGCTGCAGGATGAGAAGCTGGCCTGCTTCTGCCTGTTCCAGCCCACCCACCTGAAATACTGACTGGGGAGAGGCCCAAAATGTTTCTTCTGGTTTCTGGAAGCATCCAGATGGTATTGGAAATCATTCATCTTGTTTTAGTTAGGGTTCTGCAGAGGAATGAAATCAATAGAAAACACCTGTATAATTATGCAAAGGGACTTAACTAGGTAGGCTTACGGGGTACGTGGAGACTCCACAGTTGCCATCAGTGGGCCCAGTGACAAAAGAGCTCATGATGGCCATCTGCACGCTGGAGAGCCAGAGGATCCAGAAGCTTCTCAGCCCAAGAAGATGGGAGCCATGGAACAACAGGGGTCAGGAATGCAGCACCGCAAGGTTGAGGGCCTGGATACCCACTAGTGTCACAGGTACAAGTCTGCAGTGGAAGACTGAAGAAAGAGACCAGTTTCCAAAGGCAAAGGTGCACAGGAGCTCTTCCGAAAGGGGCGTTTCCTTCTCCCTTCCCCTAGTCCCACCCATGTTACAAGCCTCTTGGTTGGTGCCACTCACATGCAGCGTCAGTCTTTCCCCACCAGGTGCTGGTCTATAGACACACCCAGAACTGTGCTCCACTTATCTCTTAATCCATTCAAATCACTAGACCTGTGATCCAGGATCACACATCTATTCAACACGTATCCGCCTACCATGTTCTCTGGGCTGGTCACCAGTTCCAGCCTTTTAGGAACTTCCAGGTTAATGAATAACAGCTGATTGTTCCACATGTTTAACAAATCTTTGTCAAGTACCTTCTATCCAAGTCATATCCTAAGCATTAAAGATAGCGCTGTTAAAAACTTTTCATGCAAAAAAAAAAAAAAAAAAAAAACCACTGTTCTCATGGAGCTTCTATTTGGCTAGGCCTGCAAAACTCTGGCCCACCTCTTGTTTTTATAAGTAGTTTTATTGGAACACAGCCAGAGTTGTACCTTAATAGCAAAGCTGAGCAATTTTAATGAAGTTCATGCGGCCCAGTGTCTGCAGTGTTTACTATCTGGGCCTTTACAGCAAACGTTCACTGAAACACAGAGATAATTTCAACCCAAGAAGATAAGTGGGAACAGAAATGTGCAGTAGAAGGGGAGAGTTCCAGGGACAGTTGGCTCTGTGACTAGAATAGGGCTGAGGAAAGAATAAGTACTCGCTAAAAAGTCCTCATCATCTAGGATAATGGAAAGGGAACAGGCAGATGGGAAGTTTCCAGAAGGCTTGATGAAGGAGGATATATATATTTATATCAGCCATATATATATATATATATATATATATATATATATATATGAAAGATACAAAGTATTCACCAGGAGAGGCAGAGAACAGAGAGATTTTCTGTAAAAGGAATTTCAGTTGTAATATCTGCAGGGTAGAAACAGTATTATGGCACACTGAGGAAACAGAGGTAGCGAACACAGAAGCCAGCTCAGCCTCAAAGGGAAGAGGATCGTAGGGAAGCGGACCTCTGTGTGAAGATTCTTATTTGTAATCCCGATGAGACAGGCTCCGCAGTGCAGGAATCCCAGCCTTAGCAGTACTTTCCTTGACATGGACCTTGGTCCCCATCTCTCCCTTTGACGCATGTATTTCTCAGAACGTTAGCCCAAGGAGCTCCAGGATTCCCACGTCTGAGGTCATCTGCTGCCCCAAAGTGTGGCCCCAGTTCCAGGAGCACAGCCTGGCATGGGCCCATGTGCAGATGGCCCCTGTGCTTGTCCCAGGATCTATTTACAAGAGTATATGTGCCTGGGCCACTAGAATGGTGACCACGCTCACGGCAGACACATGTTGAGTTCAAGGCTCTGGCTATTAGATCATTGTCCATGCCTCGAAATGCTAAGCAGCCGCATGGACCCACTCTCACTTGTCCAAGTTCTGACAGCAGTGCCACCTATACTACATGGCACACAAGGAAAGCTGGCTGGTGACCAATGTCCTTTACCCTATGATCCTCCCTGTCTGCTGTCAGCACCCAAGGAGTCACCCACCCTGCGTGCAGGCTCCACGGTGAGTGGGCATGGCCATGCCTATCTCCTGTGAGGGATCCACAGTGCCAATCCATCTTCTCTTCAGTGTCCTCACTTGCACCTGTTCATGTAATGACATGGTCACACCCCAGGCTGAGATAAAACCATGCTGGACAAAAGAGACAGCTAAGGACAAAGTGATGGCTCTTCTTCCTTCACCATGGCCACTCACCTGTCTCCCCATGCTCTGCACTGTGGAAGACTAGGGCCCAACACCAACACAGACCACATGCTGAGAGCGCAGCAGAAATGGTCCCAAGAGCTCAAACTATTTACAGTGTGCAGCTGGAAGATACATTGTTCCATATTTTACATTGATGCAATGAAACCCATTCAACCAGATTCAACACAAGCAGGGCATGAATCGTGTCCTATTTTATGGCATACTCTTGCCAAGATTGCTGCTGAGGTCATCATCCATGACACACAGCCTGTGAGACTCAGGAGAAGCCAGAGTTCAAGGTGGGATGAAGGATTCTGAGATGTCATAAGTAACAGTGGAACCAGCATTTGACATTGGAAGCTGCAGAGGCAAAAACATACGCGTTGTTTCCACGTAAACAGGCAAGGAAAGCTACGCCATGTCCTTTACCCTGTGATAACGCACTGCTACCCAGTGCAGTAGCAGCACTGCCTTCTTTTGCACTTGATGGAAGACAGGAATTTGGTGAGGAAAGGCCGCTAGCAAATAAAGAACACAGAGAGGTGGTTCCTGACATCGACAGTGTCTGGACCCCTTGAAGGTACAGATTGGAGAGAAACAAGTTCATGTTTCTAGTCAAGATTCCACGGCTTCTTTAATGCATAGTAACTGTGTGATGCATTTGAAAATCAAACCATTTACAGTGTGCAGGCAGTGGCCTCACAAACAAATTTTTTGTTCAAGTTCCCATGCCTTCCAGGGAATCCTGAAGTCATTTCAGTCTCGGATAATTATCATGCTAAAAAAATAATAAAAGTCAATAAATGGCTCCCAGGCTCTCCCTCATTTCCCTTACTAACCTAGCACTGACCAGAAATTTTTCTTGGGTGTCCTTCCTTCTCGTTTCTACCTTCCACATTTTCTAAAACTTTCTATTGAATAAACCTCCCCCAAAGCATCATTCCCTCTTCCCTCCAAGTCTGTTAAGAATTCATTTTTCCCTCCGTCACCGCACTTGTGTTCCTATGTAACTCGGTCTGACCTTCCTCCCTAGACTGGTCTGTGGTCCTGCCTCTCCAGTCTTCTGCATTCAGCTCGTCACCTGATTTTCTATCTAGAAAAAGCCCCAGAGGAGACAAGATCCCTGGCCTTCCAAGAAGATCCTTCTTTGCTGGACCTCTGACCGATGAGAATCCAGGAAGTCATCTGTTGATGACCAACCCAAGCAATCACACAGAGGCTGGGAGGATCCAGGGCACAAAGTGAGCCAACAGCTCCCACTGCTCAGCCTGTGCTAAAGCAGAACATTCTGGGTCACTCTGGAACCACCTCTTGAGTTCATTTATGGTTTCCTAGGGGCTTTCTCTCCTCAGGAATCAGGTTAGGCCCCTATGCAATGTCCTGGATCCCAGGCCTCCCAGACCCCCCACACCAGGGGTCCATCCATCCGCCCCGTGGGCCTCAAGCCCATAGCTCCCAGAGCCACCTCCTGTCACAGCCCTCTCTCTGTGGGAGGGAAAAATTAGCTGCCTCACTGCACTGACCCCCTTTGTCTGGTTGTGCTGAGCTGGCCAGTTCATGCTGAGATTTATCTCCATCATTAATTTCCTGAGCTGTGAGGCCTGGTTGAAGGGACAGGAACCCAGGGAGACTGGCCTAGGGTGAGTGTCCTGCAGCTGCCGTCACAAAGCACCACAAACTGGGTGGCTGAAAACAAGTATTTATGTCCCCATATCTGGAGGGCCCCAAGCTCGAACTCCAGATGTCCGTTGAGTTGTGCTCTCCGAGGGATCCAGAGATGAGCGTACTCCGGCCTTGGCCCCAGCGCTAAGCTTCCTAGGTGCTTCTGGACCGATGGGTGCAGCACTTCAGTCCTGGCCTGTATAAGGATGTGGCCTTCTTTCCTGTTTTCTCTAAGGACACCTGTCACTGGGGCGAGCCCCACTCTGATCCAGCGTGACCTCATTTTAACATGCTTGCAGTTACCGTGCAATGACTATTTCCAAAAAGGCCCTACTCACAGGTACTGAGGAGCAGGATTTGGACAGATCTTTTGGGAGAGAGAGAAGAGAATTCAATTCAACCCACAACATCTAAAAATTCTACCCTGGTTCTCCCAGCGTGAAACTGTATGGACACAAAACAGAGGCCACTTGATTTCTGACCCTTTGGTTGTTTAGTGTATCAGTGACAACTGGGTGCCACAACTCAAAACATGACCCATGTCACAGAGGTAGAAAAAAGGAAAAGGGAGAGAGTGCAGCTGTGCGGGGAGCTGCAGCAGCCCCCGTCTTGGGTAAGATCCCTCCCCGCTCCAGGGTAGACCAGGTGTCACATAGGACCTCCAGCAACTGCAGTATTGTCCACCATTCATTCATTCTCCTCAGACCTATTTACTAAGTGCCTGCACTGCCCGAGGCATGGGAGACAGAGGTATTTTTTTAAACATGTATTAAACAAAAGTTCATATTCTAGTGAAAGGAACCAGTAACATATAAATAAGTAAGCGGAAAGGAGAGAAGGAAACAAACACAGCGGAGCACTGTGAAGCACAGAAGAAACGAGCAGGGAAGCGAGGGAGGCTGTTCTCCTGGAAGTCTGGCTCCGAATAGATACCAGAGATGTAAGACAGGAGGGTCAGGAGAAGCCAGGGGAGATTTGTTTGGGGAAAGGCGATGTGGGGGATGTTAGAAATGCAGCCTCCTGGAGAACTGGAGGCATTGAGGGATTTGGAAGTGGGAAAGGGGATGCAAGGGCAGGGTGGAGAGAGGCGAGCCCGAGGGGGAGGATGTGTCCCTCGTCCCCAGCCCCAGCACTCCATCCCTGTCCCGAGGCAGCAGAAATGAGCTGAGGTCTCCAAGCTCGTGACCACCATGTCCGGGAGTCGTGAAGTTCTGCATCTGTCGTGAGACGGAGATGAAATAGGGCTTCAGGGAGTGGGGAGATGAGAGGCCGGAGGCAGAGCCCGCCAGGGTAGCTAGGCATCATGACTTCCTGGGTGCCCTGGGGACAGGGAACCCTTGGAACACCCTGTTTTCTCCCAAGAGCTCTACCATGGCGGGCAGGTCCTGGAACCTCTCTGGGATGCTGAGGGCAGAGTGAAGGCCAGCTCCACCAGTGTGCTGACAGAGAGCCAGTGAGGTGGCAGCTTGAGTGAGTGTGGGTATGACAGAGGTTCACCGATGCCCTGCTGTCTCCAGCACTTGATATAGAGGCTCTGGAGTCCAGCACAGGAACTGTCCTGCCGCCCATGGAATCTGGATAAGCTGGACACCATCCCTGCCCCCAACAGGTGAGTCAGAGACCGACATGCTGACACAGAGGCAGAACCACAGGGCAGATGGGGCAAAGGGACAGCAAAGTCACTGCAGTAATGGCAGAGGGGCGTGGTCCCATCCTTAGAAACCCTCATTCCATCTGGTCTGCCCGGGCCCTAAGGATTTATTTCTGGGACCTCAAAGGTGCTCAAACCAAGGTGCATTCCCCGCATCCTATTTCCCAGCCTGGGTGGACTGAGCTGAGCTGTGCTGCCAAACTGTCTCAAGCTGCGTTGTGGCTGTCAGAGTCCACTGCAGCCATCGCTGTCACTGTCCCAACCCATCCCAGCCTCCTGTCTGAAGGCTGCAGGCAGCAGTCAAGCTCTCCTCCTGACAGACACTGGGATAACAAGAGCGCCGGACGCCCTGAGGATGACTGCCCCTGACAGGGTCTACTGCTGGCAGCCTTCGAATGAAGCTTTCTCACTTACTGGTTTGTCATCGGCAGTGTTCGGGGGACACTGAGACGATGCTACCTAACTGCCAGAGGTCCCCCTAACTTGCCAGCTTGGAGCATTTGCTTCCAGACCCACTCTTCCCTCCGGCAGACATGGTTAGCGCGGCAATCACCCAGTACACACGGGGCCATGATGTTTATCTAATATTTACTGTGCTTCCCAGGAAGTTTGAGAAGGATGCCTGGCCCCACCACACTTGGAATGGCTCATCTGTGACCAAGAAGCCCAATCACACACAGCTCTGTGAACCTGAGCACGGAGCCGCTCCCTCGCTTAAGAACCTTAGAAGTTGCAAATAGAAAGACCCTTCAAGCTGATACAACAAAATGCTCTTGTTTTAGTAAGAAAATGATTCTGAGTGGTCCCGTAACAGGACAGGATTCTGACAACAGTCTTTGGGCCCCAGCCCAGTCCTTTTCCACTCCATGGTCAGCCTTGGTCAGCCTTTGCCCTGTTGACTCTGCAGATCACTTTGCTGCAGCCATGTCTGTTCCATCCAGGAATAGGAAGCCCTGTCCCATCACCTGCTCTTGTTTAGGGACCTGAGCTCCAGCCCTGACTCTGTGGACTTTCTGTGATCCTGTACCTTCACTGACAATTTCATTGCACATGTACCAAGTCTCCCATCACCCTGCAGAGACACCACCAGCATGTGTATTTCCGGGACATAAGAGCCTTTGCAGCAACCTAAGTACAGGGTTAACACTGGTCCACCTGATGCTTGGGCCAGATCATTTATGGGGACTGCCCTGCCTGTTGCACAGTGCTCTCTGCAGACCTGGACTTTGCCCACCACATGCCAGAAGCAACCTCTCTGCCTTGCCCTAAGCGTGGCAATTAAAATGCCTCCAGCCACCACACAGTGTCACCCGGTGATAGGGAGGAACCCTCACCCCTGGTTACAAACTACTCAAAACTGTAGATAAGCACACAGGACAATTAGCTCTTGTGTAACAACTTCCTCTGGAGTCCACTGCCAGTGCCCCTCCATCCTCACGGCAGGGTCTGGAGCTATGATTTTCACCAAGACCTCACCTTGGTCCCGGGATACCTGGTGGTCTTTAGACCACATCCACTTTTGCCTCCAGACTGAAGCTTCCTGGCCCCAAACAAAAGCTAAACAACCCTGCACAGTGCCCAGAAAAATGAAGCCATTCCTTTCCCTGCTTCGTGAAAGCATCATTCTGGTCCGAGTAACCACAATGGATTCCTTTTGTTTTGTTCTCCTGTGCCCTAAAGAAAAAACAAGTTAACTGAGGCACGATGTGTGTTCGAGGGTCTTCTCGGAGTAATTTTCAAGACATTTTCCTAGTGTTGAACATCATTTTTCAAAAACCCTTACTTTAAAAGGTGGAGGAAGGGAAGGGTAGACAGAATAATGCGAAACAACGACCTACGACAGATGCGACTCACTGTTGTCATGACTGTTTTCCAGTTTAATCGAGAGAGACAATTCTCCAAAGCACAAGAACTGACTGCATCTACTAAGCACAGCCAGGATAAGGACCGCTTAGGATTTCATCTCTTGCTGTCCATCCAGGTGAAACTCTGAGATGCCACTGAATAAAGGATTCTCAAGTCAAAAGTGAGGAGCAAATCAAGATTTCCATTGAAAGAAAGAGCAAACAGCATGTTCCCAGGCTTCTATTCATTTGTATACCTATAAGAAGCAGCTGCAACTTTGCATACAAACTGATTTCTTTTTACATAAATAAAATGTGTTTGCCATTTTTAGTCACTGGAGCATTAAAAATAAATAAATAAAACAGGAGCCGTTGAAAAGGCTTGCTTAAGAAAATAACTTTGTTGCTTCCTGAATGACTCGCTCTTGGTTTTTTTCTTCCCCAAAGTTGGTCGTACATCCCGTTTCCAATTCAATTTACTTTTACCCCCATAGACCTCTGTGTTTTAAATGGCTTCTCTGATTTTTGATGCAAAGATTCCTTTCTTCTAAAGAGGTACTGCTGCCTGAGATAAATGATATTCGGGGATTTTGAAAGTCCTTTTAAGCACGGTGTTAGGAAATCTAAACGTGAAAACCGAACATCCCAGCAAAAGGTTTCAGCAAGTAGCTGCCTGGGAAGATCGGTCCATTTAGAGATGAGCTACGGGTTTCAAAAATGTAGAAAGGAAGCATCATCTGTGATTCAGTCCCACGCTGGACTTAGGATCTGGGTGGACTGTTGAGCTGGCCCAAGAAGGTCCACCAGAGAAAGTCTTTAGCGGGGTTTGTATTCTTCCTCCTTGGCTGGAGAAGGAAATTCCCCCATACACTTTGCTGTATTAACTCTACTCTGAAGCAGAAAAGGTCTGGGTTAATTTATGAACTTAAAAAGCGCTGTTGAGTAGCCTCTGGCTAGTCCTGTAGTCCTGCCTACTACACACTTCTGCCCAACCTAGTTGCTCCAAGTGGTCATGTTAGTGACTGGCAAAAGGTAACAAGCCACCTATTGTGGGTGAAATCACCCCATGCTTGGTAGAAGAGAGCAAGTGTTCCACACATTGTTGACCTGTGAGTTGATGGAGAGCCTTGGATCTGGGGTGGCCTCGTATAGATTTCTAGTGCTGACTCAGTCAGGCAGTGGGATGGGACAGGTGTGATTTGTCTACACGCTTCACCATCCAGCTGGGTTCACTCATACGGTGGTGGCTACAGGTCCAGAAAACACCAGGAGAACAAGCACCAATGCACAAGCACTTTGTCCACTTGACTGTCCAGGATGGTCCTGAGGCTAGTCAGCTCAGTCAGTGGGAGAATTCACTGCCAAAGGCTGCACTCCACACAGGAGAATCACAGGTGGTAGTTTTTTTTTTATCATTTATCACATTTGCTGGTCAAACAAATACACTTGGGTCTCATTGGCAGATTCCAAATTTGCAACTTGCCTACTTGTTAGTTTCATTGTCATAACAACACTCCTAGCACCTTGGTCATCATCACTCCCAGCCAAGCAGGAAAAACAGTCCAACAAGTATGTCCTCAACTGACATCACACTGGCTCTGCTCCCATCACAAACCAGCATCCTTAGTGTAGGCTACTTGGTGCCATAGTTTTCGTATGTTTGTGCTTTTTGTTGGTGATTCTGCTGTTTAAAGTGGCCCAAGGACTGCAGTGCCACCTTTCCGATGTTCCCTCTGTAGAAAACACGGGAGCTTTGTTCAAGTTACTGTGCTGTGGGTGGAGAGTCCAGCAGGAATGAGTCAACAGCACAGATTAAAGAAGCCATCTTCCAGCAGATTAAAGAAGCCATCTTCCAGCAGAACTACATGTTGCTGTCGTTTATGTCCAAAATGTTGCCCAAGGTCTCATATATGAATGGCGATTGGATCAGAGGATGCTGTACACACCAGTGGATTCATCCATGGATCAGTTCCTAGTGGCTGAGTGTGTTGTTAGGAGGTGGGGCCTGGTTGGGGGTGGTCGCTGAGGCGTGACCTGGGAGGGGGCCTGCCTCTGGCTCCTCCCTTTGCTCTCTGCTTCTTGGCCTCCATGTCTTGAGAACAGTTTTCCTCCATCACGGCTTCTGCCATGCCACGTCTGCCTTTGACCCAGCCAGCCTTTCACAGAATCCTCTGGATATCGTGAACCAAAAATGCCTCACCTCCTTTAAGCTGTAGCTATTGGATATTGTGCCCAAAGACTGGGAAAGTGACTAAGACACATGTAAAGCAAGGCTATGTATGGGTCACTTAGCAAAAGTGTGGTAACTGGGTCTCCCAGGAACACCACGACCAACAACAACAACAACAAAAAACCTTTGTATTTCCTCCAGGAGTGATGCTTCAGGATTCCTAATTCAGTGTCTGTGGGGACATGAGAGAATGTTACTACCAACTAGTGACACAGGCTGTTTAATGAATGTTGCCTTTGTGTCCAGCGCTACGCCTGGAACTGGGTGTTTGTTGAGTTTCCTGCTTTCCAACTTTTGAGGAGCACCAAGCTGAGTAGGGAGTGCAGACCTTGACTGAACCCATGAATTACTAACACTGGTGAGTGTGGAGTTCCAGCAGGTCAGAGTAGGCACCCTGAGGATGTGGAGCAGAGAGCAGAGACCTAAAGGAAGAACCGGAGGGCAGCATCTAGGATCCAAGCAGAAGTTCCATCGTTGAGTGCACTGGGGATTTCTCGGGAACCCATGCATGAGGGAGGCCACAGTGGACAGAGAAAGGCAGCAACAGAGAGCTCAGGTGTCCCCCAGGTGCTCTCCACATGAGAAGCCTTGTCAGAAGCGCCCCTTCCATGAAAAGAGGCTCAGTGCTTGGACACCCACATCAGTCAGTCGTAAGCTCAGAGGAGGCAACTCTTTTCTACTGAAGACAATCCACAGGGAAAGACAGCTGTCAGCTGGAACAAAGCAGGGCATTCCTCCCTCCATGCTGCTAAAAGGAGTGAAGCCGGAGCCCGGGAGCTGTGCCCAACAGGGGAATAACATATGCACAGCCCCTGTGGCAGGAAGGAGCATGCATCAGGTGAACGAGGTAATGGAGAGCAATTATGAGGATGGAATAAGACACAGCTGGACAGTAGGCCAGGTCACATGGGCCACCTCCCTTAGTCCTCATCCTAAGAGCAATGGATGAGATCAGAGGGTCTTGGGAGGCAATGTCAGCAGGCATGACACTGACATCACTTTAGGTAAGGAAGAGGATGACAGGGCGTATTCAGTGCTGGGTTTGGCTGGGTGAAGGAACAGAGTTGTCCTGGACCAAGAGGGACACCAGGTCCAGGAGGCTGGCAGGAGAAGGGTCGTTAGCACTGGCTGTGTTGTGCCCCGAATTACCCAATGGGACTCACATGTCTGACCCTCTGCAGTTTGCAATGAAGATTCTCTTGGAGGAGGCACAGCATAGAGCCAGTGGTGGCATCTCTGGAGGAGATGAGATGGTCCGGGGAGCAGAAAAGACAAGAGCCAGGAACAGCTCAAATCCAGTGCACCAGTAGGAGGACACAGGTGCCACCCAGGACCCTGAAGAGCAGCTGGGCATGTGGGAGGAAGTGGAGGAGGCCAGTGCAAGACCCTGAAGGAAGACACGGCTTCTAAAAGATCAGCAGAGCCATGCGCTATACAGAGGCTTGGGACAGAGCTTCCCACCGGGCTTCTCGCAGACAGCAGAGTGGGGATGCCAAGTGTGAGAAAAGAAACAGTTAAGCAGAGTAGTTTGCTTTTTTCCTTTTTGGGAACAGTAACTCTGGATTTTATGAAGATGGGCCATAACACATTGCTGGATACATCATTTCCTCTGTCTTTTTTATTTGGCTCCTAGAAGGAAAAGTTACAAGAATCCTTAGCACTTAGAGAAATGACTATGTATGTATTAAAGCCAAGGAAACACTCAGCTTTTGATTGGCTTGGTAATAGCCAGGTCTCTGTTGCTAGAAAGAAGAACAAAATCTTGGGAGAAAAACCAAATATATGGAACTTAAGAGTGAGATATTCTCTGAAATCTAAATTTTACAAAGTAGAACACCAAATCCAAGTGAGTTTAATAGGATAGTCTTTCTTTCTTTCTTTCTTTCTTTCTTTCTTTCTTTCTCTTTCTTCCTTTCTTCCTTCCTTTCCTTTCCTTTCTTTCCTTTCTTGCTTCTTTCAAATTGACACAACCACTTTGGAGATGATGATGGCAACCTGTATGGAGATTCATGAAAACAGTCGTATTCTTTAAGCAGGGGTTTCCTGCCTGGGGACTGGGACGCAACTGAGTCACCCAGCAGGCAGTGTATGTATAGCTGACTTCCATTAATAGCATTACTGCCTGAGCTCCACTTCCTGTCATATCAGCAGCGACACTGCATTTTCCTAGGTGCGCAAACCCTACTATGAACTGTGCATGGAGGATCTAGGTTATGTGCTCCTGTTGAAAGTCTAAGGCATAATGGTCTGAGGTGAAGCTGAGACAGTGATGCTAGAGCTAGGGAATGTAATTAATAAGTATCACAAACATATTCCAATATAAAAATGAAACCACCCCCCAACCCCCTACTCTAGTTTGTGGAAAGTGTTTTCCATGAAACTGGTTCACGATACCAAAAAGGTTGTGGACCTATGGCTTAAGGTAATGTTTCTATTCCTATGAATCTTATCCAATAGCATAATTCAAGAGAAACAAAAAGAAAAAATTACATAATACATATATTCAAAGTAGATTTTTCTCTCAAAGCTAATCTTTAGGAACATAAATGTTCACTATTTGGGGATAATTTTGATAAATATTTGTAAAACAACAGGATGTAGCACTGAGGAATCATTACGATGACTTCATAGTACTGAGGGGAAACACACAAGTGCAAATAAAACAAAGCGTGAGTTTGGTGTTGTTTATGTGAATTATGAATATGGAGCTAAAATGAAGCATTGAGTTACATAGAATATCATAGATCTTCAATTTTTGATGTCATTAATATTTTTGTTTTGCTTATTCATTTGCAATATGAAGGTTAGCAGGAAAAAGAAGAAACCAAAGAAATAAACAGGATCACGCTTAGAATGAAGTTAGGCCTTGATTCTACAATGACATCCTCGAGGTGAAAGAGATGGAAACACCTCACCCCTTTAAATTCAGTGCTGACTGATGGAAGATAAAATGAAGTCTCCAACTTGCTAAGTGTTTGGAGTTTCTCAAACTCCTGTCTTTCACATTACCTCTGGAGAACAAATCATTTTGTACTAGCCGAGAATCCCACATCATCCAGGCAGACAGAGCCTGTTCTGGTGTAATTACACCTGGAGGGATTTGGAATTCCAGCTCAGGAGGCTGCTATGGAAGGCCACGAGTTGTGTGTTACATGGCAGGCCACACACAGGATCTGGAAGAGTTCCACAGTCTCTGAGCACTTTGTCATCCTGCCACAGGGACCAGGGATCCATAGGACCCGATCCTTGCAGACGGGGCTTCTGCATGGGTCCTCTGCTGCTCCCTGGCCACTCCTGGAGAGGCAGAATCTACTCTGTAGACGCTTCCCTGGTAGGAGTCTAACCCTCATAGCCATCAATACGGGGCACCAAAGCCAGCTGGCTGGAGCGCTGATGGAGTGCCTGGGTTCCCAGCAGCCACGCAGCATGCATCTACCAGCATTCAAGCATCTCCTCCAGGGCTGTCTCCTGCTATGGCTGCTTTCCACTAAGGCCAGACCAGGACACTGCATCTCAGCTCTGGCATCTGGAGAAGGAAAACATCTTTTCTGTTTAGAGAAGTGCATGTTTTGCTGTTTGTATAGCACACAGAAAAGGAAAAGCTCACCATGAAGTCATGACCAAAGACTGGCTTCTTCCAACGGGTAACTGCCAACCAGGTACCTCACCTGTCCCACAAAGATACCTTAGCTGGAAGCCCATGCTTCTAACTAGCAAAAGAAAGAAAACACATCCCAGGTCTTCAGATGTCCCCTGCCTCCTCAGACCAGTGCTCTGGACTTGGTTTTACACCAAACAGTATCTGCACAAAAATATTATCTGCAACAAAAATGACTAACTATCCTAAAGAATTATGACTTTTGAGGACTGAGCACTTACCTGAAGGATCCAGAGGCATTTAGGGAGACCAGAGAGTAAACCAATTATCTTCTAAGTTTCTTTAAATTATCTTCTTCCCAAATTTTCAAGCCACACTCCTCTCCCAACCAAAAACCCATTTCCCAACACTGGGCAGAAAATATCAGCATCCTAAATCATGGTGCCAGACCAGCTAAGAGGAGTGAAATCCCATTTGCCAAAGTCTAGGTCTTGCTAAATAAATTCTTCCTTGACAACAGAGAAAGGGCTGGCTAAGGAAATGGCTCCTTAAACATTTTAATTTAATGCAGCAAGGATTTATTGTGCACCTGCTATCAGGGCCCAAACTCTAAGAGCAGAACTTTTTTGTGTGGGGTGGGGGGACACATTTGAGGCATTTGGCGGGGGAAGAGTTAACCAATGCTGGATCCCCTAAAAGCACGTTAGCATCATGCAGGCACCTTTCCTTGATTGCCAATATCTCCACCATGCTCCTGAAATTTGTCTCTTTTACACTTTGGGGCAAAGATTTCTGTCTTCCAACAGCTCCATCTCTTACAGGCCACTTTGTCTTTTCTCAGTTAAGTCTCCTCAGTGCCTTGATTTGCCCGGAACCCAGGTCACTCTTTCTTGGCCCCCAATTCATTCAACCTAAATCTGGCAACCACCTTCTCACCATCTTCCTCTGGTTCTCCCCTCTTTCCACTTTGATCATCAGCCCTGCCTCCCACTCCCCTCAAATCAGGCATGCACTGTGGGCAGAGCAGGGCTCCAGACCTGGGGAGAATTTCCTAGACAAAAGAACACTAGACTCTCGTGCTGTGCTATCCAGACAGAACACATTGCAAATTAGAATGCAAGAAGAATCCAGAGAAGGTCAGCACAGAGCAGAGATCAGATCATGAGGTCTGCTATCAGATCTGCTATCAGACTCCCACCCTGAGTGTGTGACCTCCAGTACCTTGCTTGTCCCTGTGAAGTTTACATGCCTCTCTTGAAGAACATCATGGCCATGTTGGAGAGTTTTCATGAACACACTATAAGATACTATACCTTTGAGTGTGGTACCTCATGTGGAGTCATCCCACAAAGAATGTTAATTATTATGTGAGATCCATAGCACAAACAGGAATCCGTGGTTGCCAAAGCCACCTTCAAATATCCATAGGATATTAGGAAACCACAGTATTCAGAGCAGCTCCCACTACATCCCCCTTTGTAACTTGATACACAGAGTTTATATCACTGTTTTCTCCAGCTCTTTAGCCTCTAATTAAGGATGCTTAGTGTTACACTTTAGATCTAAGATGTTGCTCCCAAAGTCTCACAGATTTAAAGGTGGGACATTTGGAAAATGACTGGATCATGGGAGTGCTGTACTTATCATGGCTAAATATTCTTTGAAGAGATGGGTCTGATTGGAGTTGGGTCACTGAGCATGTGACCTGGAAGGGTTATTCTTGTCCCTCTCTCTCTTATTTCTGGCTACAATGGCTTGAGTGCTTCCACCATCCTGTTTTGCCTTGGAGCCAGCCAACCATGGACTAAACCCACTGAAAACTGTCAGCCAAACAAACCATTCCTCTTATAAGCTGTGGACATGGGGTAGTTTGTCTTAGGAAAAAAGAAAAGAACTAACATGCTTAGTAATACAGCATGCACTTGCACCTGAGGTTGGAGAGGTTCTACCCACTGCTATCTGAATAGCTCCTATTAAAAAAAATCATTCCCCCAGATAACAACCAAAATTCCCAGAACAAAATATGAAACAACTACCATTGGTATGGCACAGTACAGATTCTAGAGGACCACAGACACTTGGACAAGGGGAACAAATGTAAAGGCTTTACACAAAGAGACTCTCTAGGGAGATTCTTCAGGCTGATGGCAAAGCCACATGGAAATCTGAAGAAATACAGAGTTCCACAGGTGAGCAGTGTCTGGGACCCAGCAAGAAGCTGGTTCTTGCTTTTCAGGTCTTTTAAACGCACATGATTAGTGAAAGCAAAGAACAGAAACTTTGTAAAAATGCGGATAGTAAATATCTTAAACTCCATGAGTCACGTGGTCTCTGGTGCCAACACTGCTGATACTACCACTTGAAAGCAACCACAGGCAAGGTGTAAACCACAGAGCATGGCGGCGCTCCAAAAACTCTACTGACAGAAGCAGGTGACGGGCCAGATGTGGCCTGCAGGGTTTGCCAATCCTTGGTTTAATACAAGATTATAAAATTTTATGTCGGGCTTTAAGACATATGTAGACAGAATACATAAGACCACTGTAGCATAAAGGATGGGATGGGAGATCATGAACCCACAGTGAAGCTTCTACATTCTACTTGAAGCAGAACTTTACTGACTGTAAGTGGACTGTACATAGGAACACATGCTCAAGTACCTAAAGAAACTGTTAGAAATGGATTTGGCCCAACAGATCACTATATATATTCTAATGGAATGTATATTCAAATATCCCACAGAAGGTCAGAGAGCAGCAGAACAAAGGAGCAAAAAAATAAATAAGGAACAAACACAAACAAACAGCAAAGTAGAAGACCTATATCCAATCATATCAATAATCACACTAAATAATAATGCAACAAATACTCCAATTAAAAAAAATAGAGATTGTCAAAAAAGATTTGTTACAAATCTAGACCCAAATATTTACTGTCTACAAGAGCTGTATCTTCAGTATAAAGATATAGGCCAAAATCAAGCTGATGCTAAAAGGTACAGCTGGTGATCGGTAAGTAGAAAAAGCCTGGTTCAACAACAGTGCTATCAGAATAAACAGCATTTACAGTGGTAGAAAAAGAGTATTTCTTAATCAATTAAAGGGAACAATTCATCTTGAAGGCATGTCAGTCATAAACAAGTGTGTGCCTAACTAAGCTTCAAAGAGCATGGCATCAAAAGCTACAGAATACCCTGCTTCCAGAAGCTTCTGCTCACTGCAATCTGTGTGGCTCTTCTACACCCCCCATCCAGTGGTCCTGAGCAGAGCTGACATCACATCTACTTCCAGGCAGAGCTGTGACCCAGGCCTGGCCAAGTAACATAACATTGATATTCAAGCTGGGGGTTTAAAATAAATTTTTGAGCATACAGAAAAATAGCAGGAAAAAACCTGAGTTGTTCTGAGGCAACTGAGAAACCAGAAAGGCACTACTGGTAGCCACTCTGCCTTCATAAGAAAGGAACCAACATAAGTGAAAACAGAGCCCAGAAAAAGACCTTAGCATCATCTTTGGGGTCCCTTGATCCAGCCATACCGAAAGTCATAGCCACTGTACTTTTCAGCCCTCTTAGCTAATAAATTCCTTTCTGGTGTTCACTGATTTAGGTTGAAAATGTCTAGCCTTTTCAAACCAGAGAGTCTTGATTAACATATCACACTACCTCCCTCCAGACACACAGATGCAATGCTCTTTATATTTTGTCCCTAAGGATTAGCTCCTCAGGCGAAAATCAAAGGGAATCTATTAAGAGGATGAGAAGACAGACGTTCCTCATTCCTCGGGGCTGGGTGGGGTAAGCCGGAGAGTTAACGTAGGAAGTGCCAAGAGTGTGTCTGTCGTGAGAAGCCGTCCTTGTTACAGAGCTGTGGTGGGGCACATCTGTAATCCTGACACTCTGGGAGGTCGAGGAAAGAGATTCATTCACAAGTTCAAACCCAGCCTGGGCAACGCAGGGACATACGTTGTTTTGTCTCAAAACAAAAAAAGGGGCAGGGGGCAGCTATGAATGTAGCTCTGTGTGAAGACTCTGGGTTCAGTCCCCAAAGCTGAAAAAAAAAGGCTTCCTTCCTGGTCCCACTGGCTTTGGGAAGGAAAAGCGTAAAATAAACACAGCTGGGTGATGGCTGGAGCACTGTGAAAGCTCCTACAATGCCTGCTCTAGAAATCCTGGTGATATTAGGTCCTGGAGGATGCAAAGTGGATGACAGGGACTTGCGGGTTGGAGCCACTCCCATGACAGGACAGGGGCAAGGCAGAGGTGACACCAGGCAGCACCCGAGTCTGCAGCTGGGCAAAGCAATGAGGGCAGCATTTCCAGACAGTTGCCTACACAGTGGCCCCAGGGCACAGCCTGGCCACGTCCTAGCTGACCAAGGCCACGGGACAGGAGCACTCACTGCCCCAAAAGACAAGGAAGCAAATTAACTGAAGGAGCAGCTGCTGCTTATTTGAGGATTTGGCAGTGTGGAGCAGAAAGATGCCCTGGGGTACAGGAAGCAGGTCACGTGGGGGAGGACGGAAGGGAACAGTAAGGACACAGGAGGAGCAGAGTGTGAGCCTTGCAAGCAGGCGAGTGTGTCCTCCCCATGATTGGATGGCAGAGAAGCATCCTTCATTGGATGGAGAAGACAGACCAGAAGAGAAGATGCAGACTGATGGACAGCGGATATCGTTGAGCGAGTCCCGGATGCATCTGGAACCACGAGTCTGCCAGTTCGCCCAGCTCAGGTTCAGAGCCATCTGGGGAGATCAGGAGATGCACACACAGGGACTCCCGCTCTCCAGGAGCCTTGCGAGCCATGGAGATGAGGAAAGAGGGAAGGAAAGAGGTGAGGACAAGAAGGAGAAGAAAGAGAGGAAGAGCAAGGTGGAAGGAAGAGTATGAGACAGAGTGAAAAGCTTGTAAGCCACAAACTCCCAGAATCTACTGGCTCACTCATTCATTCCTGCGAGAAACACAGAGGGTTGGCACCAGGCAGGATGCCAGGGACACAATGAGCACCAGGGCACAGTACCTCCTTGCAATGTTCCTGCTCAGTCGCCTACTCAGAGGTGACATCCGCCTCCCCATCACCACCACACAGCACTCAAAGAGAGATGGCAACAACAGCAAACACAACCAACAGAAAACCAGAGAGCCGCTGTCCTCCTGGCCATGGGGTCCCACGTGTGCAATGGTGCATGCGTCTTTGTGCATTCCGTTCTCCCAGCCCCTGAAGGCACAGGTCCCAGGGACCACCTGAGGGTGAAGTCAACACTCACAGAGAGTGCAACAGGTAGCGGGGAAACCTGGGTGCAGACTCAATCCCGGAGCACAAACACCCCTCCTCCTCCGCCCACAGGGGCAAATCCGATAGATAGGGAGCCTATACTGCTCGGAATGGCTTCAAGAATGGTCTGCATGCATCCTGGCTGATTTACAGGATCAGTATTTGAAGCAGACAAATGTCTTCAGTGGAGCTTTGATAGGGACAGTTTGAGCCCCCATGAGTAGGTTTCTGGGATATTCCAAGGAAAAAAGGTCCTCAAGTTACAGAAAATGGAGACTTTAACCTCATAATTACAAATTACACTTCCCCTCACAGTGCCTCCAAAGAGGGGTAACAAAAGTTCCCAGGTGCGGGCTGATGGGGAGACTCGGGCTGTGGCCCCCCCAGCAAGGCCTGCAGTTTGTGTAGGGCACCCTCAGTGTGGTCTTTGCCGAGACCAGCACCCATCTCACCACCACATGAAGTGACTCTCCCAGGGCACCCCTGCTCATCTACCAGGAGAGTCCCGCCCCAAACCCTCCATTCCGATGCCCCTGCTGGAAGGGGCACGGAGGTAGCACAGTCATCCACACCCAGGTGGCGGGAAGGGACCTCTGAAGTGCTCACTGCCCACAGCCGTCCAGGCTCACGTCCCTGCAGCTTCCTCACTGGGTGCCTCGGGCGCTGGCCCACTTCACTGGGGTTCATGGGAAAGGCTGACTGGCTGGGAGCAGCTCTACACCCCTTGAAGTCCTGCAGAGCACCCCCAATCTCTCTGTCCTCCCTCCACACGTATTTCACCCCTACAGTTCCTTTCAGGCCATACACTGGGCTCAACAAAGCCAAAGGAAGTGACCAACACGCCCACCCACAGATAAAGGGTAATACAATGTGCTCTGTACACTCCATGGAGTGCCATTCTACTCCAAAGAAAAATAAGTGTGAGGAACTGGTAGGGAATGGGCGTGCCTCAGGACCAGAGTGTTTAGGGAAATAAGCAGACCCACAAGCTTAAATAATCATGTGGTTTCTCACATAGAGAAACCTAAAGTAAAGAGCAAAATAAAAGATAGACAATAAGAAACAGGGACATAAATCTGCAAACGGGAAGGGGACCAGGAGCCGGAGGGAGGAGAAAGGGAGGAGAGGGAAAGGATGAAAGAGAATTGGGGTGCGCCATTACACACACCCACTCCCCACCAGAAAGCTGATCATTATAGACTGCAAACATGGACCTAAAAAGTGAATCGGCCAGGTTAGAACCCCACTCGGTCTGAAGTTAAAGTCAGATTCCAACCCTCTGCAGACACAGCCAAGCTGAAGTCACGGAACCCCACCTCCCCATCCCAAGGCCTCAAAGACCAGAGGGCACCCCTGTCCCTGCAGCTGTCCCTCAGCACAGGGCCCAGCTGGTTAAAGACCTCTCACCCCTGCCTGGAAAGAAAGAATCCAAATGCTGAGGCTCTTCAATTACTCTGTGCAATTAAGTCCTGAGTGCTTGTTTGAACAATTAACCAAAATAATTATAAATGTATCTCTGTTACTACAATTGCATATTAACAAAGGCTGAGGGCCAATTAATCATTACTCCATCAATATCTAATCTGCATAAACCTATTCTCTTTAAAGACTCCGCATTTGGGGTGACAGGGCTCCTTCATTGATTATGGAAATCTCCCCATCAAACCTCCCCAGGCTGTCACAAGGAATAAAAGGGGTTGTCTGCTGTGGGCCCAGCCTCCCCCGAACAGGCAAGGACTAAGAACAAAGGGGAAGCGACACAGCTCCTGGGCAGCTCTCCACTGCCCCTGGGAGGGGATGGATGGGCTTCCGTTACCAGCAGATGGTGGCGGATGGCAGCAAAAGGACATCCCGCCTGAGGTCAGGAAATGAGCCTCTAGACATGCTTTGGGGTCATAGCCATTCATTCATTCATTCACTCACTCATTCATTCATTCAACAGATGCATCAACAAATACTTATACTCTGTCATGTCCTAGATGCTGCAGACAATATATAGAGGCAACACTCTCCCGGGCACTCAATGAGCCAGATGGAAACTAGGTACCACACTGAGGATCCCCCAGAACCACACACCAAAGGGACACTGGTTCAGGCATTGATTAGGGTCATCTCCTGAAGAAGGAGGGGAAAACAGGGCCAGGGACAGGGAGGAGCAAGACTAGGATGTGCACTTGACCTCTTGGTGTGGCACTTGTCATCCCCCTCTTGGAGCTGACCTGAACCAGGGCAAGTGGCAGAGTCCTCCCATCCCACCTTGCTTGGTGATTGCAAGTGACCATCCAGGCTGAGAAGAAGCCAGCTTTGTGCTGTCTATACTTCCTGCAGCTTCTGAAAGGAGAATCTAGGCTGTGCCTCACTCGGGGACACAAGGCCAGCACACAGGATAACCTGGAGCTGTCGAGGAGGAGAGCGCAGCCGTGGTGACACAGGGAAGGTGCTCCTTGGGACGGGGAGGTCAGGTCGGGCCTCTTAGAGGTGGTGGCATAGAGCTGGTAAATAAGCAGAGCTTCACTGGCCGAGAGAAATGGGAGACGGGGTTTCCGGCAGAAGCAGCGCGGAAGCTCCGGGCAGAGGGGGCTGTGTGAGGAAGGCAGCCCTGGCGGGGCTGGGAGACAGACGGCTCAGGGTAGATTTAGCCTGGTCGGCGAGCGGCCACTGCCATGTGCTCTCCTCCTCCTCCTCCTCCTGCAGTTCTGCATCTTCCTCTTCCTCTTCCTTCTCTGCTTCCTTATGCTTCCCCTCCTCTTCTTCTTCTTAACCCTTTTTCCTCCTCTTCCTCCTCCTCTTCTGCTTCCCATTCTTCTTCCTCCCCTCTCATTCTTCCTTTTTCTCCACGACCACATTTCGGTTCCAATGGCTCCCCAATCTCCCAGGAGGAAGGGAAGCATTGTGAGGTGACCAGAGAGACATGCAGGTCCCTTGTACCTGGCAGGGTCTTGACACCTTTGACACATTCAACAACCAGCACCAGGGCTGTGTATCTCGCATTGTCAACAGGCAACACTGAGCGATATTTTTTTTTAATGAACCATTGCGAGATCATTTTGTTCTGTGTGATTTGCTGTGCATCGAGGGTCATGCCTTAGTGGTCACTGAGCCCTAAGATAGATGACACCCACTCCTGACATGAGTTTAAAAGCCTTTCTGTGGATATAGAATATTTCAGGAATAAAAGTGGAACATTATTAGGCAGAAACTACTGATTGCTAAGAAATGCCAATAGATAAATTGACAGATGCCAAAAAGCAGGCAGTCCAGAAATGCACGCGTCAACCTTTTCGCCCCTGCCCTCTTGAGGAAGGGGTTGCCGTGTGGGGTGTGCAGCAGGGAGAGGGGAGGAGAGGAGGAACCACTCCTGTATTCCCAGGTAAATGCTGCAGGGTGGCTACACAGGGACGGCCGTCTCTGTCCCCATAAGGAGAGCTGTACCAGAGCAAAAGCCTCATCCTCAGCAGGCTGGACACCTCAAACACAGGATAAAAATAGAAGTCCCAGAAGGGTCCGGGAAAATAAAATGAAAGGTGAGAGCCCTGGAGGCAACCCTGGATTTGCTGGAGAGGCAAAGTAATGTGCCAGCTGCTGGACCCCAAGGTCAAAGGCAGGAAGCTTTATGGGAGGTGAGAGCTCAGGCATGGGGCAGCTCAACCCGGCCCCAGGGTGGACAGAAGGATCTGAGAACCAGGTGACAATAACAATGAAACAAGGGCCTGGCTTCATTCTGGGCTCTCAGATACTCTGACAAACTATTCGTCTTGCAAAATCACCAAACCTGTGGGACTTACAAAAGGCAAGGGGAACGTTTTGTATAAAACGCTATCCCAGCTCCCTCCTCAAGGAATAATTTGAAGCCAGGCACGTTGATGCGTACCTGTAATCCCAGCACTGTGGGAGGCTGAGACAGGAGGGTCACAAGTTCCAGCCTAGCTTGGCCAACTTGGGGATATAATGAGACCTTGTCTCAAAATAAAAAATTATAAAAGGATTGGAGCTGTATCTCACTACAAAGGCCCTGAATTGTCGCCCTCCAAAATTACCCTTAAGTGGTACCTTAGGTGCATGGTCCCTGCAAGTTCAGTACCTGGCTTCACACAGCTACCTCTGGATATGCATGTATGATGCACCTGCTGTATGCGCCCATGTCGTTCAACTCGGTCACACCTCGACTGCATTCTGGGCATGTGGCATAAGGAAACCCAAGATCGCCTTCACTGGAGAACTCACGGGCCAGCTGGCAGAAAGCACAGTGGAATGCAGTGACTTTGGACCTCGCTGTTCATAGGAAAGAGCTGGGGTTAATTTTAGGGAACAACCCAGGTCTCCAGACCTATTGAGTCTGCTTCTCTGGAAAGAAAAGACAAACCATTTTAAAGAGCAAGTCCTGCAGGTGGTGGAATTGATCAGCCAGGTTGTGTTTTCAGGGGGACCATCGCCCCAGGTACATCATGCTAACAGAACACCTTAAGCTTTTCATATGCAAACTTCATGGGGTGCCAGTATTTCCCACACAGCATTCCCTGCCTACGTTTATAAAAGACAGCACACTTATGCTCTCAATACTCCGTGCATGATATTTGTGAGACAATGTGCAAATAAAGAACCACGTGTCCTTCCAAATAAACTCAGGAGGATGTCAGAATGACATGCTCAGGGCCAGCAGAAGGACTGGAGGCTGCACTGTGGCCCGGGCTAAGAATCATCTTCCACTAGCACAGCCAAAAAGGAAGGTGGCTGGCAAGTGGGGTTCACATTAACTGGGTGCTGCACCCCAAGGAAAATTATAAACAATTTCCGTTCCAACGAGATAGCTTGTTACACATTTCGCTGTTTCACCTTAACTGAAAAGATTGTTTCCAAGACGCTGGATTGATGGATAATGCCATTAAATTTTTCCAGTTTTTCTTTTTTATCCGTGCAATTTTGCAACACAGAATAGTGATTTTTGTTGGGGGGGGTTCATAGATGCATATAACTGCATTGCTGGTCCCTTCCCCCAGCCCCTCTCCTGAACCCCTTGCTGGTCTCCAAAAGCCTGCCTTCTTGTTTCTTGTTAGTTAGTTATATTTTAGGTTTCTCATATAAGTGAGGCCCTGTGCTGTGTAACTGTCTCTTCTGGCTTTTGGTGACACTAACAGAGCATATGCTGCTGGTTAATAGCGCCAAGCAGTGAGTGTCTGAAATGCACGGTGACAATGAGTGACGGAGACGAGGACAAGGGCTCAGCGAGGGCACCCAGCCTTAGCAGCCCTGTTCAGCACGGGGAAGGGAGACTCTACCTGCACCAGCATCTGGGAATCACACTAGAGCCCTAAGCACAGCAGCCCCCAGCCTTAGGGGATGAGCGGGTGATTTCAAGACCGAGGAGGCAGAAGCAGAAAGAAGGAGCAATTTCAGGAGGAGTAAGAATTCCGTGCAAAAGCAGAGGCACGGAGCTCGGGGACTCCAAAGCCCAGTGCAGGGGGAGGGCTGGTGTGACTCGGAGAAGGAGTCATCCGTTCATATTGGTGCTGCTCAGGCTTACAGAGCACCTGCTAGGGGCTGGCACTGAAGACACGGAAGGGAAGAGAACAGGGGAGCCGGAAATAACCACTATCTCTTCCCTAGAAAGGTTTACTGTTGGAGGGAGTGTAGACTGGCACCATCACTGAGGAAATCAGTGTGGAGAGTCCTCAAAAAAGTAGGTTTGGAGGTCCCATGCCACTCCCCTCCTGGGTGTCTTCCCAAAAGCATTGAAAACTTCATATCAGAGTGGCATATGTGCACCCACGTTTATAGCAGCATAGTTTGGAATAGCCAGAGCTTGGAAACAACCCAAATGTCCATCAGTGAGGCATGGATAAAAAATATGTGATATTTTTGTACAATGGAGAACTATTCAGCTATAAAGAAGGATAAACTTGAGGCTTTTATAGGTAAACAGAGGCCACTTGAGACCATGCTCATAAGTGAAATAAATCAGACTCACATGTGTACACATCCTATTGTCTCCCTAGTATACAAAACTGAAACAGCAAATAAAATCCAAAATATAAAACAGACATTGTGGAAGGGAAAGGGAAAGAAACTGCTCAAAAGGAACAAACAACTGGGATGGGGAAAGGAGAAAAGAAAACGGGAAAAGGTTCTATGTCTGTATAGGTAGATCGCTATATTACTAACCTCTCTTAATTCATCAAGAGGAACAGTTTGGGCTTTTGTCATTCATTTGATCATTTTTTCTGCCTATATCTTATAATATATTAACCAGTGTTCATCTCCTATTATTTTGTTTTGAAATCCTGTAGCATTGCTTTTATTCTCTTTTTTTGTTTTGTTCTTAAAATTAAAAAAAAGTTTACAGTCCAGGGGGGAGAGAGAGATCATGCACACACGCACACACACACACACACGTGCACGCATGCACACACGCACACAGTGCACACTCGAAAGGTTATGTAATGGGGAGAAACCAAGCCATGGTGGTTTCCTTCCCCGAGGATTTCTTTTTCACGCTGGGAGCTGAAGGATGGACCTGGCTCACTCTCTCCTCCCAGGACACCGACCCCTCTGAGCAGGTCACATGAGCTTTGGGCTGGTTGTACGTGTGTGCATACACGTTCCTGCAGGCTTTAATGCCCTCGAGGACAGAGGAGATTGGAGGAGCCGGAAGGGGTGTGACCAAGGCAGGGAGGGCAGAGAGGAGGGCAGGAGAGACCCCGGGTGGAGGCTGAGGCTGCTGATGAACGCCAGGTCCCTGCAGTGGCTCAGGCCTCCCAGACCAGTGCTCTCCAGCTGCCGTCAGCCTGGACCTGCAGTAGACGTGGTCTAGGTTCAGGCATAAGCAACGTGGCCCACGGTGGGCTGCGGATGGTGTCACCTCCGGAAATCACTAACACTCCAGCCGGAGAGCCGCTGTGGGGCATCCCGGCATCCATCCCACTGCCTGGGAAGCACAGGTGGCCCCGAGGCGGTCCCCAAAAGCTGAATACACCGAGCATGAGGCAGTGCACACGCTGCCTCCGTCCCTCCCTCCTCTCCAAGCCCGCCAGCACTGTAGAAGCTGCAGCGTCCTTACCAAGGTGAGGTCCGCCTTGCCGGCCGAGCGCTGCGCCACAGCTGCTCTCTGGGTGTCCGCAGAGGAGCAGGGGCAGGACTGGTGGACCAACCCGGGGACTGTGCCAGATGCTGAGGCTTCCTGTGGACAGCAGTGGGCCCACAGTGAGCTGTTTCTGCAAGGTTTTCCTGACCAAACCTCAGACAGCTCTGAGGGCAGCCAGACCTGGATGGTGGAGGCAAAGCCCAAGAGGTAAGAGACAGGCCGGGCGCTGAGCACATTCGCACTTAGGACAGCCGCGCCCAGCCCGGCGTGGGGCCCAGTAGCATCACCCGACCCCGAGCTTTCAAAACGCCAGCTCCCAACCACAACCTCCTGTGGCAGGACCCCAGAATCTGAGTTATAACCCCCTGCTCCAGCTTTGACACATGCTGGACCCGGGTGCTAGTGCCAGAGGAGATTGTGACCAAAGTGGACTTTGAAAAAAAAACGTGTGAATGGGGCTTTGGTAAAGAATAGTGAATAAATGTGACAAATCCATATTATAGATTATGGAAAGATGAAGAATGAGAGCATGGTTACAAATGAGCAGAGATGCTTTTGATGTAGTATTAAATAAAAAGGCAAAATTCTGGGCGAAGTATAGTATCCCATTAAAATACGTCTCCCTGCTTACAGCAGCATAGTAAAAGTTACAGAATACCATGCAGGAAAATGTCAACAGTGTCCCCCTGGTCAGGAGGAAACAAAGAAAGGTTAGAAAAGAGATAATGTTTATTTAAATATACATTTTCCCTTTTCCTGTTTATTAAAACTGTCATTTTAACTGATGCCTTTATAACTGAGAAGTAAAGTTTTATGATTCCTGGTGTCCACGGAAACGTGTCCTGTAAGGAGGCTGGGGGCCGCCTCTACTGAAGGAGGGACCTTTAGGGGCCACCAGGTGGCCCCCAGACCCCTGCCCTTCACATCAGCTGCCTTGATTGGTTCCCAGCTGCCTCCCCTCTTCGGGTCTGTGTGACTGACGGGACTGAGGTACTAAAGCAGCACCCCTCGCCTTCTTCCCTCGTCTCCGTTCTCAGAGGGTCTTCTGTCTCCGTGGGTCCTGGGATTGGAGTGGCAACCGGAAAATAGCTCAGGGACCGTCGCCACCCATCAGGCAGTAACGCACTGAGTTCTGATGAAGCCTTTTTAGGCTATCAACCCATCACCCCAAGATGTCCTTTTCAGACACCCCTCAGCCAGGGGCTGCCTGGGGTCCTCTTCAGTCAGCCGTGCAGCCTGCGCTCTTGCTACGGCTTTCCTGAGGGCTGTGGCCCCGGGGGACAAGGACAGGGACGCTGGCCAGGCTTCGTGCCCTGTGCTTGTCGGGCGTGATCAGCAAGCCGAAGCCCCTCAGAGGCACCTATCGGGCCCCAAAAAAGCATCAGCGTCGGGAGCCGGGAATGGGCAGAGGGGACAGAGGCCTTGGAGCGGAAGTAGCATTCTCTGTTCAAAAGACCCAACTGTGCCGATTCAAAAAAACATTTTCAAAAACGCCTGTGGGTAAATCTGAGCTACCCACAGCTCCCCAGGGGCATCTCGAACTTGCTGTCGAGCCATTTCTGTGGATTTCAGTCAAATTCTAATTTTAGTGTTCATTAAACACGGGTAATTCCCCAGCCAGGCCCGCCTCATACCGAGTCCGTCGGCAATATAGGTCAGCTCGGCTGTGGGAGCCTGCCCACATCAAAGGGAAATCTTTCCATTATGAGCATTAACTTCATAAATAATGATGAACTTTAAAAGTTTCCCCGAGCCAGGGGCATGCGTGGGGGGAGCTGGAAGCTCCCCCGTGAGCAGTGCGGTGGGGGGCTCCTCAGGGACAGAGCCAAACGCAGGGTCTGCGGTCCCAGAGAAAGGACCAGGATCTACCTAGGGTCTGTGTGCGTCTGTCCCTCTATGAAGACTGACACTGACTCAGCCAGATGATGAAGCAGGAGGGTAATGCTCAAACTTACACAAGCAGACATCCATCCTGGGCAAACAAACCACTTACCACACAATTTGAGCTCTCCTTATCCCTAGTAAAGATCCAACTCCTTACCACAGTTACATCATTTGGTATCCTCAGATTTGCAAGTAACCAAAAGGAAGAGTCCGAAGTTCTAAGCATATTTAGTACTTAACCCAAAATCTCACAAGTACTGACTGTAATCCCCGAACTCATAGCCTCATGATCACGAGGTAGCTGCTGCGGCACCAAACATGGCTTCCTGACATCCAAGCATCCATGTGATTTGATAATCCTAATCTTACTATGACAGCAGGTTAAAGGTTTTCTCCTTTGTGCCTGTCTTTGTATATGCGGTTCCCAGGGCTTTAACAGTCTCCTCCTTTCTTTTGCACAAGTAACTCCAATTCATCCCTTAGGATCCAGCCCAGGCGTCAGCTCTTGAAAGACCTTCTCAGATGACCCCTGTCCATCCTGGATTTCTCCACCCTGCCCCGTGTTTACTGC
The DNA here is from genome assembly GCA_004027455.1 of Hydrochoerus hydrochaeris. Taxonomy (NCBI): domain Eukaryota; kingdom Metazoa; phylum Chordata; class Mammalia; order Rodentia; family Hydrochaeridae; genus Hydrochoerus; species Hydrochoerus hydrochaeris. Next base: position 396,282 of record PVLA01000874.1, read on the forward strand.
CATCCAAGGATTTCCCAATCCTCGGTTTAACTGCTCCTTTACCTCCTTCCCACTGGAGGCTGGGAGGTAGGTGAGACCGGAACTGGGGCTCGTTTGCCTCTCAGTTCCTCAGGTAAGGCACAGGCTCTGGCTGGCCCGAGTCTTCCCTGCCACCTAGAGAGGAAGCAAGAGAACTGGCACCTGCTACACGCCTGACCTTGAGGACTCCCTCCACCACCTCTGAGGGCTGTAGACCCCATGGGTGGAATCTGCCCTTACCCAGGTGCAGCCTCGGGGGCCAGGCACTGCTGGCCACCAAGCCCAAGTCACTGGCCCCTTCCCGAGGGGGTGAGCTCACCCTAAACCCTAGGGTGTCAGGGAGATGGTGGTCCCAGTGTGCACATACAAGAGAGCTGACCTCGGTCTCCACCTGCAGAGAGCTGGGCACCCCAGCAGGTGGCAGCAGGCCAGGCTGTTGGAGCTGAGCCTTTCCGGTGCCCAGTGTAGAGTCCAGTGGCTCTCAGTGGACGCACCCTCCCACCCACTCACCCACCCCCCTGGGCCTCATGGGGCTGCCAAGGCCAAGACCAAGTCAAAGACAGAGTGGAGTTGGCTCGGCCTGGAGCATCAGAGTGGCCAGAAGACCCCAGGTAGAGACATGGTTTCCAGTCCTGTGGTCAGTGGGCACTGCAGAGTGGCCACGACTTCCCAGGCCTTAGAAGGCTGTGCTGAGACCAATGCACTAGGCCACGCTTGAATCCCAGATGGGCCACTCCCCAGCAGGGCGCCTTGGGAGGTTTATTGCTGCTCCCGTGCCTTGGTTTTCTGTAACGGTAGCACCTGCCATGCAGGGTTGTTATGAAGATTAAATGAGTTAATATCTCTAAGTGCTTAAAAGAGCGCCTGGCATGGAGGATGCGCTACATAAACAAGGTATAAATAATGAAGAGCCGGTTCACCGAGACGCCAGGGAGGGGAGAAACACGCCCAGGCTGTGGGTGTCACCTTCCACCCAAGGCGCTAGGGACAGGGAGAGCCACAAGCCACTCCTAGTGAGCTTGGTTAACTAAACCAGGCCAGGAATGCTCAAAGAAACCCCAAGCATGCCGGAGTTGGCAGTTGAATATTTATTACCTTTTCACAATAACAGAAGAGCCTGCTCTAAAACACACTTCTAAAGGAGCCCATTGGATTTCACAGCAAAGTGTTGGCTTGTATCTGTTTGTTTATTGTTGTTTTGAGACAGGGTCTCATTATTTATCCGAGGCAGGTCTCAAATTCATGGCAACCCTCTTACCTCAGCCTTCCAAGAGCTGAGATTACAGGTGTGCATACACCCTGGCCAGCTGGTCTGTGAGTCTTGTCGTCATGATCAAACAGAGAAAATCCAGACTCGGGCTCCAGGACTCTCACATGGAGGATAGACACACGGCCACACCTGAGACCGGATGTGGGCTCCAGGCCACACCTGGAGCCTCAGCAGTGACATCTCCATGGCAGGATGCTTTGGAAGAGAACCTGGGTTTTGCCCCCACAACAGTAAACCTTTAAGGCTTGAAGGCTCTGCCACACCTGTTATCTGTCCAGGAAACACATCCCTTGTCCTCTGGGCTCTGTACAAGTACTCAAAGGTGCAGCCAGGTCTCCTGCAGCCCACAGTGTCCCAGGGCTGTGCTCCCAGAGACCCTGTCCTTTGTGGACCATGGACAGCTAGTGTCCTTTCGTTGTGCTGATTGAGGACCTATGAGTATGAACAGCAGATCAGATGATCAAAGCACCTGGAGCCAGGTAAGCTGCAGGCGGACACCCCCTGGATCCTCTCAGCTGGTGCCCAGTTGAGTCCACAGGGTGCCCCTGGGGAAGGGGCCAGAAGAGGGGATCACTAAGGCCCAGCTGTCCTTGGGCCCCCACCTTCCTGCTCCAGGGGAGCACCCCACTTTCCTCCCCGGGGAACTCCATCTGCCCAGCTCTGCCTGCAGGACCTCAGCCTCGCTGTCTCCAGGGCTTCTGTACCCGCAGCATTCAGCGCTCATGGAGCAAGAGGCTGTGTACTGCTATATGCCCTTCCTGACACCGTGCCCTGCAGGAGGGAAGAAGAAACAGTCGCTCATCACCTGAAGCACAGGAAGTAATGTGGGGGTGTAAATCCGTAACATTACAAAGCATGTCCGCTTCCTGTGGCCGCTGCCAACACACTGCTGTAAACTCAGGGCTTGGAACCATGGAAGTTCTAATTCTCGATTTTTCTTAGTACACGTTTGCCATGTGTAACGATTACATTCATCTTGGGGGAGGGTACATGCACCTAACACGTCTGAGTTATTTTTCTTCCCTTCCCCCTTCTCCTTCCCCTTCACTCTCTCCATCTCTGGATTCCTTTCCCATTTGCAAAATAGTTGTCTCCCAGTGTCCTATTGTGTATCTTTGATTTTGTTTTTTAAATTATTTATACTGTGGGTTTCTCATCTAAAAGAAACCATGTGACATTCAAGCTTAGGTGACTGATTTGTTTCACTTAGCATTTCGGACTCAAGGTGCCTCCATTTTCCTACAAATGTCTTAAGTGTATCCTTCTTTATGGAAGAATAGTACTCCAATGTGTGAAAATACTACATTTTCTTTATCCATTCATCTGTGGATGGACCCCTAAGCCACTTCCAAGATTTAGCTGACATGAGCTATGCTGCTTTAAAAATAGGTATGCATGGATCACTGTGATGCATCTTCAACTCTTCCAGGAAGATACCTAGAAGGGAAATAGTTAAGTGGAGATGAATGGAATTTCTAGTTTCAGTTTTTTAAGGCATTTCCACTGATCTCCATAGTGGCTGCACTTGGAGTCCAAAATGGGCTTCCTGGAGCTCAAATCCAGGTATGAGCAGAGCTGGTGTCCCCAGAAGCACCAGAGAAATCTGTTTTCTCACCTTTTCTGGTCTCTGCAATTCTGCAGCCTCCTTGGCTCTCCAACCCCATTTGAAAGCCAGTGGTGGCAGCGTGGCTGCATCTCTGAGTCTCTCTCTATTCCCCTGTCCTCCACCACCCTTTTCTAAGGGTCCCATGACTGCACGAGGCCCAGCTGCAAGCCCACCTGCAGCTCCTGAACCACATCTATCACGTGCCACATGCCATGCTGAGATGACCCACACCGGGCTCAGGGCCTCAGGATAGGGACCTCTTCAGGGCCATTGCTCTGCCTGCCACACAAAGAGGGCAGGAGGCTGGGAAAAGCACTGGAGCCATCATCAAAGGGTCTGGCTCCACTTCTGACTGGTGTTTCCTCCTGTGTGGAGCTGCATAAACCACCCCACCACTGCCAGAACAATCCTCATCACTCACCAAACCTTATGAGGTTACTTTGGTAAGAATTTACATGTAACAGGAAAGCACTGTGTATTGTGTGACAAGACACAATACAAGGGTCATGATGTAGGAGGTCTTGCTTCAGCTGGTTCTGTTTTGCTTTAGAGATGTGATGGCTAAAAAGCCTCAAAGGGGCTCAAAGTAAGACAAGAAACACAATACACACACCTTACACTCACTGTTTACATAATAAAGTTAAGGGATGAGGCCAAAGCAGCATTTAAAGGTCAATTCACAGCTGAGTTTTTTTCCCAAGCTGTATACGTGAGCTAGCAGGTCCCATGATATTTGATTAGAACGCATTTGTGTGGTGAAATCCCTCCAGGCTATCCTATGAGCAGACCTCATCTACAGAGGGAACCATAGCTCTTGGAGATGCTGAGCAGGAGCTGCTGAAAAGCTGCAAAGGTAGATGGAGCAGCACAGGCCACCATGCGGCAGCTCCACACCCCAGGACTGGTCCACCCTGGCAGGCACAGTATCCTCCAGGCGGCATCCAGCTTTGTTGATTTTCTTTTGATCTAACAGAGCCAGAAGTCCAGCCTCCTCACACATCCCGTGCACAGAGCCTGATGACATGGCCAGCAGTGGCCTCAGTTTGGAGGCAGGACACCATACCGGTCCTGGACCTCAGCAAGCAACAGGTGCCTACAAAATTAACCCCCTGCATAGAACTCCTAACCTGTGACTCACAGCGCAGGGACAAATAGCCCAGGTGCCTCACACCTTTGGGGAGGAAAACGTGGGGCACATGCTCTGTATCATTTCCCAGCACCTCGTTTGGGATTTCACTGCTCCTTCTGATAGCTGGCTTCACATTTTCCCTCATACAGGATCCACCTCAAGGGTGAGGACCCACAGAAGTCACACTCAGCCCACAACCTGGAGAGTTACAATGGTCCTCGACATAGGAAAGGAAAAATAACATTCCCTAACTGAACCAAAACTAAAGCAGCATTAAACACAGTGAAGACTAAAGTCAATATTTTAAAAAATGTGGAGACATTGGTGAGCTCTTCCCAGGGCACCAGGTAAAAGGGCATATATGTGTTGAGAACAATGTTGATAGGTAGGAAAAACACAATGGCAGAGACCCAGCTCCAGCTTGAGTTTCTGTTGGCAGAAACTCGGACAAATGAAACAAAAGTCAAATGCAAAGCCATAATGCACCCGGCACCTTATCCTGCATTGGAGGAGGCAGGAGCGTTAGCACATGGAAGCCATGCCTCGGTGGAACATGATTTATTGCTGTTTTGCTTTGTTTTTTAATTCAAGGATAGAAGACAACTAAGAGTATCAAGGCAAAATACTCTGGTTCCCTACATGGGAAGAAAAATCATGCTGGCTTTCCAAGGATACATACCAGAATTAAATTAAATCACATCCATGTTCATGGTGTTTTGAACAGGGCAAAAGATAAGTACACCGAAGATATTATTATACCCAGCCAAACAGACAAGGACCTCTTGAGATGATTAAATTATAGACAAGTAGTGATGTACATTTTAATGTTCATTTATGATTTTAGGGGAGAATATGTCTAACATATAAAGACAATGTAAAACTATAGCTCTCATATTTAGATGACTAAAATCTTGAGAGATGGTGAAATTTCAGTTTTTGATATTAAAATGCTTTAAATATAGGATATACCAAGTAAATCATGACATCCTATAATAAAAACAAAGGTAAAAGAAAAGAATCAGATGTCTTCAACACAGGAATATAAGATTAGCCAATTTGAGGTAAAAGCCCTTTCCTACTAGAAGTAAATGGATTTAAGGCAAGCTTGAATTTTGGTAGCTTATTTATTTGAAACTCTGATGTAAGAGTCTACTTCATTTGTTCATTGTATCATATTAAACTGGAGACAACAGTAACTTTTTATAATGGAAATTTTTATTTACTCATTTTGTTTTAGGGAGCTGAATTTTAGTTTATTATCAAACACATCACCACCATAAATGTACTACAATCATTCTAATTATCTCAACCAGTATAGGAACAGCTCCTACTCCCATGTGGTTATAAAACAAATGAAACCAATCCAGAGAAAATATATCTTTTCCACCTTGTATGAATTATGGGGTAAGTAAAAATAAATGGTGACTATAAAAGAAACATTAAAAAATAACACTGCATCATGACTTTTTCCTATCAATGTACAGAATCCCAGAACAAGGGAGAAATTAAACACAGTGTATGAACCGACTGGTGATGAATATTAAAAACTTCCATATGGTTATAAAGTACAGATACGGTGATATAAAAATAACTACTAAAAGACACATATAAAATCACAATAATATGTAGAGTAAAAAAAAAAATCAGATTCGGTATATGCATCTGTGGCTACAGAAACAAACAGCCCAACATTTAGCAGTTTAAAGTAAATGCTGTATCCCGTTCCTGGCGACTCTGGGATGGCTGGATGGCTCTGCTGACCCGGCTGTCTGCGCTGAGCTTAGCCTGACTTGCTCACCCAGCCGCGGTCAGCTGGCGTGTCCTCCAAGCCTGGCCATCAAGGACCCTCACTTAGCAGTCTGGCAGTTGGTTTGTCATCGGATAAAGCAACTGGAAACACAGCCAACGCCCTTTCATCACCCAGTAGGCTGAGCTAGGCTTGGCACGCAAGGACAGAGGGCAGAACCATGCAGGGCACAGCATCCCCTCTCCAGCCTGCTGGCAAACCATGTCAAGGAGCCAGCACAGACCTGGGAGCCCACAGGCCAGGGGAGGACCTGCAGGGCCATGTGGCAAAGGACAGAGGCAGGAGGACATGTGAGGATCTGGGGACTTTCAGATATGGTTGCAATCAATCAACAATTGTTAGGCAGAAAACAGGAGGCAGTAAGCTGGTAAAATCTTTTTGATATTAATATAAAAGTGTTATTGGCATGAAGTTATATTAGCTGCACAGTGTCTCCAAATAGCCAGGCATGTTGCAAAGTTACATAGTCTCATATTTGTAAAGTAAAAATACAATTCAAGTAAAGAATAATAAGATCAATACACTAAAAATTTGGCAGGTGATATGCTGAGGTGGCTCATAAGAGAAGAAATATGACTGCTTAACCTGAAAAACGTCCAACCTGAGTAGTGACCAAATAATGGCCATTTAAAAATGTGTTATCTGCATCATGTTATGACTCTCTCTTTCTCTCTCTCTCTCTCTCTCTCAATCTATACACATATACACGTATATAAATGTGTATATTCACACATGCACATATATTCACGTACCTCATATTTTATAAAACATATAAATTTATGAATGTATTTTAAATGCATTGAAAGGCTCCAGTTTTGCTTTTCAAGTTTGCAGATTCTCTTAAAATGATAATATCTGCTACTTCTAAAGGTATTCTCACATACCCACCAATAAGAATGTAAATTAGAATAAGTTTCCTGGAGGCCAATTTGTCAACCTATATCAAAAGCTTTAGAAATTGGTTTGCTCTCTGGCAAAGCAGACTAGGAAATAAATAAGACATCCATAATGATTTAGCTATCAGTTTGTTCTTCAGAGGAAGAGTAAAATATTGCAAAGAAACAAGTAACCAACCAAGGGAAGTGAATTAAATAAATTACAGTATATCCATTCAACAGAGTACTTTCTGATCATTAAATTGTCTTGAAGAAGTGACTAAGAGAAATTCATGTTACAATAACTGAAAAATGATATGATATGCCAGGTGATCTTTTTGGGCAAATGTATGTATATATATACCAGTTAAGAAAAGTACAAATACTAAGATATAATTGCAGCTGTGATTTTCTTTTTTTTTCTTTTTATTCTCATACTTTGCTAAAGTGGTTTTATGTTGCTATTGTAAGCAAAGGGTGCACCTGCCTGGCAAGCCCAAGGTCCTGAGTTTGATTCCCAGTACCAAAAAAAAAAAAAAAAAGAAGAAGAATATCCAAAAAAGGGATTGGGGACATAGCTCAGCAGCATAAGCAAAGGGTTACATATTAGTCAAAACAACTGATTGATGAAATACTCATATTTCCAACAAATATTATAAATGTAGGTTCAATATTTTCCATGAATTAAAAACTTCATAAGAAATATTTGGCAAATAACAGGAATACATAAAATCAAGATCATTTTTAACAGTAAGTAAATACATGCAAAGATTAATGCTAATTAATGTGTTATTTTAAAACTTCCTACAATTTTCTAGTGAAATTATAAATATGTTCAACCTGTCCAGAAAGCGATTTCATATGAATTGGGAACCTCTAAGTGTCAAGCAGAAAGGAGTAAAAATATTATCAGAAAGCATAAGAGGATATACTATTGATCTCAGAATGGACAATCTCCCCAAACATGTTCAAAACCTTCTGCCAGGATGGAAATATTGACACACATGAAGATTAAAGTCATGGAGTGACACAGCTAAGGTGAGGCACTCAGTACACCGAGAGTCAGGAAAAGCCTTCCAGCTGCAGCTGAGCAGGGAGAGCAGCAAGTCCCTTGACCAAAAGCCACTCAAGAGCTGGGAAAAAGTGACAGAGACAACCATTTAAGGCTGTGAACATCACCAAAGGCACACAGCAATCTAGAAGCTGTTTATACTCATAAAACTGTTGGACTTTACATAAGAAAAAATAATGGGACTGCAAAATTCTAGCCCGTGACTACACACATCATTTGTCATCACCACCACCACCACTACCACCATTATCATCACCAACACCATCACCACCAAGACCATCACCACCATAATTACCACCACCACAACTACCACCATCTTCACCATCTCCAATACCACCAAAAGCATAACCACCAAGACTATAATCACTGAGACAATCACCACCACCACCATCACCAGCATCACCAACAAAACCATAACCACCCCTAAGACCATCACCACCAAACTACCACCGCCTTCACCACCACCACCACCACCACCACCAAAGCCATCATCATCCCTTTCACCACCATTATCCTCACCACTCTCACCAGTTTATTGCTTGCTCCTCTGTTAGCTAGGCTGGCAGTCTGTCCAGAGTGGGAGCAGATAGATGAGGACTGACAGCTTCCCTGCCAATAGCGTTATCTACATATGTGACAGTCTTAAATCTGGGGGCCAGAAGCTCTTCTCCTCTGAGGTTATGGCTATGCCCATGCCAGTCAGAGGCAGTCTATTTCATGGCTGGGTCTGTGCACATGCACAGGGAGACTGGAGAGGACCCACAGTTAGTTCATCCTTACAATGGATTGCTATGCAACAATAAAAGTGCCAGGGTCCTGGGGCATGCCACACATGGGTGAACCTAAAACCATTGCACAAAGTCAAAGAAGCCAGCTAGAAAAAGGATAAAATTGAACCATGGTGATGGTTCAACAACTCTACAAACTTACCCTGCAAAAATCCCTGAATTGTACCCTTACAGTGGTTCATTTACATATGTGAATTATGCCTCCATACAATTGCTTTAAAAAGAGATGGAGATAAGATGTGCACATACACGACAAAAGGGATTAACATGCAGACGATGCAGCCGCACAGGTCAAAAACCCCAACAAGGCATAGATTAAGCACGTAAAGGGCAGTTCACAAGAAAGGAATCCAGATGGCCAGCCACTTGGGGAAACATAACCAATCCACTGAGAAACGAGGGCAATGCAAGTCCGTGAGATACCATGACTTCTTTGGGTTTTCTGAGCAACCCGTAAGACACTGCGATTGGTCCCATTTCACAGTTGGAAGAGGTTTGGAGAATTCTGGTAACTTGCCCAAGCCTACTGCCTCCATCACTGAGGGAAAGTGTTCCGTCACTAGTTTTACAGTCCTGCTCCCTTGATCTCATTATTATTATTATTATTATTATTATTAACCCAACATAGCAAGAAACAATTGAGATGTTACAGACTGTGTTGGCCTGGGCTGGCTCACTGGTTCAGTAATGGGTTCTGCTGGGCATTTGTATTGTTCCTATTAACACCTAATGGCCCATCAGGGCCTCTAATGGATTTTTTGTTTTTCTCTTCATGGGTATATATTGAGATTTCATTAATGCCAATATATCACCAGAACCCTAAGTTGAGCTACTGTCACTGTGCCCTGCTGAAGAAGCTAAAGTCTGTGAGTGTCTTGTAAGATACAGTTCTTGAAGATCTCACCCAAACCCCTCCTTCAGCTCTATCTACTCAGGACCACCAGGAATCAAAAGCTCCTGGGTATTTCCAGGGTCATATAACTCATTCATCTTGCACCTCAAAGCAGGACATTACTTCTCTGTTGGACCTTAATCACCTCTTCTGTAAAATGGTCCCATCAAATCTTGCTTAAGTTAGAATCTGAGAAGCTTTATCTGAAGCTTAACCTTGACCCTAACTCCATCCTTGCAAGGGCAGCCCCAAACTAGAAGAAATCTAGTTTGGGGATCTAACAGTTGTAGTAAACTCTATTAATCTGGACATCAATAAACAGAACTAATCCAAAGCAAAAACACACTGTAATTGAAATGAAAGGCAAAGACCACCTTGCTTTCATGACAGCCACTAATCCCAGGCTTTCTTCCCAGATGTCAGTGCCTCCAGCAGACTAAGAGCAGGGGAGGGTGGCGAAAGGTAGAGTACCAAAGACTTGGGGCACACAAGCAACCTACACCTTCCCACGTCCTGGCACAGCAGGAAGTGGGAATGAAGCCCAAACTGTGACATGATCCTGAATCAAGATCACCTGGATTCCACTTTGCTGTGGAAAGGAGGGTTCAAAAGCTTCACCCCAAGTGGTTCTGATGCATCCCAGAATGCACTGCACCCTTAGTGCAGAGGGTCTCACACAGCTGGAAAGCAACTGCACCTGTCCCAGGATCCTGGAAATAGGACAGTACTTGGGAATTTGTGTGTTTGCCAGGGCCTCCAGGTGATGTTTATCTGACCCAAATTTGAAGACTCACAGTTAGGAGGTGTCTGGCGGATGGGCAAGTCCACCCTTCTGGGGAAGGAGCCCTCGAGTTAGTAATGGCATGAGTATCACCGGTGTGGGGACCGGCGTACAGCAGGTGTTACATAAATGCTACCTGCATCTTATTTCCACAGTGCAAAGGGCAGGACAAGGGGATTCTGGGTTCTTTCAGACTTGAGGAAATGTCTTCAGTACTAGGTTTGGCAAACAATGACCAGTTCCCATACCTTACCATAGCCCCATGGAAGAACCAATTGTGGATAATGATAATTAAACAATCTGCACCATGAAAATGGCTGCATTGCATGGAGGATGAAATGCAAAATGTTCGGTTCCATGACCATGGCAAGAAAGTGTAATGAAATCCTCCAAGGCAAAGATGGGCATGGCTCAAAAATAGTTTGGGAGAGCAGAGAGCAGAGATTTCTACCACCCTACAGACGTTCGCAACATAATACATACTAACTCTTTAAAGATAAAATGAGATGAAGCAACAACAACAAAAAAAAAATCACCCATCCATCCATTCTTTCATCCATTCATTCACTGAATGGTAGTCAGGGGACTGGATTCAGGCTTATGTTACCTCATTCTACCATTACTAGCTACATATTTCTGTCATCTAATCTCTTTGTCTCAGTTTTTTTTCTCATAAAGTAGGCAAAATAATAACATGTAACTCCTGAGGAATTGGAAGTATTTAATGAGTTATGTATTAGAATCCTTTAAGCACACAAGAAGTGCCATGGAAGCGATGATTATCACCTATTAAGTTTTCATGGCAAACAGCTCCATACTGTGCGCTGGAGATGTAGAGATGTAGAGAGAGTCCATTCCTGCCCTCTAGAAGCTTTCAAGCAAGTCAAGGAAATGGGCAGGTGAGTCTTGACTTTGATCCATGTCCAATGACAGTCAATAATGACAAAGGGAATTCAGAAGCTGGCATTGGAATCCAGTGGTTCCAGGGGGTCATTTGGTGTGGGGTGCAGGGAATCAAAGAAGTTCTCCTGAACTGGCAACCAGTTCAGTGAGTAAGAAAGTGAGTAAGAGAAGCACAGGAAGGAACACGTGGGTGGACAAGGTCTGGGAAGTAGGTAGTGTGGAGCATTTGGATCACCAGTCTACATCGGAGGAACGCTCATCTCCAGTCTCAGCCAGCGATCTCACCCTGCTGTAGATTCTTTGCACTTTCTGCATTTTCCCTTTGAACATGCTGTCCCAGTTTGCAGCGAGATTACATCTGTGGGCAATGGCTTCTTTGTCATCTCATCCACTAAATTTAAACTCGATGAAGATAGGGAATTTATCTGTTTCTTAATACAACACTAGGCATATGGTGGGAGCTCAATAAATGTCTTGCATAATGAATTAATTGGGTCACTGCATGCTATGATCTCAATGAATGGTTCTTCCAAAAGTTCATGTGTTGAAAACTTAATCCCCAAATCCATATGGTAAGGGTACTTGGAGGGGGAGATGTGGAGAGGCAATTAACACTCGATGAGATCATGAGCATTAGTAGCTTTATAAGGAGAGAGACTCAAGCTAGCACACTTGCCCTGTCTTACCATATGATGCCCTCTTACATGTCATGATAGGAGAAGAAGGCCCTCCCAGATGCCAGGCAGATTTGCCACCATACTCTTTGACTTCTCAGCCTCTTGAACTATGAGCCAAATACAGTTCTATTTTTGTAAGTTACCCAGCCTCATCTTGTTACAACAGCTAATGGACCAAGATGTTAAATGCGAACAGTTTAAGAATGTCTACCTTTGTTTAATTAGAATCACAGCCTTCTCCTTCCGAGTCATTCTTAAACTCAGACTTCAGATTGTGTGCCAAGTATTTTTTTCCCAATAAATAAATAAATACACTGTCTGCACAAGCCCCGCATGCCTGGTCATAAGTAGGACTACTGCAAGATGCCAACTTCCACGATGATGCCAGGGTAGGGTCCAGAAGTAAGTTTGATTGGCAGGTCACCAGTCATATATGAAGCAAGCCAGGAAAGAAGAGCACAGAGCCCCTCTGTCAACAAATATCATTCTTCAGATCATGAACAATGCAAGATATCATATGAAAACCTCAGGGAAAAAATGAAAACCATATATTGATGTAGGGCCTCAAAACACAATGAGATCCATATTTCCTCTGGGCTGGGAATAATCCCAAGAGTGTGTTAAATAATGCCATCATCTATGCAGCCTTGAAAGATAATTTGGGAATCACAATGTGGAATTTTACAGGAACTTCAAACCAGGAGGTGGGAGCCCAGATGTTAGCGTGGCTTGCTGTGGATAGGAGGTGCAGACAAAAATGCCATGAAATCAAAGTGGGGTGTCATGGTACTCTCTGAGCGCTCTCTCTCTGTCAAAAAAAAAAAAAACTCAAGCACCTGCTCCTGTTCATCTGTTCAGCAAGAAATTTAATGAGCACCTTCTATCTGCCAGGCACTGTTCTAAATCCTGTGGGTGTGGCAGTGAGCTAAGCTCACAGAAATCCCTGCCTTTATAAAGCTCGAATTCTTACAGTGGAGATACACAACCATCAAGTGACTATATGATATATATATGTCAGATATTGAAATGTTCTATAATGATAAAATAAAGCAGAAAGGGAATGCAATTCCTCTCTGCGCTTTTTCAAATGGGTGGCCATTTGAATGGAGTAGATGTAGCCACCTGCCCAAGAAAGACAGCATTTGATTAAAGAACAGAGGAGGAAAGAGACTAAGCCACATGGGTTTCTGAGGGAGGAATCCTCCAGGACGCAGGTGATGCTGAGTGGTAACCAGGACCAGAAGAGTAGGGTGTGGTGGGGTGGGGAGGTGGAGCCTGCAGAGAAAGGGGCCTCGTGGTGCTAAGGTGAGGCTGGTGAGTGCCCTGCTCTGAGGGCAAAAAGTAAAAAAGGCTTCAGAGAGCATTCAGAACAAAGCCAAAGGAAAGCTTTCATCTCACATAATCGGAAAAATGGTTCTAAGATGCTCCATGAATAAGCAGGTACACCTACATAATGTAATGTATGTATAATAAAGTAATAACATTATAAATTTAATTCCACCACACCAGCAAGAGTTAGACCCCCACACTGGGAAATGAAAATCACAGTGTTAATTGTTCTTCACTTCTGCCTAATATCAAGGGCAAGTCCAGTTGAAAATATCCTTCTTTCTCCAGAAATGAGAGAAATTGGTGTTTCCAGATAGTAAATGGGATCCCTGTTATTTTTAGGGCTTGGAAAGCTGAAGCCACTGAACTCAAAAGTTCCCCCTTGATCAAAGAGTCCTAAAAGGATTCCCCAGCCCAGAAGGCTGTGTCTCTAATAGGATTACACCTGAATTAAAAGATAGAACCATTTCTAACTTAGGCCACTCTCTGGCTTTGAAGTTTGCCTCAACAAACGATCCGTTTTTATATAAACCAGAGCTGGTGAATGACAAGGAGACCTGCAAGTATTCCCAGATGGAGAGCTTTGTACAAGATAATCAGGGGAGAAGGAACATCTGAACCAACATTCTGTATCTGCCTTTGAGCAAATGATCACATAAAAGCACGAATGTTTCTCTCTCCTGAAGCATTTGACAGACACGGGTCGGGTTTTCTCAGAAGTAGTTTCCAACAACCTGGAGCCACACACACATGAGCACGTACAGGCATGCATGCATGCGTGTACACACCCAGTACATGGGTCTGATCCCAGGAATCAGGGATCTACAAGGTCAGGTGGATAGAGATTAATAAACCCTGGCTTCCTTTCCCACTCCAATTACTCACAGAGAACCAGAGAAAAAAGGAAAAGCAGGAGGACAGGGGGGTGGCATGGTAGGCAGAGGGGGAAGGACGGAGGAGAAAGAGCCATCTGATTTTCTTCATCTGCACGACAGAAATAACAATGACAACTTCCTCAGCACATAGGAAGCAGCGAATACATTTCCCCTCCTTGCTCTCTGGCAAGCTATGGCTGGTTCATCATTCTGGATTTGCTCATGAATCGGCCTCAGCAAATTCCTTCAGCTTCCCCAGATGCCTGCTGGACTCCGGCAAAGAACCCTGTACTCTTTCTCCACCCGCCTCACCCACTGGAAAATCTCCCTTTGCTGAGTTCCAATTATCACAGACTTAGCAACTTAACGAAAGTATTCTTTCATGGATTAGGTGGCAGATGTCTGACCTGAGTCTTACAGAATAAATCAAGTTATAGGTAGAGCCAAATCCTTCTGGAAGTTCCAGGGAAGAATATTTTCCCTGCCTCTTCCCACATTTGGTGGCCACCTGTATTCCTTGGCTTGTGGCTGCAGCACCACAACTGCTGTCTCCATCAACCCTTGGCCTGCTCCCTCATCTCCCTTTGCCCCCATCTATAAAGGGATTTGTGGCTACTTCTAGAGCCCAACTCCCTAATCCAGAATAATCTCCCCACATGCAGCTCACTAGTTTGATCACATCTGGAAAACCCTTTTCACTATAGGCAGTAACTTTCACAAATTCTGGACATAAGCATATAGATAGATGTCTTTGAGAACCATTGTTCAGCCTACTACCTTCACGTTTCGTGTTTGTTAGGAATATTTTCACATATAAGTGACTGGTTCATTTTTTTCACATGGGAATAAACGTAGAGATAGATAACATTGGTTTTGGATAACGATGTCAACAGGAGCACCTTTGAACTTCTCTTATCCTTTCTCTTCTGGTTGCAGGATGGTGTCTTTCACCATACTGTCTGCCAGCATGTCTACCTGAACACAGAAAGAATGGCACAGGGGTGACATCAACCACAGCACATATATGTTGGCAAAGCCATATGGAAACCATCCCAAGCAATGTGCTTTCTATCTCCTTGACCAGGACTGGCTCTTTGGTTTATGGTCACTCTGTATCTTTTTCTCCTCACTGGCTCCCATAGTGCGACACCAAGTTCAACTGTCACTCAAGAGAGAGGAATTTAAATTCCACCTCCTGAATACAAGAGTATCCCAATACTTGTGGCCATATTTTGAGCCACCACATACCCAGGTTATTTTTATCCATCACTAGCAGATTTCTTATATTAACCAGGGCCAGGCATCTACCTTGCTGAGGCAGAGACGATAGAATTAGTCAAGCCCCTGCTCTAGCACTGGGCATTGACTAACAGCAGTAGCGTCTATTATTTCATTCAGTCCCACCGTAAGGACTAGCATGGCACTGCAACAGACTAATTATTCTTCCGAAATCTCATCACCGAGGCACCCGGAACCAAGGGTGGAGCCTAACTTGACACTGCATTTGGCCAGCTGAGATGTGAGCAGGCCTGACAAAAAGCTCATCCCACACTTGCATGACTGGATCCTTGCTCTGGCCCCTCTGCCGTCATAATGAGCAGAGTTCGCTTGCTGGCACCTGGAACAGGGCCACCCCAGGTGACCCCCACCCAGCCTGGAGTCACAAGACCTGGCCAGACCAGCAGAGCCACCAGCTAAGCACAGAAAAGACCACCGGACACACAGACATGGGAGGGGGAAATGCTGTTTTAAGCCACTGAATTTGGGAGAGCTTTTATGCAGCCATGATTAAACGTGACAAGCATCATGTCCATTTCACAGATGTGGAAACAAAGGCTTGAGGTCGACAGTTTGCTGGCGGTCACACAGCTGCACAGCAGCAGGGCAGGATGAATACCCGACTGCGGCCTGCACCTCACACTGCTGTCTTCATCTTCAGGGAACCCTGCTCACGGTGAAATCCGTCCCTATCGGTTAAATCACCCTCCCTACAGCTTCAGCTTTACCCTTTCTCTTAGAGAACAATGTCCTGGTGACAGAGCAACACAAATCACAAAAAAAGTCAATAAGGATCTTCTGGACCAACGCAAAAAAAAAAAAAAAATACAGAGTCACAGGGCTCAAGTCCCTTCCGACAAAGCCCCATCGGTCTGACAGCAAACACAGAAAGGATTTAAATTTTAATTCAACTGTAAGGGTTTCTTTGGCTCGGGGACAACTCATCTCTCTTTAATTTATCAGAAGACCCAGTAATAAAATAAGACAAAAATCTTCCAAAGTGTAAAATGCATCTACTCCCAGAAGGTTTCCAAATTGTATATTAGTTTGCATTGAATTTATTCTCCTGATGAGATTGCCTTTGAGCTACGCCCGAGCTAAAAAGACGCAATGCCAGCATGGCCAAGCAGCCAGTGGAGGAAAGCCATCCGTGCAGGAGGAAGACCCAGCCACCCTGCTGCCTATGTCTCTGGAGCTCAGTGACAAAGCACAGTGGGCCTTAGGAAGTAGCCCCCGTGGGTGGCACTTCTGAGGTGGCTGCACCCCAGGTACCAGCTGTGCTCCACACTCATGGGGACCAGGGTGACCTCAGTCCTCCTATCAACCATGCTGGGATTTATGGTCCCACTTTTTGCAAGTGGAAAATCGAGTTTTGAAGAGCTTTACTGAAAGTCAGGCAGCAGTTACTCTATTAGTAATTAGAATAATTAATATTTGAGAAAAATGTTAAACCCTGTATCTGATGCAGTTTTTTTATGAAGATGTATAATTTGTTAGTAGAAAAAAAAGGACTCATCATTTCTCAGCCAAAGAATTGGTAAAGTTTTGGGATGGAAAAATAGAAAATTCTTTTAACATAAAAAGACTTGTGCTGCAAGTTTTAGAAGAAAAATCTATTGAAAGCAGATGAAATAATGAGATGTGTTTTTGTTTATGACAGACAGAGCCCAGGGCTTGGGTGCTGGGCAGGAGGAAGGGGGTTCAGGGACTGGGATCAGACACACCAAAGGAACATTGTGTTTGTTGTACATTCTCCCACAACCATAACAGACTGTCTGCTGGCCCCAGCACATCATCAAAATTCTACTTAGCTCAAGACTTCAAGAGATGATCATCAATGAGCAGACACTGGCAAGGCACTCAGGACTTATATTTTCTGATTCCAACTCTTTCTTGTCCAGTGAGTCAATCATTATGACTCATGTGCCACACCCCCAGCTCTCTTGACAACCAAGGCTGTGGGAAATTTGAGAAAGGAAGTTCACGCCTCTTGGTTTCAAAATCTTCCAGGAGAAATAAAATATGGATACATGAAACAATGAGGGAAGTTATTTTAAAGCTGATTGGGTACTCCTGACAAAATACAGAATTATTTCAAATTAAAACATAGGAGTTGCAGGATACATACTGTTTTTGCTCAGCCACTAATAGATTGCTATTGATGGTTATGACGCTGTCACAACTTTTAGAATTACCCTCACACCATGATTACCAAGATCATTGTGACTGTCCTGTTGGTGCTTTGTTGTTTATATTCTGTCATGGGGGTGATTATTTTTAAATATCTGATTTTGTTTAATTACTTAAAAAAAAAACTCCTGTCTCATTCCCAGCTGCTTCCTTTGTAAGTTAGATCAAAACTTGACATAGGTTCTTGATTTCAGGTTTTAGGTTTTGCACTTTGCATCCCATTTCCTTCAAGAAAGAGCTGTGTGGACTGGAATCTGGAAACATCAGCGGCTGGAATTCCAGCTGTGCTGCAGTACTTTCAGGTGAGGTTTATGTGTAGTAACGTAGAACAAGAAAAACCCTTCATGTCAGGAGACTGGGGAAATGATGGGCATTGTCATGGGTGCCTCTGGCACCCGATTCTCAGAGAAAGGGCCAAGCAGGAGTCCCCCGACATTTAGAGGAGAAAAAAGATGACCAGGAAAAGGCTTCGCTGAATCTGAAATGAGGCACAGGTTTGAGAAAAATCAAAATTAAATGGAAAGTGAAATTTTCAGCCACGTCATGAATCTCAAACTTTTTCTGGCCAAGAGTCATTCTGAGGGTCATGACAGAGCCTTGTATGTCACTGACGTCACCTCAAGAACATTATTTTCCCATGTCTGTTACTGCCCGGGCCTCCGCTGGCTCGGCCCACTAGGTCTGTCTTCTCTGATACTGTCCAACTGGTATTTGGATTTGATTTATGACATAATTCATAAAATATTGTAAGCCATTTATTTTCCAATGCTTACAACCTAATCTTTGAAATTTTTTGGAGATGTTATTATTTTCTAAATCTAAAAGGGTTACTTTTTTCCAGTAGTATTCTGTCTTAATTTGGCTGCCAAAGGCAAGTTATGGAAAAAGCTTTAGAAAACTCTGGTAGGTTGTCTTTTGATGACCATGAGTAAAACAGAACAGATTTCAGTGATACGTAAAACAAAATTTATTTGCTTGTCATAATATCGAGACACGCTCATTGCAATGAATTCAGATCCCTTTTTTGGAAGCAGAAGAAGAAATTTCCAAGTCATCTTAGATCTCTCTAAAATCTTCAGTGTTGATAGGTTAGGCTGTGTCAGTAGGGACTTGTTCATTTGCACACACGTGTACCTACATGCACACTTGCTTCTCATAAATGGAATCTTGTGTATTTGGCTGCCAGTTTTTTCTCACTCAATAAGAAGCCATAGGCAGTTTCCATGTCAATAAGCATAAATTTTAATAATTATCAAATGCTGCATAGGATTCCACATTCTTGACCAAAATGAATTCTGCTAACTCCAAGCTGCTGAGCAGCAGGGCAAGTCCAACCCTTCCGTACTAGAAACCAGTCTGCGTCCCTGCTCTTCGTTAGGGTAATCTAGCTAATCTTTGCAAAAGACACTAACAGCCCTGCTCTTTGATTACTCTAGAATTCTTCTATGGCTCTCTCTCTCTCTCTCTCTCTCTCTCTCTCTCTCTCTCTCTCTTTCCTGAGCCTGCAAGCCCGGGTCCAGTGTAGGACTGTGGGGGAGGCACTGATTCCATGCCAGTCCAAGTCCAGGCTGAGGATGGGGCCTGGAGCCCAGAGGAGGAAGGCAGGGGGCCTGGAGGTCATCCTCCAGCGTTCACACAACACACTCCCCAGGGCTCCAGAAATAGCTGGGAGACCCAGGGCGGAAGGAGGGAATGAGTAGGGGCAGCTCAGAGAGAGATTAGCAGTTTCTATTAATGCCACTCACTTCCGGCTTGCTAGGGGGAACTGTGCATTAAAAACAGAGCCAGGGAACAAACACGTTCTGGGTGCACTACTATCAAAGCCAGTTTACTTTAAGTTCTCCCCAGAAACAAACCTGAGGCAGAGTGAGTCTCAGAGCCATCAGGCCCAGAGACCACCCAGAGACAGCTCCCTGACCCTCAGAGGTGCCCAGGACTGCGGTTCAGAAGCCACCAGCCCCAAGAGTGGTTTCCGCCCGAGAGCAGCTTTATCCATTATCCGATGCTGCCTCCTTCTGCTGGCCACTGGAAGGTGAGCCTTCCCTTCCTTCCCCAAGAGCACACTGCTGACGTTTGGTGAGAGTCGCCAGGGATTTCAGAGTGTGGCTGCAGGAGTAGGAGCCTTAGGGACCCAGCAGCCCATGACCACTCCCTGTTAGACTAGGACAACTTCCGGTCACCTTGCTGGCTTTTGCATTCATGACGAATGAGCAACATGGTTGTGCTTGTTCTGCACTGCCATCGTACACAACTCCTAATTGCCACCATGTCTCTGAAATCCGCTGTTTCTACAATTAATGACTGATTTCACAGGGCATTAGCCATCCCCGGGAACAGTTCATTAGCTCTGGCATGGAGGAATATGCTTCCAGGCTCCGGCTGACAGTCCTTATGTTCCTTCAGAAGATCTGCACCCAGTGAGCGGGGACTTGTGCCAGGAGGAGACCCAGGAAGGCAGCCTTTCTGCACCTGAGGTCACAATGCAAGGCAAGAATCTCAGGAAGCTACTTTTAGTGACTCAGCACCAGGCTCAAGTACAGAACTACACAGCCAAGAAGCCGAGGATGGGGCTGGGGCAGAGCTGGAGACTTATGCTGGTCCCCACGGGAAGGCACTGCCATGCATTGCAGAAGGTCTGAGGCTGACCCACGCCATGCTCTTGTGCTAAGGGCAGGTGGCAGAGGGCTGTCCATGGAGGACAGAGCAGGGGAATGGACCGTGGCTGAAGGAGAAACTGACATCCGATCATGGAGGGTCCAAGCTATTGTCTCTGCCTCATGTTAGTCCTGATGTTTCACTAAAGCAGGTACAGGCCTCCCTCCGCCGGCAGGGCATCCCCAGGGCCTCATCTGATGCCCGCCGAGTGATAGGCACTCAATAAACATTTGTGACATGAGAGAAACATACCAGAGATAGAATGGGATTCAAGGCAGAAGATATTTGACATCAGAATAAAGACCCAAACCTGCAGGGAAGTGCAGGCCAAACTCCATGGATGCACAGGGCCAGCAGGAGACTGGGAGCAGGGACCACTCACAGAGACCCACTCCGGGGCCTCAGCTTTCTGACGGCCCTGCCTTGACCCACACCAGCGGGAGAGCACACAGGTCCAGGGAATGCCCGCAGCGGTGCGTGCTCAGGACAGCAGAAACGGGCAGGTAAATCTTTCTTCCCCCAGTATTAGTGCTCCTAAGATGGCCAATCGGTCCCCCACTGTGCCCCTACTTCTCCTTGAGCCCCACCGCAAGCCCTTGTCTTCCCCCTGTTCACGGCCATACTCAGTTCCTCTCCAGTCTTCCTAGCTGTCACCTAGGGGCCTCTGCACAGCTAGTCTCTGACGCTAACATGTTCCACTCCCTTTTGGGTCAACTGAACGCGCTTCCTCCCTCAGACCCAACTCCAACGCACTACCCCAGAGCAAACTGTCCCCCAGGGACGGGCTGCTAGCACAAGCTGCCCCTTCACTGCACCCCTGCAAGCTGTCAATGTTCTGTCTCCATTGGTTCATGTTGTCAGCTCCAGCGGACTGAAAACTTCAGACATCACAGGCAGCACTGTTTCCCCAGTGCCTAACACATTGCCTGGAACACAGATATTCAATACCTGAATATTCAATAGATATTCTTTACCTGAACGAACGCAGATGAGTGAGGTCCCTTGTTTTGCAGCGGACAAGCAGACTGGAAAACATGACCTAGAAGGATCTGCCAAGTCTCCCAGGGATGGGCTGTTGGTGTAAAGCATGCCTCTGACCATCTCAGGGAGAGAGATGCTGAGGAGACATCAGTGCAAGACAAAGCAAAATGATGGGTAGACATGACTTGTTCGCTTCCTGCGAGTTTTCCTTTGCCTACTGAGCCTAAAACAGCACATTTCCTGGGAGGCCGGGGATCTTTACAGATGAATTCACCACTTTGAAGCATTTGACAGGGGTTGACCTGTTCCACCTAAGTTGACATCCCAGTGCTGGGTCTCCCGGGTCTCTGGCCTAAAATAAAAACACATCGGGAACATCTCAAACCCTCCGTAAAGTTAAACTGGAATCTACTGACCTAATCTCTATGCTGGGCACTATAAATCATTTTTAAGATTAGTCTATTTCAGTGTTTGTTTTTATTTTTGTTTGTGCCTCTTAAAAATAGAAACAAGAAGAAATGTGCCCCAAGGGGGAGGCTCAGAGCTGGCTGGGACATTTAGAGATTTGTCATCTGGGGCTCAACTCTGGGATGGGGATGGGGACGGAAGGGCTGGGATTAGGGGGAAAAACCAACAAATGAGCTCAGAAAAGGGGGAACAAAAGCTGAGAGAGATGATCTCACCCCGTAGCGCCAGAGGCACAAAGCTCCAGCCCCAAGATCTCTGATATTGCCTCTGTTTGGTGCTGGCCTTTGTGACCACAGCTTAACAGCTCACCCTGGTGACATGCAAACCACTTTCATGTCATTAACTCATTTGATCCACACAACTCCTGGGCTGGAGAGCAAGACAGGACTCATCCAACTCCTTTTGCTGAAGGAATAAGGAGAAGTTCAGTTTGAGCTTGCAGGTCTCTGTGACCTAGACAGGACACCCACTGGAACCCTGGTCCACTTCCACTGTCCCAAGAAAATCTAGAATAACACTTGCAAATACTTAGTGGAGGCACATTATGAAATAACAAGGATCCTGCAAAATATTTTGCATGCACTATTTGATTAAATCCTCCCAATAACACCATCAGGGTCAGTATTAGCTTCATGTAGCTGCTATAATGAGTTACCACAAACATGGCAGTTTCAAGAAACAGAAATCTGTGACAGTGCCAGAAGCCAGAGGCCCAACATCAGTCTCCCCAGGATAAAATGAGGGTCCATTCTTTCTATTTCTCAGCCCTCTCCACCTCTGGTGGTTACTGCCATTCCTCAGCTCCTGGTAACATCACATTCCAAACTCCAAAGCAAAAGCTTCAAATCTCCCTGTTTAACCCCCAGCTTCTCATTCTGTTATTTTCTGTGTGTCTGTGAGATCTCCCTTTGCTCTCCTCTTAGATGGACCCTTCTTGTGGCACTAACCAACCACCCAGAGAATCCAAGATAATCACCTCATCTCAAAATCCTCAAACTAATCACATACTTTTTTTTTTCCAAATAAGCTAACATTTGCAGGTTCTAGGAATTTGGGCACTGATACCTTTTTTAATATTTTTAAGACAGGGCCTCATCATGTTCTCTAGAGTGGACTCAAATTCTTAGAATCAAGTAATAATCTTGCCTCAGTCTTCTAAGTAGCTGGGTCTATAAGGCCCCCTGGTTCCAGGACATGGGTTTCTTTGGGGGGGCATTTTAGCCTGTCAGAAGTAGGCACTGTTATGCCCATTTTTCAGAAAGAAGACACTGAAGCAGAAAGAAAGGAAATCACATGCCCAAGGTCATGAGGCTAATACAGATGAAACCGAGACTCTAATCTGGTCGCTTCAACATCATTCTGCAGAGCCTGCCGAACTCTCCTGCCCCCCTAACATGCCCATTTGTGGGGAAATCTTCTTCAAGAGAAAATAAAAAGACGACTCCGAGGAGAGTCTGATTATTATCCCCAGATCCCAGGTCTGCAGTTGTCGGTATAAGCTTTGCTATCCTGTAGAGCTTGACGCCTGGGATGCAGGCCTTCACCCGGGAAGATGGTATCCAGCCAAAAGCGTGGTGCAGAATTCCCCATCTCATTATAACAACTAAGGCAGCCTCATCCGAGGGGCTGCCCTCCAGGGAGCCAGGACCATCCTAAAGCACACACTGTTGATCATTCCCTTGTCCTCTCCCAGCCAGCAGAGGATCACGAAACAAGCTCATTTCGGGTAAAACCAGTCCAAGAAGAGCCAGGGGATTTGCAATTCCTACATAAAGAGACGTAATTCCACTTTGGAGTTACTTTCTTATGGAAATGCATCACAGAGTAGATTAAAGGCCCATAACTCAAATAAAACCATCAACACCTTAGATCCAAATGGGAAATAAGGTGACCCAACTTTACAATGGCTCCCAGATGTTTATAGCCAGCTAAGCGCTGCATATTTGTGAACAGAAGTGAGAGGAGAAAGAGAGAGGTTCAGAAAGGAGGTAATTTCCATGCCCCCCTTCCTGCCTCTCCATTCTAGACGCAGATGTAACAACAGGCCGGAAGTTTTAGGCCTTGTGTGGTGGGCTGAAAAGTGTGTATGGATTCAGCCTCGAGGTTCAGATCCAGGAAGAAGTGACAATAGCTCATCTTCTGGGACCTCCGAACACAGTGCAGCCCTGCCAGCCTGGGGCACGCATGATGTTCTGCTGGTGGAGCAGCTCCAAGGACAGTAAGGGGTGAGGACAAGAAAGAAGGATGGGGAAGGGCTCAAAACTGAGTCCAGCGCAGCTGTGCATAAGAAGAGAAAGAATGATTTCAGGGCGCTCTTGCTGCACGGGCAGGTCAAGGCACTGAAGCTTGGGATGATGCTACAAGAACCTGAAATCAAAAAAGCCAACTTCCAAAGTCACGAGGAGCTTCCTTTGGGCCAGTACTGAGCACAGGAATGCCTCAGTTCATGAACACGTCTACTGGGGAAGGATCCAGTTCACGAACAGAAGGGTTTAGCAGAATTTTGCTTCCATTCAAAAACCTCTGCACCGAGCAATGACTATGACCTTAGCCATCACCTTGGCCGTCTTCCCCAGGACCTTGGACCGAATGAAGTTTGTGAGCCGAGGTACCACTGTAATGTAGGTGACTTCAGAGGACAAGACCAAACCCAGTCAGGGTTCTGCCACTGCGTGGGGCCCACTGCAGAGCGAGGACACAAGTCCACCTTTTGGACTTCGTAGGTGGAAGGCAGCGCGATCACAGAATCCTCTCCTTGTTTAAGGAACCCGAGACACATGCTGTCCCCTGCAGAGGTATGAGTCGCAGCATCTCAGCAAAGAAATGAAGACCCTCACCCTCCCAACAAGGCACTCACAAATTTTGGACTAGGATTTGAGATCGTGTTCAAATCCTTATTGGATTTACATCCTTTTGCAGACCCCGCAGACCGATCCGTATCTTCTGAGGAACGAGCAGAACTGAAAGAGAGGCTACCGCAGTCACAGGCCGCAGTGTTCGTGCTGCGGGATCGTTCCGGCTTTGAACTTTGTCCTCTCATAACAGGTCTACCCACCTCGGCTGTGGTTTTTAAGAAGTTCTTGTAAAGAATACACATAAGAGATGCTTTGTAAACTCCACTTTGCTTAGATAATGAGTTTTCCATCAAAGGAAGACTATAGAGCAGGAAGAAAACAAGATTATTTTCAAGACCAATTTTATATGTCATAAACATAGTTTTTTGGTTTTATTTTATTTTGTTTGGGGGGTTTGTTGTTGTTTGCTTTCCTTTTGCTTTCTTTACAGCACTGGCACTTGAACCCAGGGGACTTACACACACTAGGCAGAGTTCTACCACTGAACCCCTGCCCGGGGTTTTGTATTATTAAAATATGGTTTTATTGGAGTTGAGTCAAGAGGTCTCTTGAACAAGGCTTGAGGTCGCACCAGGACAGTTGTCCCCACGGAAAGGAGATGCCCATCTCTGCCAGAAGCCGACCCCCTGGCTCAGGGTTTTCATGTCCATCTTGCCACAGCCCATCTACAACTCATGAGCTCACAACAGTGCCGTTTCTGCTGTCCCGGGGGCAGGGCCTGTGCAACTTTAATTGCCGACGTTTCCTCTAGCGGAGTTTAAGCACCATGCATTCCTCTGGAAGAACCCTTGGCCCTGCCCATCCAGATGGTCAAGAGAAGCAAAATCAGCTCCAAAGCCCTGACCCAGGTGACAGGTGACAGGTCATTCACCCCCACCCTGGGGAGGAATTGCACCTGCTATGTTTAGGATGAGATGAGGTTGCATTTGTGAGATCAAAAATGAGGTCCCCTCGGGGGAACAGTGAGAAAGATGCCCCGTTCTCAAGGGACCACCATGCAGAATCTGTCCCAGTGGGGGCAAGATGTGACAGGTTTTCTTCCATCCACAAAGCACTGGCCTGTAGTTATGTATAAGTCTGAAGAACCACAAGGGTTCCCTCCCATTCCTTAGTCGGCCTGGCTGCCTGTATACCTCTGCCCTCGACCATCCTCCGCTAAGAATGTCCTCTCCCCTGTCCTTACCACCTGTTATCTGGAAGAATCTGACTCGCCTTCGAGATCCAACAGTACTAACCCCCAAGACAAGCCTGGTTTCCTCACAGCCTCTGCCTCGCCTCTGTCGTTAGGGGGATGAACCCTCTGCAAGAGCCTTTCTCTTTGCCCCCGCTCAACTCATGCAGTAACGCACAGTGGGTGCTTCCATCCCTGGCTGACCTAATGGAGCCACCTTTCAGACCCCTGGAGCACTTTTTAGACACCTCAATCAGTCTCCGTGGCCCCAGGCTGGTGCAGGGGTCAAAGGGGCACTTCTGTGTGGGTGCAGATTTGCATCTTCCAAGCTGTGTGTCCCCCAAACCTAGAACAAACCTCAGCATGCAGAATGAAGCTCAGAATGCAGCTGCTCAAACTGGAGAATGAGAAGTAGCCGCTTGAGACTCCACTCCCAGGGAGCCTCGTTCAGCTCAGAACCAGAAAGCGGCTTGCTGGGCTGATGGCTGTCCTCAGGCCTGCCCACCTGCCCAGGAAGCTGGCTGCCTACATCCCTCCTTCTCTCCCTTCCTACCTCCCTCCCTTCTGGACCTTGTGCTGCTGACCTTACCCTGAAGTGGAGGCCAGGTGCACCCCAGCATAGGAAGGCCTGGCAGACAGGATCAGTTTCCCCACTTCCCACCTGTAAACTCTGTTGACTGCGGCTTTAAATATTTAACACCAGGCTCCGTGGGAAGTTGGGCTGGAGCTGAGCAGAGCAGTAGAGGAGGACAAGGCCTGGCCAGGGCCTGGCCAGGGCCTGGCCTGGGGGGAGGTCAGCTGCCAGTGCCCTCAGCCTGGACCCTTCCTGAATGTCAGCCCTGGCCACAGTGGGTGGAGCGGCTGTGAGGAGATTGTAAATGATGGTTTTGTTCTCCTCCATAGCTGGCTTTCTTCTTCTAAGGGATGGATTATTGGCCCAATCAGGGAACACAGACACTGCATCAAGTTGTCCCTGGGCCCATCGCTCTGCAAAGGGGCCCAGCTGTTATGTAAACAGGCACAAAGCTTTAATTGGGGCCAAAAAATTCCAAGTCAGTATGGAGTGGGCTAAGGAAGCTAGGAGTGGGAGGGCTGGGAGAGAGGATGGGTTTTCCGTCTTTTTCACTGTAGTTCTTTGAAAGAGCCAGAAAGAATCTTCCCATCAGGGCCTGCCCCATGTTTCCCTGCAGAATATCGCAGAGCAGAGAGTCCCGAGGACCCCCAGTGTTTATGTAGCACCTCCCACCGCAGCTTCGCCTCCCCCAGCTATTCCGGCTCGTGGTTCGGGTTGGGATCTTTCCACCATTTGCACTTGTTTTTTAAGCAATGTGAGGATGGGCTCCAAAAGAACAGCTGATCAGGGCTCTACCCAGGGACCCTGCAGTGGAAATCAGATCTGCTGAACGGGGACCCAGTGGAGGCACAGAGAGGGAAGGGCTGGCTGCCGGCTGCAGAGCCAGGTGGAGGGGATGCTGGCAGAGGGCGTCCTGGCTGAGCAGAGGGTCCCCAGAACTCCAGCTGTGTCCTCACCCTGGGCTCATCCTACATGAGGCAACATCTGTCAATATCTGTATAAACCACCTGATATTCCTGGGCCCCCAAACACCAGGGTGAAGGAAGGGAGTGAAACAGCAGCGTGGTCCATGCTGAGAGGACACAAGGCTGGTGTGTCCCACAGGCAGGCCATGGAACAGAACGGATTTAGTGGGCTCAAGCTCAGTCACAAGGTGGTAAAATAAGAGCCCGGCAAGGCAGTTCGCACCTGTCATCTCAGCACTCTGGTAGGCTGAGGCAAGAGGATCTCAAGTTTGAGCCCAGCCTAGGCAACTTGGTGACTTAGTGAGACTCTGCCTCAAAATAAAAAAGTAAAATACAATAAAATAAAGGACTGGGGGATGTGTGAAGAGCAGACCTTGGGCTCAATCTCTAGCACCACCACCAAAAATAAGTAAATAAACAAATATGAGAATGAATGAATGAACAAATTAAAGAAAGAAGACATTGGACACTTCTCCTTGGGCTCAGGTCCCCAGGAGCCCGAGAGGCAGGCTGTGACTTGGCACGCACGTTAACAAGGGACCCTTGAGAGCTGTAAACAAGCTCTCCTGCAGCCACCAAGGCTGCGCCATCAGTGTGGAGGGAGAGAACCAATCTGTTTGCAAATCCTAGCTGGCACCATCTTAGTCCACTGAATAGCTCTAAGTGTCAGAAACAAAAATTAACAAAACACATCTGGCTCGTCATGAATTATGGAACTGTAGTCGATCATGGTAAGAAGTTAAAGCTCTAGTTCACAACTGTTATCAGTCCACGCTTGTAGTGCGGAACAACGCCGCTCGTGGCAGGGCGCCGGCACGCGTACCTAACACATCCTAAAGCTCTCCACCTCCCCTCTCCCTCTTTCCCTTGCATGTCTTAGATTCCAAGATAAAAACGCTTTCCGCCATCAGCAGAGCCCAAGCCACTGTCTGACAGTAGCGATGCTTATCCCCATTTTCCATCCACCACCTTCCATGTCAGGACCAGTTAAATGGCTCAGGAGTTGATCAGCATTCTCAGGAGGTTGGCGCCCGGTCGGGTTTCCCCAGCTATTCTCCGTCACGTGTTTCCAAATGTTCTTCTTAAAGACACCCATACGGGTGCAGACAGGAGGCGCACTCCGGTCCCCATATAGACGCTAATAGGTGCTGAAGCCCTTGGCTCACGTCGGAGTGCAGATAATTAGCACATTTAACAGGCGCATTCAAAGGAACAAGGTGCGCTGGAAAGGTGTATTATAAGGGTGACCTAATTAAGAACCCATTTCAAAAGAATCTCAAAAAAAAAGAAAGAAAGAAAGAAAAACGTGCTCCGTGTCACTGGGTAAATGTCACCCGCTTTATTCCATGTAGCCTATCGCCTGCCTTTAAAAATATAAATAGAAAGCCGTTCCATCTAAAAATTCAATTTATAAAGTGCTCTGCTGTGCTTTGTAACCACCATTAATAAATGATAATTGACTTTCCCGTTCTATAACCACCTCTGTTTCACTTGGGATCCGCAATCAATTACCTAGCAATACTGACAGCCGCTACTGCTCAATTCCACAGGTCTGGTGGGTTTTCATCTAAAGAGGGAATCTAGCAAAAAGCACAAGCTTCTTTGCATTTATTTGTTTTCTTTCTTTCTCTTTTTTTTTTTTTTTTTTTTTGCACTGGGGATTAAACCCAGGGCCTTCACACTGAGCAACATCCCTTGTCTTTTTTGTTTTGTTTTGTTTTAAGGCAAAGTCTTGGTACCTTGCTAAATTCCCCAGGCCTGGCTTGAATTTGCAATCCTCCTGTTTCAGCCTCCCAGAGTGCCGGCATTATAGGTGGGCACCACCATGTCCTGCTCCCCCCTTGATTCAGCAAAGCTCAGCTCAAAGCCCACTCAGCAAGGGTGCCATGTGGTCAGGAAAGAGTCGGTGGGCACCGCACAATGAACACCAAGGAGCAGCTTGGGGAAGCCCAGCATCCCTGGCCTGTGTCAGCTCAGAGGAAGCACCCAAGCAAGCACATTCCACCCGCTTCTGTTTCTTGGGCACCCTGGACTTGTCTTCCTGACCTGCCCGTGCCCCAGCGGCCTGCTTGCATCTCCACCTAAGGGGACAGCACAGCCTCTCCCAGCCCAAGCCAGTCTTCCCCCCTTAGGAAAGATGCTACTGCTGGCCGTGTCCCAACCCAGAAGGGCTTAGCTTCAGGCTCTGGGCTGCTTGCTGGGACGCCATGCAAACCCAGGACAGGCTTTAGGCTCCC
Organism: Hydrochoerus hydrochaeris; assembly: GCA_004027455.1. Taxonomy (NCBI): domain Eukaryota; kingdom Metazoa; phylum Chordata; class Mammalia; order Rodentia; family Hydrochaeridae; genus Hydrochoerus; species Hydrochoerus hydrochaeris. The sequence continues at coordinate 425,678 of PVLA01000874.1, forward strand.
CGAGTTCCCGTGCTGAGCTAGCGCGTGGGTCCCCTGCCTTGAGCCCCATTTGTCTCCATCCTGAGGGGTCACCACAAGCAGGTAGCAGTGGGGTCTGCCCACCAGCAAGAGGCCTCACCCCACCCAGAGGCAACTTTCAATTCCAAACCGGCTAAGCTCTGAGGCTCAGAGAGGACATCGGAAGCCAACTAGACAACAGCACTGAGTTAGGAGTGACAGACATGAGGTGCAGTGACCTCCACCCTCGGGGCCAGAGTCCACAGACCCAGGAGTGCGGGCAGGACTGGGCCTCCACCCACACTGTTTTTCCTATAAATGCACCCCTAAGATCAGGCTGGACATCCTGGCCAAGCAGATGACTCATGATCCGCGTGGGACGGTGCAGGAGGGCCAGGGATGCCAGCACCAAACCCAGAACGCAGCACGATTTCAAACCAATGTGCTATTTCTGGACTTTCCCACTTAGCATTTGCAGACTGTAGCTGACTCTGGGTTTCACCAAAACTACAGATAAGAGGGGATGTTCCTACCTTGTCCTCAGGAACAAACCACGTTGACCGAGCATGCAAGGCCCCTGTCCTATGGAGTCTGAGTCCCAGCTGCACATTGCCCGTCACCCCAACTGGTGGCCTGGAGTCCTCAGATCTGTCCCCCAGCCCCGAACCCTCTCTGCTGTGGTGGTGATAAGAGGCCTGAAGCCGAGTTTGCTAAGTGGCCCCCACACACTGGGCCCAGAGTAAACACTCCATCAGCTCCATCTGGAGCCCCCCAGAGCACAGCAAGACTACCTGAAGGACTAAACGGTACCCCCAGCAACAAGGGGTCCCTCTGCCAGCACAGCAGGACACTGCACCTCCTCAAAGCCCCACAACCCTGGCCTGGACAGAGGCGCCAACCCAGCCGCTGACAAACCTGCTGCTTCCATTCTCTGAAGCCCAAGTAGGAGGCCCCCTCACCCCGCACCCAAACCCCACTATCTACCAGTGTCTGCGTTCACCGCAGGAGCAACGTCTGGCACCTCTAATTCTATCAGCACCCAAACATATGGAAGGCACAAGACCCAGCAACGGAACCATTACTTTTAAAAAACAAACTAGATCCTAAATACCAATTGATTGCTTTAAAAAAGGGCACTTAGGGAGGTTTATTAAGTACATAGAACATAAATCTGTTTGGCATGTAATTAATTCAAAATTACAGGAACACTAAATGTGTAATTAAATCTACACGGAACGTCCAGGCCCTTCTCTGGCATTTACCAAAGGAAGCGATGGGAATTTATTAGCTAGCAATTTATTGCTCAAAATCCCAGCAAATCCAGAGTGTGCTGATTGAAACCCAGCTCACTGTCAATCTGCTGTGACAGCCGAGGCAGGGTCCGGAGCCCCGTGGTCAGGGCAGAGAGGCTGCAGGGACAGCGTGTGACAATGCCACTGAATTCTCCTTTGTCCTTTTGTCTCAACAAGTGGTTTTATTCCCCAGGTAACAAGTACACAGCAGACAGCCTGTCCATGCACTTCAGGATTCCGCATTCACACAGTAGGATGGGATCCACGGAGGCCTGGCTGAGCTAAAAGCCACAATACCCTTGTCCTGTCCAGCCAGCAGACTTCCCCTCATTAGCCAGGCATGGTGGTGCACACATGTAATCCCAATTCTCTGGGAGGTTGAGACAGGAGGGTCACGAGTTCAAGCCCAACCCAGGCAATTTAGATGCTTAGCAAGACCCTGTCTCAAAATGAAAAATAAAAATTTTAAAAATGTACTAGAGACATAGCTCAATGTGAAGGCCCTGGTTCAATCCCCAGGACTGTAAAAAAAAAAAATCAGCTTCACTGTGTCTAACTGAAAGAGAGTTCTTTCTGACCCACTCTCAGTTGAAAGCATTGTGGGAGAAAGTTACAAAGAGAAAGACTCCAAAGTCACCCCCAGAACCATCCTTGCTCATTTCTAGGCTGGCCCAGAGGCACCTGTCCAGTGCCTGCCCCTGGTATGGGCTGGCTTGGAGACAGGTGGGTAGTGGTATCCATTGGAAGCAACCATGGAGACGAAACCTCCACAAGCACCTAAAGGCTTCAAGAGCCCAACAGACAGGTGGAAGCCCATCCTGGCTAAATTTGGGGGGGTCCTCACTCCCAAACCTCCTTGGATTCAGTCTCCCTAGTCCTAATCCTCTCAGAAATGTCACAGCCTTTAGGAGTTCCATCCCGATGTCTGGAGGTCACAAGCACTGTACTTTTGAGAGGAATTCTTTTCATCTTTGATAGGTCAGGAGGGAATGGGGTTTCCCCTCTTTCCATCTATGTGCATTAGAACTGGTTCTGGCTGCAAGGCAAGTAAAGCCCAACTACTAATATGTTTAAAAACAGGCATGTGATTTGGCTATACTGGATGAGAAGTCTGGAGACATGTGTGTGGCCTGGGGCTGATATAGTCTCCGTAACAGGAGATTAATGACCTCCACTCAACTGGAGAAACTCCCTGCAGTACTGACAAGACATCCTCTACCCAGGAATCAACTGAAACCTTGTGTTCAGCTTCTCCAAGAGAATACAGGAAAATGACAAAACGAAAGAGCAAAATGCAATCTCAAACCTCCATCCAATCCCAAACAAGCCTAGGAGACATGGACATAGAAGAAAGTGTAAGCCATACACCTAAAACATTTGAAATGATAGCAACTGAAGTAAAGAAACAACTCCAGGAAGCTGTAAAGGAACTCAGATCAGAAACAATCTCCCAGGTAAAAGAAGAAATGAGAAACATAATAAAAGAAATGTTGAACATATCTAAAGAAGACATAGTTAAAAAATTGAGGAGCACTGCAAAAAGATGGAAACCTTGAATGAACAATATAAGAAAGAAACAATACATGAAACATATTCAAAGAGATATCTAGGAAATCAAAAATTCAGTTGAAACTTGGCAGAACTGTTTCAATGAAAGTGAAGAGAGACTTTCAGACCTCGAAGATTTCAGCTAGTGCAGAGGAAAGGAAAGATCTTTTAAAAATAACAATTCAACAGTTGCAAGATGATGCAAAGCAAAATAATATAAGATTGATAGGTGTAAACAAAAACAAAAAAGGTGACAACACAAATGATCTCAAAAGACTATTTACAGGAGTAATAGCTGAAAATCTCTCAAACATGGGGAAGGAAATTGACATACAGGTAAGTGACACATATACAACCCCATTTAGCCATAACTAAAATAAATCTACATCCAGACATATAATAACCAACATCCCAGAAATTCAACATAAAAACAGAATATTAAAAGCTGTTAAAGAGAAGAGACAAATCACCTATAAAGGAAAGCCCATCAGAATCACAGCAGTCTTCTCAACACAAACAATGAACTCAAGAAGAGCATGGAGTTAAGTATTTCAAATCCTAAAGGATAACAACTTCCAACCCAGATTGATGTACCCTAAAAAACTGTCCTTCAAAATTGATGGAAAAATAAGATACTTCCACAACAAAGAACAGCTGAAGAACTTCATGACCATCAAACAAACCCTGCAAAGAATACTAAAAGATATTCTAGATAGACTTAAAAATAACTATTACTTCAAGAACACCAATAGCAAAAACCACTAAGCAAGGTAAACAATTAAACAGAGAGTAAAGGTAAGGAACCAACAGCAGAAAGATAACATGACAAAAATAAGCCAATACATATATCAGGCATTACCATTAATGTAAATGGCCTCAATTTACCAATTAAAGAAACAGACTGGCAGAATGGATCAGGAAACAATAACCAACCATATGCTGTATACAAGAAACCCATCTAAACCAAAAGGAAATTCATAGACTGAAAGTCAAAGCATGGAAGACAATACTGCATGCAACAGGAATCAAAAAAAAAAAAGGAAAATCAGGGGTAGCTATTCTGTTTGCAGACAATGTGAACTTCAAACCAAGAATGATCAAAAGAGATAAATAAGATCACTACACACTAGTTAGGGGAAAAGTTCAAGAGGAAGCAGAAACAATCTTAAATATATATACACCAAATATGGGAGCACCCAGCTACATAAAACAAATATTAATAGAAATGAAAACTCAAATAAGCAATAACACAATAATAGCAAGATCTTAACACCACACTGACACAGAGACAGATCAACGAGATGGAAATCAGCAAAGAAATAACAGAACTGAATCAAACTTTTGAATAAATGGACTTAGTAGAAGGGTATACAGTGTTCCACCCAACATCGGAATATACATTCTTCTCAGCTGCACATGGGACATTCTCTAGAATAGACCATATATTAGCCCATAGAACATGCTTAAGTAAATGCAAAAGAATCAAAATTATCCCATGCATAATATCTGATCATAGTGCCATGAAACTAGAAATTAATGACAAAAGAAACTGCAAAAACTCCATAAATACATGGAAATTAAATAATACATTCCTGAACAATCAATTTGGATCACAGAGAAAATTAAAGAAGAAATTAAACAATATCTACAAGAAAGTGAAAATACAAATACAACTTACCAGAACCTGTGGGATGCAATGAAAGCAGTCCTCAGAGGAAAATTTATTGCTGTGAATTCCCACATCAGGAAAACAGAACAAACACAAATAAACAACCTGATGCTATAACTCAAACATCTAGAAAAAGAAGAGCAAGTCAAGTTCAAAGCCAAAAGAAGGGAGGAAATTATAAAGATCAGAGCAGAAATTAATGCAATGGAGACTAACAAAACAATACAAACACTTAATGAATAAAAGAGTTGAAAGAATAAATAAAATTGACAAGCCCCTAGCCAATCTTATTGTAAAAAGGAAAGAAAAAACTCAAATTCATTCAATAAGGAATGAAAAGCATGAAATCACTATAGACCCTGTGAAAATACAGAAGATCATCAATACCTACTTCAAAAACCTTTATTCTCATAGGTTTGGTAACACAGAAGAAATGATTCCTAGAAACTTATGAATTACCACAGCTAGATCAAGAAGATGTAAAACTTCTAAATAACTCAATTTCAATTAATGAAATGGAAAATGTAATTAAAACTTTACCAACAAAGAAAAGCCCAGGTTCTTATGGATTAACTGCTGAATTCAACAAGAAATTCAAAAGACTTAATCCAAACACTTCTCAAACTCTTCAATGAAACTGAAAGGGAAGCAATCCTCCCTAACTCATTCCTAGAAGCAAGTATCACCCTAAAACCAAAACCAGAGAAAGACCTAACCAAAAAAGAGAACTACAGGCCAATCTCCCTAATGAACATAGATGCAAAAATTCTCAATAAAATACTGGCAAACAGAATACAGCAAATCATCAAGAAGATCACATACCATGACCAACTGAGATTCATCCCAGGAATGCAGGGATGGTTCGACATACACAGTTCACTAAATGTAACATACCACATCAATAGAGCCAAAAATCATAATCACATGATCATTTCCTTAGATGAAGAAAAATCTTTGATAAAGTCCAACACTCATTCATGATAAGAACTCTACAGAAAATTAGAATAGATGGTCTTTTCCTCAATTTGATAAAAGTCACCTATGACAAACCAACAGCCAGCATCATATTAAATGATCAAAAACTGAAAGCTTTTACTCTTAAATCAGGAACAATTATTGCCACTTCCGTTCAATATAGCACTAGAAATATTAGCCAGAGCAATTAGACAAGGGAGAGAAATAAGATGAATAAGGATAGGAAAAGAAGAAGTTAAATTAAAATTATTTACAGATGACATGATACTCAACATAGAAGACCTTGAAAACTCCATTGAAAGATTTCTAGGTATAATAACCAAATTCAGTAATGTAGCTGGATACAAAGTTAACACTCAAAAATCAATAGCATTCCTCTACACAAACAACAAGCTTAGTGAGAAAGAAATAAGAGAAGCTACACCCTTCACAATAGTATCCAAAAAAATAAAATACTTAGGAACAATCTAACGAAGGAAGTAAAAGATCTATTCAGTGAAAATTACAATACTCTGAAAAAAAGAAATTGAAGATCTCAGAAAATGGAAAGACATTCCTTGTTCATGGATAGGAAGAATAAATATTGTGAAAATGGCCATTCTCTCAAAATTGTTACACAAATTTAATGCAATTCCAATCAAAATACCACTAGCGTACATAACAGATCTAGAGAAATCATTCCTAAAATTCATCTGGAACAAGTAAAGACCTAAAATAGCAAAGGCAATTCTAAGCAACAAAGGCAAGGCAGGAGGCATCACAATCCCTGACTTGAAGTTATACTACAAAGCTACTGTGATAAAATCAGCATGGTACTGGAATAGTAACTGACCTGAAGATCAATGGAATAGATTAGAAGATATAACCACACATACAAACACACTCAACCACCTTATCTTTGACGAAGGGACCAAACATAACCACTGGAAGAAAGATAGTCTCTTTAATAAATGGTAGTGGAAAAAATGGCTCTCCATATGCCAAAAACTAAAACTAGACCCATGCCTCTCACCATGCACTAAAAGTCAAGATGAATCAAAGATCTAAATATTAAAACAGAAACACTAAATCTTCTGGAAAACAAAGTATTAGAAATCCTCAAAACATAAGGGCAGGCAGAGAATCTATGAACAAAAATCAAATAATACAGGAAATACTTCCCAGAATCAATAACTGAGATCTCATCTTATTAAAATTTTTTTGCATGTCAAAAGAAATATCCAACAGAGTGAAAAGAAAACCCACAAATTGGGAAAAAAATCTTAGTCAACTGTCCCTCAGACAAAAGACTTCTGTCTAGAACATATAAAGAATTAAAAAAAAAATCAGACCCCCAAAATTCAAAGATCCAATCTAAAAATGGGCATCTGACATAAATACACATTTCTCAGATGAAGAAATACAAATGGAAAATAAATACATGAAAAAATGTTCAGCATCACTGGTCATTAGAGAAATGCAAATCAAAACCACACTCCATCTCACTCCAGAAAGAATGGCCAGGATCAAGAAAACCACCAATAACAAATGCTGAAGAGGCTGTAGGGAAAAACAAACTCCTCTGCACTGTTAGTGAGAATGCAAACTGGTACAATCACTGTGGAAATCAGTGTGGAGGTTCCTCAAAAAGCTGGGAATAGAGGTCCCAATTGACCCAGCTATTCCACTTCTGAGCATATTTTCAAAAGAACTGAAAACATCATACCACAGTGATATATGTGCACTCATGTTTATAGCAGCACAATTTGTAATAGACAGATCTTGGAAGCAACCTAAATGCCCATCAACTGAGGAATGAATAAAAAAGATGTGGTGTTTTTATACAATGGAGTACTACTCAGCTATAAAGACAGATCACATTGAGGCTTTTATGGTAAATGGATATGACTTGAGACCATACTCTTAAGTGAAATAAATCAAACTCATATGTGTGAATAATGTACTGTCTCCTTAGTGTAAGAAATTGAAACAGTAAATAAGATACAATATCTTCAATAAATATTGTGAAAGGGTAAAAATCTACTCAAAGGGGAAAATATAAGGAAAAGGAGAAAAGAAGGAAGGGGAAAGAAAAAAAAGATTTAAGTTTGTATATACACACTTAAGATAGCTAAAATGATTGTGCTACCAACTCTACTAGTTCTTGGAACAAAATAGTTAACATTCATAGGATTGGAATTTTGCATGTTTATATCTGGTCATCTGAGTGACTCTTTTGAAGATAACTATGCAAACTATAGATAACTAGGTCTTCTTTATTTTCCTACCACCTTGTTTTGAAAGCCTATATTGTCATGGTTTAGACTCTTTGTTATTTTTATTTATTTTTCTCTTTTGTTTCTTGTTTTCCTCATAATTTATTTTATTTTGTTTTTCCCTCTAATACAGAAAGGATAGATGTATATGTATAGGCTGATGGCCATCTAGAACTTCTAAAGAGTTTACAAGAATTGATTTTATTACATGTGATGGTATGAACAGCTACTTTGAAGAAAATGAGACATTATAGTAGCCTTTGCTGATTTCCTATCATCTTGTTGTGAAGTCCAGTTATGCTTTCATTCTTTTTTTTGATTGGTTTTAGTCTATTTTCTATCATTTGACTTCAATATGTGTGAAGGTATGGACAGCTACTTTGAAGAGAACAAGAGACATTATGGTAGCCACTGTTGATTTTCCTATTGTCTGGTTTTGAAGACCTGTAATGCTTTCATTCTTTTGTTTTAAAAGGTTTTATACTATTTTTTGTTGTCTGAATTCATTGAATATGAAAATATGAATGACTATTTCAAAGAAAACAAGAGACATTATGGTAATTACTATTGAGTTCCTATTATCTTGTTTTGAAATCCTGTGTTGATTGCATTGCTTTGTTCTGATCTGCTTTGTTTTGTTTTGTTCTCTTTAAAATAAAAAAAATTTTAAAAGGAAAAGTCTCCATAATGGTATGCCCTGCCTTTCTCTGTTATCTGCTTGTCTTTTTGGGGTGTTTTCACTTATCACCTCATGCCACAAAATGATTGCTGCAGTTCCCACCATCAGACTACATTTTAGTAAGGATGAAAAGAATGAGGAATGCCTTATAGCTTGCTGGAAAAGGGTCATCATGACTACAGCAGTATTGAAGAAGAAGAACAATTAGAAGAACCTCCAATGACTAAAGCAGTATTGAACCATTAGAAGAACCCCCAAGAACTCCATAGGAGACATAACAACCTCTAGCTGAGAAGTGACAGAGTGCAGATATTACACCACCTACCACACCACAGACATTCAGTATTTGGCAGAGTGGTAACTGCCAAATAGACACTTGGCAAGTAAGTGAAAAATCATACTGGAGTCCCACCATTATAATCCCAATAGTAATTCCTTAGAGTAGTGTGACGTGAGTGGCATGTTCCCTTTTCCAGTCCTCCTCACAGTCTGGAGAGTTATATTTTTAATCCCATTGCAATGTTATTGGAATCCCAGTGAGTTAATTCTAATCTGCCACCTCCAATGCAACTCATGGTGAGAGTAAAGATACCAAGACATATTCAAAGTTAAGGGCAGCCAGGGGGTCTTAAGCCTGATCCTAGTGAGGATATGCAGACAAAGGCCCCAATCCAAGGCCTCTTCCAGAATTTATTACCTCGTGAAGAAGGAGTGGCTTGAGAATGAGTGACGATGAGGATGCTGGGAACTACAGGAATAACTGAGCTGGCAACTGGGTGAGGAGAAAAGCACCTTTCAATACGCAGGGAGAATGACAAGCAGAAGGACCAGTCTGCATAACTCAGGGAGGGTAGCATGGTTTTAGGAGGCTGTTGCTTCAGTTCCTGATATGTAATTTTATTCCCTGGGGAGTCCGAGTATCTTACTTTGAGGCTCCTACCCAGCTGACATCCCTGGAGCTGACCGGCCCTGCCATCCAGCTGTGCTGAATCCTTTGCAGGGAGCATTATAAGAGGAAACAGGAAACTGTCAGGCTGGCCTCAAGGATTATGTATCAGTACCTTAGCTGGCCTTATTTGCATCGCTTAGAGCCAATTAAAGGAAGAATGGAACAGCACAGCCCACTCTGTACCTATCAGTATATGAAAATAAGACTCGATTTAACTAATGTTGCAATAGTTGTTCTGCACTGGAGGTGAAGTGTCCAGGTCATCTTCTACATCTCCAATAAAAGCTCTAAGACCCACCCACCCCCAGCTACTTTCTCCGCATATTGTTCAAGCTGATACAACACAAAGCCTTAGCCCTGCAGAGGTGAATGGGCCAGATACTTGCTGCTTGTAAGCAGAAGAGAGTTAACTGGGGCTGAATAAAGGACCACCAAGCCCGAAAGAGTCAACTCTCTGGGCCATCACAGCTCTGCAGGGCACCGTGCCCCAGGGTGGTGTAACTGCCCCTTGCGTTGTCCATAAAGTGGACACCAGCCCTTGTGCCCTTGAAATCTCACTCAGGCAACAGAAGCCCTGAATTTACTGAGGTGTTTAATCTGAACCAGTTTAAATGTCTACCAAAATAGCCAGAGGTGGTGACTGGCTATCTTACCAGATACCACAGGTCTGGGTATCACACATGCACATTTAGAAATCCGAAGATATCATTTTAATAGAGGGATTTCCAACTGTCTTTAGAGCCTAAGGTTAGAAGCCAATTACTAGAAAGAACAAGGGTTATTTCATTAGGGTTTTGTTAGATGGATGTTACTTGCTAAAGGCAGACTGAGGGAAAGCACTCCAAGCAGCGAGAAGAGAGAAAATCATGTGTGAGAAATGAGGGTCTGGCAAGATGTTTTAAACAGGATCTTTTATTTAAGCCACTCCCCAGTTCTGTCCCATGCTGCTGACTCCACCTTGTGAAGAGAAGAGAGAGACAGAAAACATCAAAGATGATATTGCACCTAAGACGAGAAAGAACTAAGTGTGCAAGGCGGGCGGCGCACAGCGTCCGGGGTCAGCCCCAGGACACCACCTGGAGGGCGGCCCTGCTCCCACGCCCCATCCCCCACAGGCCGGGGCCCAGGCCCCGGCCACTTCCACGACCGGACAGCCCGAGTTTCCAAAGCACCGATTTCGAGAACACGGGCCCGCCCATCTGGGGCCTCTCCCTGCAGGGTGCAAAGCCACCAGCCAGCCGAAGGGGGGAATTCCTATTTTTAACTTCACGTGTCAAGCTGATACAGGATTTTGTGCAAATACAGCAAAAAAACACAGATCCCCTCCCCGCCCCAAGTCATCCTCATTAGGCTTATTTCAAAATCAGATCTAATATTAATTTGCAGGCGATAGCACGCTTCGGCATGAAAAGCTCTGATTGCTCCCAAGGGGTCCCAGGGAACTGCCCTGCTTCTGCCGCCGCCCTCACCTCGAGCGGAACTCCTGACTCTTTCCTTTTTCATGAAGTAGCACTGTACAAGGCGAAAGTTCCAGCAAGGAAACTTCAAACTCTACATTGGAAGAGCTTGGTCCCCAGGAGCTTCAGGGAGCACAATGGGGAGGAGGACAACAGACACTCCGAGGAGGGCCGGGCTCTGCACAGAACCAGAGGAGTTTGAGAGGCAGCGTGAGTGTGAGGGCTTATGAGGGCTCGGGAGGACTCGGGAGGGCTCGGGAGGGCTCGGGAGGACTCGGGAGGACTTGGGAGGACTCGGACTCCGACTCCGGCTCGGGACGGCTCAGGAGGGCTCGGGAGGACTCGGGAAGACTCGGGAGGGCTTGGGAGGGCTCGGGAGGGCTCCGACTCGGGAAGGCTCGGGAGGTGTCGGGAGGACTCGGACTCGGGAGGGCTTGGGAGGGCTTGGGAGGGCTCGGGAGGATTCGGACTCGGGAGGGCTCGGGAAGGCTCGGCAGGGCTCGGCAGCAAGCTGTCCCTGGCCACGGAACTTTGTGACAAGAAGAGATAATAACAGAAAATCTGTACACGTGGCCCACAAATACATGAAAACAAGCTCCCCCTCGCTGGCTATGCCAGCCATGCAAAGTAAAACAATACTAAAACCCATCTCGCTCCTGCAAGAACAGCTGTCATCAAGAGAGCAAATAATAACAAATGCTGGCCATGCTGCGGGCAGGGGCCCCTCCTACACTGGTGGTGGGAACATGAACAGTACAACCAGTGTGAGGAACAGCACGGAGGTTCCTCAAAAAACCGGAACTAGAAATTCCATTCTACACAGCTATTCCCCTTCTAGGTATCTTCCTGAAAGAGTTAAAGATATCCTATCGTAGTGATCCATGCATACCCGTGTTTACTGCAGAAAAACTCATAATAGCCTAAGTTTAGAAATGGCCCATGTGGCTATCAACAGGTTAACAGATAAATAAAATGAAGTATTTACATGCAATGGAATATTACTCTGCCATAAAAAAGGATAAATTTGAGTCATTTGTAGGAAAATGGATGTACTTTGAGTCTATAATGTTAAGTGAAATAAATAAGACATGTAAATTTAAAAATATTTTCTCTTATATGAGAAACCCAAAGCATAAATAATTTTAAAATAAAATAAAAGGCAGAGAACAGGAAACAAATATTTTGCAAATAGGAAGGGAATCTAGAGACAGAGTGGGGAGGAAGAGTTGGAGAAAGGGAATGAAAACAATTAAGATACCTTGTGTCCATGTACCAGCTGTCTCAAATGGAGGTAAAGATTTTGTACTGCAACATCTACTAGTAAAAAAAAATTTCTTTAAAGGCCTCAATCAGTAAACTAAAACCAACAAAAGCAGACCTGGGCCCAGTAGAGCTCCCGATAGAGAACCTGCCTGGCATGCATGAGCCAGGTTCTGTCCCCAGCACCCCGACACAGAAGCAAACCAGGGAAGGCAGACACCCTAAAATCCCTCTGCCACAGGGACTTGTTGTCCAAACCTTCACACCAGGAAGTGGTCCAAAAAGAAACATGGCAGGAGGGCCCACCAGGCACCCATCAGGTGCTGCCCTACCCTGGCTGGAAAGAAGCCCTCCCGGTGTCTCCCATCAGGACAGGGCCAGGGCTGCTGGCTGGAGATCCATTTCCGCTCTGCAGTCCTGAGGACTCCTGTACCCTATGGATCCAGTCTTGGGAGGCTGCAGGGTGATCATTCCCCCAAAGCTGCCTGGGACTCACTCCTTTCTTCCAATCAGGGATTTTTTTTTTCCCCTAGAACTAGGGATTGAACCCAGGGTGCTCTACCACTGAGCTACATCCCCAGCCCCTTTTATTTATTTATTTATTTATTTATTTATTTAATTTTGAGACAGGATCTGGCTAAATCGCCCATGCTGGTGGCCAACTTGCAACCCTCCTGCCTCTGCCTCCCAAATAGAATCTAAAGCAGAGTTGTTTCTTGGTTCTAATTTGATTTTGCCCTTTTGGGAAATTCAGCTGGTTTTCCACTACCCCAAATCGTCTCAGTGTCAGGAACAAGACAAGCAGGTGCACACTCCATTCAAAGACTTTTAAGTCTCAAGAGACAAAAGGAAACAGAAACCAGGCTGGAGTGGGTTCTCTGAGCTACAGGGCTGCGCGAGGGATAGGTGCATTGAGAAGGAATAGGGAAGGGCTCTTCCTGCAGAAGGGGTGTCCTGTACCCCATGGTCCACACACTGCCCCCGCCTCCGGCTTGCAGCCTCCCTCTGTGCCGCCACGCAGAGAGGTGGCGCCCGTCTTGTTCTGTGTCCTCCTACTCCTGCTGAAAACACATGCACAGAAGCAGGAAACCTGACACCTGGCAGAAGGGTCCCACACTCAGCCTGCACGCGGCCCTGCTCACGGTGTTCTGTAATCTCCATTTGTTGCCCACTAAGGGGAAGGCCTGCTGGCAGAGGTAGCTGGGCCGGGACCCTTGAGCCCCAAAGTCTGCCCAGGCTCTGAACTGCTGCTCTGTGCCGCCCCTGTCCCTACCGGCCTCCTGCAAGGTCTTCAGGGAAGAAGGGGGAGCTGCACACACCAAGCCTGTCCCTGGGGCCTGGCCAAATACCCCAGACTCCCCCCACCCCAGGGCGGGAGCAAGGCTGCAGCTTCAAAAATGTCTAGTGTTTGAACTGGTGGCATGAAGCATGCTTGTAATCCCAGCACTCTGAAGGCTGAGGCAGGAGGGTCACAGGTTTGAGCTCAGCCTGAGCAATGTAACAACTTAGGGAAACCTTGTCTAAAGAATTTTTTAAAAGATCTGAGGACGGAGTTCAGTGAAAAAGCCCTGGGTTCAATCCTAGTGCCAGAGAGAGAAAGAAAGAAAGAGAAAGAAGAAAGAAGAGGAGAGGAGAG